>BLSH010455365.1:302978-323500 GCA_018402905.1 Glandirana rugosa
TACCATTTTGACTTGAGGCCCTATCACTACCATTTTGACTTGAGGCCCTAGAGTTCAGTTTTACCATCACTATCCCGGAGTTCAGTTTTACCATCACTATCCCGGAGTTCAGTTTTACCATCACTATCCCGGAGTTCAGTTTTACCATTACTTATACCGGAAGTTCAGTTTTACCATTACTTATACCGGAAGTTCAGTTTTACCATTACTTATCCCGGGATTCAGTTTTACCATTACGTATTCCGGAGTTCAGTTTTACCATCACTATCCCGGAGTTCAGTTCTACCAATACTTATCCCGGAGTTCAGTTTTACCATTACTTATCCCGGAGTTCAGTTTTACCATCACTATCCCAGAGTTCAGTTTTATCATTATTATCCCGGAGTTCAGTTTTATCATTACTATCCTGGAGTTTAGTTTTATCATTATTTATCCCGGAGTTCAGTTTTATCATTACTATCCTGGAGTTTAGTTTTACCATTATTATCCTGGAGTTCAGTTTTATCATTATTATCCCGGAGTTCAGTTTTATCATTACTATCCTGGAGTTCAGTTCTACCAATACTTATCCCGGAGTTCAGTTTTACCATTACTTATCCCAGAGTTCAGTTTTATCATTACTATCCCGGAGTTCATTTTTACCATTACTATCCTGGAGTTTAGTTTTATCATTATTTATCCCGGAGTTCAGTTTTACCATAGTGACAGGGTCACTTTAAAAAGACAAACATATTAAGAAGAAGAATTAAAAAATAATTAAAAAAGGAAAAAACAACAACCTGCACATTGATGCAACTCCACAGCTGAGTACCCATAGTCTATAGAACATTCCTGATTAACAGACATTAATTGCACACAATCAGCAGCACTATGCACCGAAGCTGTCGTGATTCAGAGCGCTGTGTGTAGGAGAGATTGTTTCAGGGTCTTTATTCCAAATGACAGCGTATATACTTATCCCATAACACAACATGAAGATGTTTGCTGCACAAATAGTGCCGGAGAACCCTACAGACGTAAAAGCTCTCTTTTTTTTTTCTCTCTATAGAATTGTTTGGCACTATATTTTGCAGTTGGGCTTCACCATTGTTATTACTACTGCGTCACAGTTCTATTTAATTCCATTATGGCCATGGATCCATGGATGCTTCAATGTATTTTAACTCCAAACATGAAATTAATGCATCATGCCGTGTTTTTACCAATCGGCGTGTAATGTCACGGACATTAAATATGACATTTCACTGCCTGCATCAGTTTATAGTGGAACTATTAATAATAATGTTGTTATTTTGGAGCTAAAAGTATGTTTTTGTCTTGTTTTGTGAGATTCCGTAGGTTTAAAGTGGCACTAAATAATATCTTTATTCTCCAAAAATAATCCGTAAACTTGCATTACCTAAAGTGGTTGTCAACCCGTGACAACCACTTTCACCTACAGGTAAGCCTATAATAAGGCTTACCTGTAGGTGCACTGCATATCTCCTAAACCTGCACGGTTCAGGAGATATACAGTGTACTTGCATTGCTGACGTCATTCGGCACATGCTCAGTGAAGAAACAGCCCGCTGTGCCGTTTCTTCACTTCGTCCGTGCCGTGACCGGAGTGACGTCACGAGACTCAGGCCAGTCACAGAGCCGGAGTCGCCCTGAAGGAAGAGGGGCTGAAGATGGACGCTGCCTACACAGGAGACATCGCAGGCTTCATTTGCAGGTAAGTGACACATAATGGGCTACTATGCGATGCATAGTAGCCCATTATGTTTCTACTTTGCAGGGGAATATAGAGGAATTAACCCCATCAGTGTTTACTTCCTCTTTAATGGCCCTGTAATCTATTTCGCATGCAATTGTTTCTAACTTTTTTCTGCCTCCTTGTAATGAATGTCCTTAGTGAGCTCCCACAGCTTTCGTTTTCCCTGCCACCTTCCTTTTGTTTGGAATGAGCAGTCCATAGTCCATCTCAGGAGTGAGCAAGAGAGGGTGGCTAAATTCCTACATACAGTGGAACCAGGGCCATTTTTAACACAGGGCAAAAGGGGCAGCTGCCCCGGGCCCAGTCATTGTTGTGGGGCCCAAAGCAGCTGCCCCTTGAGCCTGCACAACAATAGTTCATAAGAGAATTCAGGAGGGCCTAAGAAAACGTTTACCCAGGGTACAATCAGTATTAAAGACGGCCCTGAGTGGAACCATGGAGCATGAACTTAGCCACCCTCTAACAGGAAGTCAGATCTCAACTGAAAAAAAAGAATTTGGACATTTGAAGGGGGCTTAGAGCAATAGAAGGGACTTTTATGTGTTAAGAATACATGCTTGAATATAATCTTTTTTTAAAATCAGAGTTTAGTGTCACTGTAAAGCCCCATTCCGGGCAGCTGTAAAATGTGTCTGTGCAGTGAGAACCCCACAGCAGTGCGAGGATTAATCCTTATGTTATCTAAGGGATGGTGAATATGGCAAATAACTTACCTAATTTCTCAGTCCCACAGTCTTCTTTCATATGTCCCCTGAAGCTTTTTCTCTTTACCATACCATCAGCAGGCTCCCAGATATCATCACATACAATGCAGGACCAGTAGTCCTGCACTGTACATAAGGATGACAAGGCCAGTCCACATCCTAGGAGTATCAGAGAGAGGTGAAAAGCGCTGGCTACTGGAGAAACCATTAATAAGGTAATGCATTTATTTGCCATCCCCTAGACCAGCCTTTCTCAACCTATTAAAACTAGGGTTGCAACGGTACTGATATCGGTATCGGTGCCGATAATAAGCATTGGGTCGAGTATCGGTACTCATGCAAATGCTCCAATACCTGAAACTGATACTTTCAGGCTCCGTTCTTTCAGCTGACAGTGGGGTTCCCCCATTGACAGTCAAAATGTAAAAAAAAGCCAGTAATTATCGGTTGTTAAGGAGCGGGGCCACCACATCCTTAACAACCGATGACTCATTCAGCTGTCAGTGGGGTTCCCCTGTTGACAGCTGAAGTGTAAACTGAAGTGCCGCCAATTGGAGCTGGAAAAAAAAAAAGCAGCAGGGCAATGTTTATAAACAACATTGCTCAGCTGTGCAGCCGAAAGATAGCAAGAAACATTGTTTCTTTTTGTATCTTACTGTTTTTCTTCATCTATAGATGAAAGGGATGAACTTCAATCTGCAGATGAAGTCAGTTTAACCGCTTGCCACCCGCCCACTGTCAAATGACCGAGGGGCGGTGCGGCTCTCGTTCTGGGACAATGTCTTATGATATGGTCCCAGAAAGCGCACTCCTGGGGAGCGTGCAGCGCGCCAATTGCGATCGCGCCGTGTTGCTAGGACACGGTGCGACCCCAATCTGTATAAAGAGCCTCGGCCACTGCTCTTTAACGATGTGATCGGCTGTGACCAATCACAGCCGATCACATGTAAACAAGAAAGTGCCGGTAATCGACACTCCTTGCCTCACACTGACAGAGTGTGTGGCGAGGTAAGCCGATCAGCGGCATCTCCTCTCACACAGGACGTCTAGGGATGTAAACAGGGCACTGATCATTAGTGCCCTGATTATATTTGACCACCAGTGCCAGCAACCAGTGCCCACTCCAGTGCCAGCAATCAGTGCCTACCAGTGCCAGCAATCAGTGCCCACAAGTGCCACCAATCAGTGCCCATTAGTGATGCCAATCAGTGCTGGCTAATAATGCAGCCTATCAGTGCTGCCCATCAATGCCGCCCATCAATGCCCATCAGTGCTGCCTATCTGTGCCCGCCAGTGCCACCCATCAGTGCCCACCAGTGCCATCTATCAGTGCACACCAGTGCCACCCATCAGTGCCACCTATGCCCATAAGTGCTGCCTCATCAGTGCCCATAAGTGCCACCTCATCAGTGCCCATCAGTGCAGCCTATCAGTGCCCATCAGTGCCGCCTCATCAGCACACATCAGTGAAGGAGCAAAATTACTTATTTTCCAAACATACTGACAAAAACTAAGAAAAAAAATTTTGTGTGAAGAAAATGATAAAAATTTCACATGGTTACAGTGTAGCATGACCGCGCAATTGTCATTAAATTGTGACAGCACTGAAAGCTGAAAAATGGCCTGGGCAGGAAGAGGGTGAAAGTATTGAGGGGGTTAAAGCAGCCTGTGAAGTAAAAAAAATATTTTTTTTTTCGTTTTTGTATTAAATGTTCCTCTCTTTAACCCCTTATTAACCATTAATTTACTCTAATCAGCCTTAATTAACTCCTTATTCTCCTCAAGTGAATTATTATTTTCCTGATGATTTTTTTTTGTTCACTTCCATTTTATAATTTAATAATAATTAAAACTTTTTTTGTTTGCTTTGTTTGTTGATATTATTACACCTTTAACATATATTTACACGTTTCACATTGAAAAAAGTGCAAAATTAAAGAAAATAAATATATGTAATTTGTAAAAAAACTTTTCAATGCTTTGTATCATTGCTGACAGCTGTACGTGATATCTGTACTACTAGGTACATGATCCAGAGCCGAGCAGCCGCCCTGCCGCAGTAAAAGTACGTGGGCGGTCGGCAAGCAGTTAAACGAAGAGTTAAAAAATGGCCCCTTAAGATTGCTGGTCAGTGTAGAAGTGACCTCCTTTACATTAGGTCTCATACCCTTTGTATGGACAGTCAGTGGTGGGGGGAAATTCAATTCCACCATTGCTTATAGCACATGGAATGCTTAGCAGCTTCTGGAGGAACCTTGGATGAGAAAGGTTGCTCTGGACCAAATAAGCATTTAACCCTTGGAATGCAGGAGGGCAATGCAGGGGTATATTTGACACAAGCAGTGTCGGATTAAACTTGACAGAGGCCCTAAGGCAGTTGGAACCGTGGGGCCCCCCTCACAGGTTTCTGGAGGTTTCTCGTGTGCGCTGTATTGTGATACCAAGATAAGCAGGGCAATAAACTCTCCACAGGACGTGGAAACTTTGCAAGAAGATCTGAACAAATTATTAGGGTGGGCAGACAAATGGCAAATGAGTTTTAACGTAGAAAAATGTAAGATAATGCATTTGGGTACCAAGAACCTGAACGCAAACTACTCACTAGGGGGGAGCCCCTGGGGGAAACTACGATGGAAAAAGACCTAGGGGTCCTAGTGGAGAACAGGCTCAGCAGTGGCATGCAATGCCAAGCTGCTGCAAGCAAAGCTAACAAAGTGTTGGCATGCATAAAGAAAGGGATTAACTTCAGGGATAAATCAATAATTCTCCCACTATACAGGTCTCTGGTGAGGCAGCGCCTGGAGTATGCCGTCCAGTTCTGGGCACCAGTCCTCAGGAAGGATGTCCAGGTATTGGAAAGGGTTCAGAGAAGGGCCACAAAGCTTATTAAGGGATTGGAAGACCTTAGTTATGGGGAAAGATTACAAGCACTGAACTTATTCTCTCTGGAGAAAAGACGCTTGAGAGGGGATATGATTACAATGTACAAATACTGTACTGGTGACCCCACTATAGGGACAAAACTATTTAGTGCAAGGGAGCACACAAAGACACACAGACATTCACTAAGAATAGAGGAAAGGTGGTTTAACCTTAAAATGCGTAGAAGTTTCTTTACGGTAAGAGCAGTGAGAATGTGTAATTCTCTTCCACAAGCAGTGATCTCTGCCGGGAGTAAAGATACATTCAAAAAACTACTAGATGCACACCTAAGGGACCAAAGCATTGAGGGATATACAATGTAATACTGACATGAAAGCACACACATAGGTTGAACTTGATGGACTCGTGTCTTTTTTCAACCTCACTAACTATGTAACTATGTATTGTGCATGTCGGCCGCTAGATGGAGATGACCATCACTACTGTACATTACACGTATGTAGGTTGCACCAAAATTTTTTACAAACTGACAGCTGAAAGAAGATGAGTTTTTAAGAGACAAACTGAAACCGTAATGTGAACCTGATATCTATGGTTTATGTACTCTGAAGTGGTAATAAACTCTGTTCTACCACTTGTGCCTACATGTTGGTACTGTGAATATCTCCTAAACTTGCACAGTTTAGGAGATATTCAGAGTGCGTGCAGCAGATGACGTTACCGCTATACAGTGCCAGACCTTCAGAGCCCGTGCCGTAAACAGTGGCTCCTGCTCAGGAGATATAATGAAATAATGTGGAGCGCTATTGATCAGTAACTGATAAAAGGGTATAAAAACCTGAATAAGGGTGAACTATGGCAAAAAGCTGAAAGATAGCTGATTGAAGATCGGTGGAGATAAATCGTTTTAAATGCACTTGCCTCAAGGCTGGGCATCTAATAATAGGTAAAGCAAACAAATCAGCTATAATAATAAAACCGTATCATATGCATGTGCCTCAAGGCTGGGCACACAATAATAAGTAAAGCAAACAAATCAACTTGGATAAGTGCAATACAGTACAATTATTCTGAGTGCTTTCTTAGGCATATGCTAATTTAAAAAGAGAGTTGTATGTCCTCCTCACCAGAGGAAAACGTAACATGCACATATATTGAGTACAATGTGATAAGGTGATCAAATAAAGTTCAGTCAAAGCATCATGGGTTTTGATAGATGTGAAAAAACACATATTGAAGATTGTGCTTCCCTTCACCGGTGTATGACAAGTGCAGTGGATGACAATTTTTTCCAGTGACTTTTGGTGTCGTGGGTAACACCCTTATAGATGCTAGCCTCTCACCTGAGAAGTGCTAGCACATTAGCACATAAAGGTTTCTTTATATTGGGGCATCACAACGGCCTCTGGGGGTATCCAGTGTATGTGCCTCTATTATGTCGTACTGGCTTGTGTTTCTTCCCGGGAGTATCCCGGCTTGCTTTAAACGTTTTTCCTCATCATATGCGAAAGTATAAAGAAAAACGGAAAAACACTCCTTTTGGTGTAATAACGTTTTGATAAAAACAGGTTTATTAAAACTAAAGTGTAATAACTCACATTTTGTAGATAATAAATAGGTGAAATCTCCCACGAGCACCAAGCTCGTTTCCTTTCAGTGTTAACTTTTCCAACCCTGGGCTTATTATTGTGTGCCCAGCCTTGAGGCACATGCATATGATACGGTTTTATTATTATTGCTGATTTGTTTACTTTACCTATTATTAGGTGCGCAGCCTTGAGGCAAGTGCATTTAAAACGATTTATCTCCACCGATCTTCAATCATTATCTTTCAGCTTTTTGCCATAGTTCACCCTTATTCAGGTTTTTATATCCTTTTATCAGTTATTGATCAATAGCGCTCCACATTATTTCACATATTTTACAATTTCTTTGTATCTAGTGTGAGCAGCTGTTATCGTTACGTTTTCAAGTTATTTTAAGCTGTCCTCCTTGAGTCCTGGTAGCGCAGGAGTAACAAAAAACTTTTCCTGCTCAGGAGTGACGTCATTGCGCCCCCAGCCACCCATGCAGCCGGAGTGTCAGGAAAGGCGAAGAGGCCGTGTATCCGTAAGAAGGGATACTGTACGCAGGCGCATGCATGAACGAACGGCTGGGACGAACGTTCGTGCGCACGCATGACCGGGAGGCGCGCGGTCCCGTTCGTAACCGTAAACCGAACAGTGACATGAATCACTGCCGTTTGGTCTACAACGTTCCTGTGATTCCTGCTATCCTTGAACCTGCTGAACCTGTTATTTGACCTTCTGCTTGATCCTGACACTGCTGCTTATCTGCCTGCCCTGACCCTTGGCTTTCCTTGACGATCCTTCTGCCTGCTCCTTGGTACCACGCTGCCAGCCTGTTGCCGACCCGGCCTGTGTCCGACCATCCTTCTGCCTGCTCCCCGGTTCCTGATCTGCCTGCCTGCTGTCTGATCCAGTCTGCTTCTGGCCTTCTCATCCAGCATCACCTGCTTGGTCCAGCTGGACAGGGCTATTGTCAGCTGTTCCCCGGAGTTCCTCCTCTGCTCCAGCTAGCTGCATCTCCAGCCCTGCCTGTGACCACCGCACCTGTGTTCCAGTCAAGCACTCGTGCCATTCTGCACTCTTGAGCCTCCTGTTCACCACATCAGGGGTTCCTGAGTCAGGATTGTAAGAGAGGCTGTCCTCGGCAATTGCAGACTCCACCACCAGGTACATGACACGGAGGATGCGGACCCAGAAGGAAGGGGGAAAATGCCAGCCCTCTCAGTGGTGACAGGATGGCACTGGAGGGCTTTGTTCTAAGGTAAATCTCTCATAATGTGCGAGTATGCAGTGCATACTAGTACATTATGACATTGCATTGCAGGTGATTTTTTTTTTTTATCAACAGCGGTTTACTACCGCTTTAAGTTGTTATTGGCAGGGCCGGCTCTACCATGGGTCCCAGTGGGTCCATTGGACCCAGGCAGCGATTTGAGAGGGGCAGCAAATTGAACCACGGCCGCCTCTGCTTCTCTCCTATTTACCTAGCAAATTGACGACCAAGACTTTTTTTCCAGCAGTTTCGTGTCATGATGACAACTGCCCCCTGGGCCGCTCCATCTGCCCCTATAGTACCCTAGCCTGCCCCTAAACAGCCCTAGCCTGTCTATATACTGCCTTAGCCTGCCCCTATACTGCCTTGGCCTGTCCATATACTGCCCTAGCCTGTCCATATACTACCCTAGCGTGCCCATTTAGTACCCTAGCCTGTCCATATGCTACCCTAGCCTGTCCATATACTACCCTAGCCTGTCCATATTCTACCCTAGCCTGCCCATTTAGTACCCTAGCCTGTCCATATACTACCCTAGCCTGTCCATATACAACCCTAGCCTGTCCATATACTACCCTAGCGTGCCCATTTAGTACCCTAGCCTGTCCATATGCTACCCTAGCCTGTCCATATACTACCCTAGCCTGTCCATATACTATCCTAGCCTGTCCATATACTACCCTAGCGTGCCCATTTAGTACCCTAGCCTGTCCATATGCTACCCTAGCCTATCCATATACTACCCTAGCCTGTCCATATTCTACCCTAGCCTGCCCATTTAGTACCCTAGCCTGTCCATATGCTACCTTAGCCTGTCTATATACTACCCTAACCCACCCCTATACTACCCTAGCCTGTCTATATGCTACCCTAGCCTGTCTATATACTACCCTAACCTGCCCCTATACAACCCTAGCCTGCTCCTTGCAATTGAACATAATGGTATTTCATATAATTTTGCATATAGACAAGGTGCTGTTGCATGTAAATCTGACTTCCTGATAAATTTAATTTTAGTTTTAATGATCATGATATAAAATAATGGATGCGGGGGCCTTTTGGGGGCGTGATTTTTTTTGGGGGGCGTGATTTTTTTGGGGGGCGTGGGGGGCAGCATTTCATTCTTGGACTCAGGCAGCACAATGTCTTGGGCCAGCCCTGGTTATTGGGTACATCATTACATTAATGCAGTATTTTCTCCATTGAGTATTTTATGTACATTTTTCATTCCTTTGAGCTGATTCATTTTTTTTATCTTTTGTAAACAATTTAACCCCTCCGCAAATAAAGGGAACAAGTCTTAATGCCGAAGCACAATTTTGCAATTTTGACATGTGTTAGTAAAACTGTACATATAATCAAAACCACTTTGTGCATCCAGGTGGATTACACCTTGTTTTTTTTTCAGGACAAATTGGGTTTTTATTTGGTGGTAAATGGTAACAGACATCTCCTGATTTTTTACATTTTTTTGGCCCAAAATAGTAAAAAAAAAAAAAATTTTATTTGGCTGTATATTTCTTGTTACTACCATAACCCACCACCAAAGAACAACACAAAATAAATTTCCCTGCTCCTGACGATCGCAGCGATATTACATATGTGTATGTAATTTGTTGTTTGTACCCGTAGTACAGCCCAAAAACAATAGTGCATATTTTGCTTCTTTTTTTTGTCCTACCTAAGGCTGCATTCACACCTGGGCGTAGCGTTTTCAGGCAGAAATACACGCGTTTTTTACCGCGATTTTGCTGAGACTTTTGCCACGATTCTGTACAGGTCAAAAGGTCACGAATGTAAAAAGTAGAAAAACGCCCAAATCAAGCTACAAAAATACTTCCAGAACTTGTTTGAGCTTCAGGCGTTTTCAGGCTTTTGGCTTCAGGCGTTTTTGAGTGGAGATGTGAACCATCTCCATAGAGAATCATTGATGTTTTTCCCTCCAGCATTTTGTAGCGTCAGGCTTCAAGCCACAAAACGCCCAGGTGTGAATGCAGCCTAAAACACACCGACACTAATACTAACTGACACTAATACTAACTGACACTAATACTAATTAACCAGTTCCACATTGCCTACCGCATATTTACAGCGGCAGTGTGGACGCTGGCCGCGAATCACCGTAAAAAGGCGGCGATCTGCGAATGGCCGCTAGGGGGTGCACGCCCGCCACACTCCTGAGGAGTGTGCCCGCGGCTTGGGCGGACCCGATGTCCGCTGGCGAGCCGCGATGAGCGGCCACAGGCAAAGAACGGGGAACCGCCGATGTAAACATGGCGGTTCCCCGCTCTGTTAGTGCAGGCATGGGAGATCTACTAATCCTTGTCACTGGGATCAGTTAGATTTCTCATGCCCATGGTAGCCCAACCCCCCCCCCCCCCACAGTAAGAACACACCCAGGGAACACAGTTAACCCCTAGAACTCCACCTGCAGGTTAACCCCTTCACTGCCAATGACATTTATACAGTAATCAGTGGACATTTAAATTTCTGATCACTGAATAAATGTCATTGGTCCCAAAAAAGTGTCAAAAATGTCCGACTAGTCCGCCCCAATATCGCAGTACCGCTAAAAATCGCAGATCGCTACCATTACTAGTAAAAAATAAAAACCCCAGAAATGAATTCTCACCATCCGCAAACGCGGCCACTTTTGCGTAAACCAATCAATAAACGCTGATTGCGATTTTTTTTATCACAAATATGAGGAAGAATATAAATCGGGCAAAACCGGTGAAAAAAAATGTCTTTTTATATTTTTTTTTTTATTTGAATTTTAGCAAAAGGTAAGAAATTTGTGTTTTTTTTGCAAAATGGTCGCTCTTCTTTTGTTTGTAGCGGTGATCAGAAATGACACAGAGGCGATCAAATACCACCAAAAGAAAACTCTATTTGTGGGGAAAAAAGGACGCAAATTTCGTTTGGGTACAACGTCGCACGACCGCGCAATTGTCAGTTAAAGCGTCACAGTGCCGAATCGCAAAAAGTGCTCTGGTCCTAAACTGGGAAATTCTTCCAGAGGTGAAGTGGTTAAAAAAAATTAACCCTGCTCAAAATATAGTGACCCTGACCTTTGACTCTTACTTGACCCAAACACAAACCCTGGCACTGACCTAGATCCAGGCTTGATCTAGCTACTTTTTCTTTATTTTTTTACATACACAGTTGTTTTTTTCTCTCTGTAAGAGAGAGGAAGATACAATGTATCTCTCCTCTCCATTCACAGAGAGAGAAACACAGGGGCGAGCTTCATAGTGACTGATCCTTGCGGTAACCAATCAGAGGCTACCACAGCGATCAGGTGACCCGGAATCAGGTGTTCCGGGTACCGATCCTTGGTATGGCCTCTGTGCTGGGAGCGCACCGCAAAGTGCTTATATGTGGCCTCACAGCAAAAAGCCCAGTGCAGTGAGGCAGCGTATATGTGTTAAGTTGTCGTCAAGGGGTTAAGAAAGCTTCATTGTAATTTTCGATAATCAATACTATTTTGATCCATTGTTGCGGGGCCCTTAAACAGCATGGAGCCCATAAGTTGGTGCCTACTCTACCTGTTTGATAATCTAGCACTAGACACCAGCCTGAAATTCAACTTTAAACTGTATGTAAACCCTTTCAATAATCTTCTTTTATTTGCTCCCTAAATATGCAATTGGAAGAATTTTGTTATTTCTATTTGATAGATGCAAAAAAAATATAATAATCACATCTATCTACAAACATCCTGTGGACAGTGCCTGATCTACAGAAATCTCAGAGGGTGTTATCTGCCCTGCCCAGTACTCATATGTGCTTTTACAGCATGTTATGATGATGGGAGAGGGAGTTGCTCTGTAGTCCTAACACACTGCCTGTATTGGAGAAAAAACACTGCTCTTCCATAAATACGATATGGTGATTGAGTGTTGTCACCCTAGGACAGGAAGTGCGTTACTGACAGGATCACCACCAGGTTAAAATAAAAAAGGGGTGGTGCCATCTAAGGTGGTTATTCTCATAATTACCTAGTACTAGTATTACATAGTAATACCATATTTCAAAGCAATAATGCAGTACTAAATCCATTGGGGCTAAACCAGGGGCAGCCAGCCAGCCACCCCACACCTTCTCAAATTTGAAAAAGCTGCCTCTATTTTGATATATCAGCTTTTCAAACCATAGCATCATGCCCATCTGTTCAAGCCACATCTGTGGCGTAGAGGGAACATGAGATATCCAGTGTAATAAGATGAGCCTATGAGCCTGAAACAAAGCCCTAGAGGCTGCCTCTCTAACATACATATCTGAAATTACAGCATCAAGCATACATAAAATACATTGCTTAGGTTCCAAGGGAATGGAGACTTGAAATGAATTGTTTACCATTGTGACAACAGTGTTCCATAGCAGTGAAGCTTTGGGCACCCCTAGAGCAAATGGATTAGATCCCCCGTATCTCTGCTACACCTAGCGCACAAGGGGTCTGGGCATAGGCCCATGGAATGCAGCCTAAGTGGGGTACGATGAGCTCTTAGTAAAATATAGAGCTGAGATAATCTCTGCGAGACATTTAGAGAGCATAAACGTACAACCTCTAAGACTTCTTCCCATTGGTCTCCTAGTATATCACCCATGTCTCTCTCCCAACTCTCATATGCTGAGCTGGGAAAACTCTCCAAATATACTCCCAGGAGCATAGCATAAAAATAGAAATAAAGCCCATTGTAGAGTGGGACTGCTGCATGGGACTAAAGACCGGGGTTGGTGATAACTCTGAGGCCTCCAGAGACCTCTGAGCTTTAACTGCATGCTTCAGTTGTGAATAGTAAAAGAGCATGTTAGACGAAATGCCAAATCTAGATTGCAACTGGGCAAAAGAGAGTAGATGTCCACTGTCAAAGATATGTTTGAGATGCGTCACCCCAGAAACTCACCACTTAGCAGCATGTTGTAACTTGGCCAGTTCAGGGTAGGTGTGATTATTCCAAATAGGGCTGTAGCTAGTATATCCCGTAACCTTTTGCATTTGTTTGGCTTTCTCCTATATTTTTTGTAGGAGCCTATGTCAGGCAATGCTTATTGGGTTTCACTCGGCAAGAGTGTTGGATCCACTAAAATGCAACATTACAGACAGCGGGGAGTCTTGAGTCCCATCCCTAGAGTCTGATGTCCCCAGTAGACCGCACTTTGAGCTTTAAGGCATTTGTTTTCATGCTGATGAAAAAAAATTAAAAAAATTAAGATTTAAAGAGCTGATGAAATATCTACAAAAATAAGATCATGGTGCCCAGAGTTCAGCTCTAATTAACATCTGTCCATGTTGAGCCTAGGGTGTTTGTATGACTTTGATTGGCACATCAGATGGGACTTCAGATAGGATATCAGATTGGAAGGCTCAGTAGGACAGCAACTATCGTGAAGTGTTCGGTGTACTTGAATGAAAGTTAAGAGTAAAAAAAGAGACATAGACATAGTGCCTACATGACTGGCTTCAAAGGGGGTTTGGTGTAGGAGGAGTTTTGGAAACCTAAAAGTAGATATGGAGTTGGGAGTACTGACCTGATTGGTAGGTCAGACAGGAACAAAAAGAGCTTTAGGGGATGGCTACAGGAAGGTCGCTGGAAAGTCGTCAGTCAGAAGATAGCGGTTGTTGAGAAATATTCCCACTCTCTGTCCCCTCTAATGGGTATTGTCATTCTACTGTGGACTGTTTCAAGTTGATATGTATAGTCATAGCAGCTGGTGAAGTTCAAGGTTCTTGAATGTGGTCATTATGGTAAAATGTAAATAGGTAGGGGCCCATCTTAGGTAAGTGTAACAGTAGGTTTGTCCCTATTTTGTATGGTCCAGTGACAGTGAACTAAGTCGTTCATGGTCGCATCTGCGGTTATTGGTGAATAATTGGCAAATTGGTGTTGTGTTAATGAAGGCTCTACCTTGTGTTTATGGAGGTACTTAGTTAAGTAGAAATGCCTACAAGGACCTTGGAGCTTCATTCATATTATATTGAATGTTAGGCCTCATGCACACAAGGCGTTTCCCCAACTCCTCTGAAAGATTTTTTTCCTGGCAGGAGAAAAGCAGCTTAAAAAAGTGCGTAAAGCAGTATTTTGCAAACACATTTAGGCGCCACATGCATTTGGGTTTTCATTCATACCATTGGCCAAAATATTAGAGTAAGGCTGGTCACTAAATTGAATGAATGCTCAAGCGCTAAACATGCCTAGCATTTAAAGTGATACTAAAGTCTTGTTTTTTTTCTTAAAATTTTTGTTTATACTTACCTGCTCTATGAAATGGCTGCAGCTCCTGGCGCTCCCTCCTGTCTAGTGCCACCACAGCAAGCAGCTTGCTATGGGGGCACCTGAGCCGAGCCCCAGCTCACTGTGTCCATTCGGAAAAGGAGCCGCGGTTCAGGCCTGTCCCCTCTCTCCTGATTGGCTACCTGATTTTGATTGACAGCAGTGGGAGCCAATGGCGCCGCTGCTGTGTCTCAGCCAATCAGGAGGGGAGTCCCGGATGGCCGAGGCACTCGTAAAACATCGCTGGATAAAGATGGGGCTCAGGTAAGTATTTTTTTTTTGCTGGCATCCACCTAGTTAGTATTCATTACACGTATAAAATAATTGATAGCTTTAAATCCGGGTAGCCTTCCTATTTATTTTATACTTACATTGCTGATTGTTTCTTTACTGGGAGTTCCCATCTTAGCTGTGGGAATGTGAAGCCCACTCACACCCTCCTCGAGTCTCTTCCTGGATAAGGTGCCTGCTGGGTAACCAGCATGCACCTCTCGATCTCGAGTGTATGTCTCATTGCCATTACAATGGTGACAGAGGAAGGTCCTGCCCCATTGTTATGGCAACATAGATAACATGTCTCTCCCCCACAAAATCTCATCATTTCCTGTCTGGAAATAGCACGATTTCACAGCTCAGGGATGCCCACTGACTCATGGGAAAGGATGACTCACATCTCCCATGAGCCCAGACGAGGCAGGAGGTGATGCGGGGGTTTTTTCAGCCTCTAAATATTCTCTTCTACATTAGCCTAAGTGCATGGCCACATAGAGTGCATTCGCAAAGTTTTCAGACCTCCCTATACTTTTTTTTTCTATTTTTTTTATGTTTCAGCCTGATACTACAATTGTTTAAATTCATTTTTTTCTCATGAATCTACAGGGTGGGCCATTTATATGGATACACCTTAATAAAATGGGAATGGTTGGTGATATTAACTTCCTGTTTGTGGCACATTAGTATATGTGAGGGGGGAAACTTTTCAAGATGGGTGGTGACCATGGTGGCCATTTTGAAGTTGGCCATTTTGGGATCCAACTTTTGTTTTTTCAATAGGAAGAGGGTCGTGTGACACATCAAACTAAACTTTATTCTTTCATGAGTTATTTACAAGTTTCTCTTTGTTTACAGCCATTGACATGTCGCTGAGGTTAACACGTGCGGAGCGGATAGAAATTGTGTTGATGTCTGGTGAAGACAGTAACCAGGTCATTGCAGCAGATTTCAATGCAAGACAGCCTATGAGACCACCCATCTCCCATGCTACAGTTAGCAAACTGCTTGCTAAGTTTCGTGAAACTGGTTCAGCGTTGGATTTGCCAAAATGTGGACGCATGAAATCTGTCACTAATGAAGAAACATCAGTGGCTGTCCTAGCTTCATTCAGCAAGAGCCCACAGCATAGCACTCGCCGCATGTCACTGGAGAGTGGCATTAGTCGAACATCCCTTCGGCGGATATTACCTACTCACAAATGGCACCCTTACAAACTCCAGCTACTGCAGCATCTCAACGAGAATGACCCAGATCGGCGCACTGAATTTGCAGAATGGGCAAAACAAAAATTGGAACAGGACCCTCAGTTTACGCAGAAGATTTTGTTCAGTGATGAGGCAAACTTTTATGTGAATGGTGAAGTTAACAAACAAAACCACCGCTATTGGTCTGACACTAACCCACATTGGATAGATCCCTCCAAGACTGTTGGAACCAAAAAATTGATGGTATGGTGTGGTATATGGGCTACAAAGATAGTGGGGCCATTCTTCATCAATGGAAACCTCAAGGCCACTGTATATGTGAAATTGCTACATGATGATGTGTTTCCCTCTTTATGCACTGAAGCTGGCATGTTCCCTGAGTTTTTCCAGCAAGATGGTGCACCACCACATTATGGGTGTCAGGTCCGAGCATTCCTAGATGAACAGTTTCCTGGAAAGTGGATTGGTCGTTGTGGGCCAGTTGAATGGCCCCCAAGGTCTCCCGATCTGACCCCGTTAGACTTTTATCTTTGGGGTCATCTGAAGGCAATTGTCTGTGTTGTGAAGATACGAGATGGGCAGCACCTGAAACTACGGATACTGGAAGCCTGTGCTAGCATTTCTCCTGCGGTGTTGCTATCAGTGTGTGAAGAGTGGGAGAAGAGGGTTGCATTGACAATCCAACACAATGGGCAGCACATTGAACACATTTTAGAAGTGGTCAGATACTTGTAAATAACTCATGAAAGAATAAAGTTACGTTAAAACCAAGCACACCATTGTTTTTCTTGTGAAATTCCCAATAAGTTTGATGTGTCACATGACCCTCTTCCTATTGAAAAAACAAAAGTTGGAATCAAAATGGCCGACTTCAAAATGGGCACCATGGTCACCACCCATCTTGAAAAGTTTCCCCCCTCACATATACTAATGTGCCACAAACAGGAAGTTAATATCACCAACCATTCCCATTTTATTAAGGTGTATCCATATAAATGGCCCACCCTGTAAATTACATACAGTATGTCATACACAAGGCAAATGGGCCAAATCCTGCCAACTAGGTAATTTCAGGAGGCCCTCATACCTTTCCTGCAGCTGAAGCACCCCCCTTGTCTACATCCCCAACTCGTCTCAGCAGTCAGCAGCAGAGAGGAGGACAAAAGTCCTCCTACAGATCTTACGCCTCTATGTTCAGCTGCAATCCCCCTTGTCTATGCCTCCCCTGGTCTCAGCATTCAGCAGACTCCATCAGTTGATTCCATCCCTCTGCCGGTCCTCCTCCAGACCCTGCACTCTCTGCTTCCAAGCCCCACCCCCAGCTTTTCCTCAGCAGCAACACTGTAAGAGGGGTGCACTGTGATGTAAGGGAGAGTGGATGATTCTTGAATTCTGATGGTGGGTGGGCTCTTAGGGAAAGGAGGGGGGGGTGCGCTCTGGACATCTGCTTATATTTCTGAGAATAACCTACCAACCCTTCACAGCTTAAGTCCTTTCTTACCAAAACCAGTAATTATTTATTATAATAAAGAGTAGATGCATTTATATAGTCTTACAGATACAACCGGCCCTTTGATTGCAACCTTAATGCTGCACTGAAGGTTCTCAAGAGCACAGTGGCCTCCATAATACTTGAATGGAGGAAGTTTGACACAACTAGAAATCTTTCAAGAGCTGGCTGCCCCGCCAAACTGAGAAATCAGGACAGAAGGGCCTTAGTAAGAGAGGTGACCAAGAACCCAATGGTCACTCCAGATCCTGAGTGGAGATGGGACAAAGTTCCAGAAGGACAACCATCACTGCAGCCCTCCACCAATCTGGTCTTTATGGCAAAGTGGCTAGATGGAAGCTTCTCCTCCTTCTCCTCCTGTGCAAAACACATGAAAGCTTAATTGGAGTTTCCAAAAAACCACCTGAAGGACTCTCAGAATGTTAGGAACAAGATTTTCTGGTTTGATGGAACCAAGATTGAACTGTTTGGCCTAAATTCTAAACGTTACGTCTGAATGAAACCAGGCACCACTGATCACCTACCCAATACAATCCCAACAGTGAAGCATGGGGGTGGCAGTATGATGCTGTGGGGTGTTATTCAGCAGCAGGGACTGGGGGACTGGTCACGGTTGAGGAAAAGTTGAATGGAGTAAGGTACAGAGATATCCTCAATGAAAACCTATTCCACAGCACTCAGGATTTCAGTGTGACCCAAAAAGACAAAATTTAGGTGCAGCTCAGGTAGAAAGGTAAAGTCCAACTAGGCCGCTGTGAGTGCAGGCAAGGACAGGGAGTTCATCCTAGCTCCAAGTTGCAGCAATGTCAAAGGAAAAGGTCCATAAACCGCACATCATGAAGCAGACCCATGTGCATGAAGTGAGATCAATGGCAGCCTCAGCCCAGACTCCAGCCAGGCTCCCAATGTGTTTCGCTCCACTCCTTGGGAATCCCCATGATTAAGCTCCAAGGGGCGCATCAAAACCTGCTGAGGGCATGGCTTGGCTGGAGTCTGGGCTGAGGCTGCCATTCATCTCACTTCATGCACATGGGTCTACTTCATGATGTGCAGCTCATGTACCTTTTCCTTTGGCATTGCTCAGGATTTCAGACTGGGCCGAATGTTCACCTTGCAACATGACAACAGTCCTAAGCACACAGCCAAGACAACACAAGAGTGGCTTAGAGACAACTCTGTGAATGTCCTCAGGGGCCTACCTGCTGAAAGGCAAACAAGACGTTTACCTTGGGCGGCATTTTTCAGGGGGCTTGGAAAATGGAGATCGACCAGCTGGTGTCACCTCAATTCTATGGACACCTACCCACAGTACCTGGACAGCACACCTACTTGACCGTGTGTACACATACCTACAGTCCCTTGTCAGCTATATACATCACTGCCCTATCAGCTCCTACCTTCTCTATACCACCTACTGCTCTATGGACATTTACCCTTCTACAGTCTGCCTCCTGCTTTATAGGAATCTACCCTACCACTAGCATCTCATCTTTTGAACACCTACTACCCATCTCTGTATTAGCTACTGCCTTTTGGATACCCTCCTTACTAAATAATATCTACTGTCCTATGGACACCTACCCAACTCTGTATTAAGTATTGCCTTATGGGTCGCAGGCTGCAGGAAGGTAAGAGTCCAGTGTCATTTTTTTTGGGGGGGTGGGAGAATCTCCTGGTGTAGTATGGAAGGGGATAGGGGAGCCCCTTCTCTCTCACCTCCCCTCTCTCTCTCTCATCCTCCCTCACCCCCATTTTCTCTATGCCCCCTCCTCTCTCTCATCCCCCTCTCTCTCTCATCCCCTCCACTCTCTGGAGGTGGAGCTCTAATAGGAAGAGGTGGAGCCTAAAGAAGAAGGGGTGAAGTTTACAGATGAAGGGGTGGGTCTTAAACAGAAAGGCATGGGACTAATTGAAATGGGGGTGCCCAATTTTATTCTTGCCTAGAGCAGCACAAAACCAAAATACACCACTGAATGTCCTAGAGCGGCCCAACTAGAGCCCAGACTTGAACCCTATTGAACATCTCTGGAGAGACCTGAAAATGGCTTTCCACTAACGATCCCCATCCAACCTGACTGAGCCTGAGAGGATTTGCAAAGAATGGCAGAAAATCCCCCAATCCAGGTTTGCAAAGCTTGTGGCGTCATAACCAGAAAGACTCAAGGCTGTAATTGCTGTCAAGGTGCTTCAACAAAGTGCTGAGTAAAGGATCTGAATACTTACGTACATGTGATATTTCAGGGTTTTTTTTAAGTAAATTTAAAAATGAATAAATTCACAGACATTTCTAAAATTCTATAGGGATACTGAGTGTAGATTGATGAGATTTTTTTTTTATTTAAAGTAGTATGAGGTTGCAACATAACAAAATTGAAAAAAGTTAAGGGGGTCTGAATACATTAGGAATGTACAGTAAGTTAATATAGAGGGGCGTTTAGAGACTGAAAAAAGTGAAACATCTGTAAAAGCGTCATTTTTTAGGACTTGTGTGCATAAAGCCTTATTCTGTTACAGGGGCGAGCTGTCCATTAACAAGGAAGTAAACCCTGATGGGTTTTACTTCCTCTTCGTTGCTCTGCATTACCTACAATGTAAAAGCATAATAGGCTAGTATGCGTCGCATACTAGCCTATTATGTGACACTTGCCTGCATTGGAAGCCCGCGCTGTCCCCGCTCCAGGAAGCATCCATCTTCGCTCCTTTTCCTTCCGGGGCCATGGACATCGGCTCTGGGATTTGCCAAAGCCTCATGACGTCCCTCCTGCGCGTACACACGGGAACCGCCAGTCACGGCATGATGTCAGGGAAGGAATGGCATGGAGGCCGTTTCTTCACTGCGCATGTGCCCGATGACGTGGGCAGGGAACCTATAGGTAAGCCTTATCATAGGCTTACCTGTAAGTTAAAGTGGTTGTCATGAGTTGACAACCACTTTAAGGGCGCATGGGCCCCCCATCCATTCGTCCGGCCCCTTGCAGGACACCAGATGCATGGATTCCAATGGAGGGGGGGGGGGTGTTTTTTTTAAGCACCTGATTAGAGCCAGTGGCTCTAATAGGCTTCAAAATAGGG
>BLSH010455365.1:337037-354380 GCA_018402905.1 Glandirana rugosa
GGGGGGGGGGGGGTACAGGCAGTACTGCCATAAGGGGTCCGAGCGTCTCAAGGGGCCCGACGCCAGGCCCGCTCCCCGCCTCTGCTGGTCCTCCTCTCCTGCACCGCCACCACCTAATTTCTCCATCTCCTATAAGCTTATGGTGGTCACTTCAATGACCATAAGCTTATATCAGAACTCTGCTGAACAATTCTATAACGCTGATCAGAGGATTACAATCAGAGTTATTAACCTAAAGTGACCACCCCCCCCTGCAGTGGCTTCCCTGTCCCCTGCCTCTCCACCTCCTGCCGCTCGCTTCCACCTAAAACTTCCCCCTCTCCTTTCCTATTCCCTTCATCTCCCTTCCCCCCCCCCCCAGCACTGGACCCCCCTCTCACCCGATCTGACCCCCCTCCAAAATCCGATCCCCGCAGCTACCGTCATTAGCCAGCATCCCACCTCTGCCATTCCCGCTTGTTTCAGGTGCTGCATGGGGCTTGGGGGGAATCCAGATGTGTCCTCCCCACCACTCAGATCACCCCCCATATTGGCCCCTGCACCCCCCACTCATTGCAGCTCAAAGCAATCCCTCCTTCCCCTCCTGCAGCTTCTGCCTGCATTTAGCTTAAAGGCTGGGGATCGCGGAGGGGGGGCAAGACCCTGAAAATGAGCTGCAGCACAGTGGCCAAGACCATAGAGCGGTTTAACAGGACAGGTTCTGCTCAGAACAGGCCTCGCCATGGTGGACCAACGAAGTTGAGTGCACATGCTCAGCGTTATATTAAGAGGTTGTCTTTGGGAAATAGACGTATGAGTACTGCCAGCATTGCTGCAGAGGTTGAAGGGATGGGGGGTCAGCCCGTCAGTGCTCAGACCATACACCGCACACTGCATCAAATTGGTCTGCATGGCTGTCCTCCCAGAAGGAAGTGTCTTCTAAAGATGATGCACAAGAAAGCCCGCAAACAATTTTGCTGAAGACAAGCAGACTAAGGACATGGATTACTGGAACCATGTCCTGTGGTCTGATGAGACCAAGATAAACGTATTTGGTTCAGATGGTGTCAAGCGTGTGTGGCGGCAACCAGGTGAGGAGTACAAAGACAAATGTGTCTTGCCTACAGTCAAGCATGCTGGTGGGAGTGTCCTGGTCTGGAGCTGCATGAGTGCTGCCGGCACTGGGGAGCTAAAGTTCATTGAGGGAACCATGAATGTCAATATTCCAACATGATAACGACCCCAAACATACCTCCAAGACGACCACTGCATTGCTAAAGAAGCTGAGGGTGAAGGTGATGGACTGGCCAAGCATGTCTCCAGACCTAAACCCTATTGAGCATCTGTGGGGCATCCTCAAACGGAAAAAGAAGGAGCGCAAGGTCTCTAACATCCACCAGCTCCGTGATGTCGTCATGGAGAAGTGGAAGAGGACTCCAGTGGTAACCTGTGAAGCTCTGATGAACTCCATGCCCAAGAGGGCTAAGGTAGTGCTGGAAAATAATGGTGACCACACAAAATATTGACACTTTGGGCCCAATTTGGACATTTTCACTTAGGGGTGTACTCACTTTTGTTGCCAGCGGTTTAGACATTAATGGCTGTGTGTTGAGTTATTTTGAGGGGACAGCAAATTTACACTGTTATACAAGTTGTACACTCACTACTTTACATTGTAGCTAAGTGTCATTTCTTCAGTGTTGTCACATGAAAAGATAGAGTAAAATATTTACAAAAATGTGAGGGGTGTACTCACTTTTGTGAGATATATATATTTATATATATATATACATACGCTATATTGTCAAAAGTATTAGGGCGCCTGCCTTTACACGTACATGAACTTTTTTTTTTTTTTTTAAAGATAGGTTTATTCTCTCACATTTTGAATGACAATTGCTCATATGAAATTTGCGCCCTTTTTTTCACACAAATAGAGCTTTCTTTTGGCGGTATTTAATCACCACTGGGTTTTTTATTTTTTGCGCTATAATTTTAAAAAAGACCGAAAATTTTGTAAAAAAATGAATCTTTGTTAATTTCTGTTATATAATTTTGCAAATTAGTACTTTTTCTTCATACATTTTGGCCAAAATTTATACTGCTACATATCTTTGGTAAATAAAAAAACAAATTAGTGTACATTATTTGGTCTTTGTGAAGGTTATAGAGTCTACAAACTATGGTGCCAATCACTGAATATTGATCACACCTGATGAACTGACGGCCTATCTCTATATTTCTTGAGACCCTAACAAGCCAGGAAAGTACAAATACCCCCCAAATGACCCCTTTTTGGAAAGTAGACATTCCAAGGTATTTAGTAAGAGGCATGGTGAAGTTTTTGAAGTTGTAATTTTTTCCCACAATTCTTTGAAAAATTAAGATTTATTTTTTTCGCAAAATTGTCACGTTAACAGGTTACTTCTCACACCCAGCATATGCATATCACAAATTACTCCCCAAAACACATTCTACTACTCTTCCTGAGTATGGCGATACCACATGTGTGAGACTTTTACACAGCCTGGCCACATACAGAGGCCCAACATGCAGGGAGCGCCATCAAGCGTTCTAGGAGCATAAATTACACATATACAGTAATTTCTTGACTACCTCTTGCAGTTTTGAAGGTTCTGGAGCACCAATGGAAACGCCCAAAGAATGACCCCATTTTGGAAAGAAAACACCCCAACGTATATTCTAGGAGGCATAATGAGTCTTTTGAACATGTCATTTTTTCCACAAGTTTTTGGAAAATGTGGAAAGAAAATGCATTTTTTTTTTTTTACACAAAGTTGTCCATTTATACAATATTTCTAACACACAGCATGTACCTAGTAAAAATTACACCCCAAAATATATTCTGCTACTCCTCCTTAGTATGGCGATACCACATGTGTGACACTTTTACACAGCCTGGCCACATACAGAGGCCCAACATGTAGGGAGCACTGTCAGGTGTTCTAGGGGCATACATTTCAAATCTAATTTGACTATCTTTTACACTATTGTGAGGCACTATGGTGGCATAGATAGGCACTGTAGTGGCACGGATGGGCAGTGTAGTGGCACGGATGAGCAGTGTAGTGGCACATATGTGCATTGTAGTGGCACGGATGGGCACTGTAGTGGCATGGATGGTCACTGTAGTAGCATGGATGGGGACTGTTGTGGCACGGATGGGCACTGAAGTGGCATGGATGCGTCACGGATGAGAACTGATGTGGTATGGATGAGCATGAATGAGGCACAAATGAGCCATGAATGGAGATGGATGAGCTGTGGATGGGGATGGATGAGCACGGATGGGGATGACTGAGCATGGATGGGGATGGATGAGTACGGATGGGGATGGATGAGCACAGATGGGATGACTCAGCACGAATGAGGATGGATGAGCATGGATGAGGATGACTGAGCATGGAAGAGGATGACTGAGCATGGATGGGGATGGATGAGCACAGATGGGGATGGATGAGCTTGGATGGGGATGGATGAGCACAGATGGGGATGACTGAGCACGGATGGGTGGGTGAGCATGGCTGGGTGAGTGAGCATGGATGGATGGGTGAGCATAGCTGGGTGGGTAAGAATGGATGGATGGCTGGGTAAGCATGGATGGATGGATGGGTGAGCATGGATGGATGGCTGGGTGAGCACGGCTGGGTGGGTGAGTATGGATGGATGGCTGGGTGAGCATGGGTGGATGGCTGGGTGAGCATGGGTGGATGGCTGGGTGAGCATGGATGGATGGCTGGGTGAGCATGGATGGATGGGTGAGCATGGATGGATGGATGGGTGAGCATGGCTGGGTGAGCACGGATCGGGTGGGTGAGCATGGATGGATGGCTGGGTGAGCATGCATGGCTGGGTGGGTGAGCATGGCTGGGTGAGGATGGCTGGATGGGGGAGCATGGATGGATGGACGGGTGAGGATGGGTGGCTGAGCATGGATGGGGTGAGGATGGCTGGGTGGGTGAGCATTGATGGGGTGAGGATGGCTGAGTGCAGAGGCGGCTCTCTAATTAGGCAAATTAGGCAGTCGCCTAAGGCCTCACACTCACAGGGGCCTCGCAACTGCCTAATTTGACACTGACACCAGCACCGAGATAGAGAGCACTGACACCAGCACTTTAAAGCTCTTAATATGCAATTTATAAAGTTAATTTTTTATCGCTTGAATTATTTTTCCCATTATGGGCGTGAGTGAGGCCTCATGTCTAGGTTTTGCCTAAGGCCTCACAAAGCCTAGAGCCACTTCTGGCTGAGTGGGTGAGTAAGGATGGGGTGAGGATGGCTGGGTGATTGGTGAGGCTGAATGGATGGTGAGGGTTGCAGCCTGTCACTTAGCAGTGCTGTGGGCACTACACTTCATCCATAGCGCAGCAGCACGTCCTCTCTCCCCCTCTCCTCTCACAATGCACCGATCGGTGCGGAGAGGGGGGAGAAAAGCCGGCACTTCCGCCGGCTTGTTTACATGTGATTGCTCTGTCATTTGATGGAGCGATCACGTGGTAAAAGACCGCTCACAGCTGCCAGTCACCGCGTTCCGTGATGCGCCGGGTCCCCTGGGGGCGCGCGGGAAGGGCGTTCATGGGAGGACGTCACTGTACGTCCACCCAGAATTAAGCAACCGCCCTGTAGCTGTCATTTGACTATAGGGCGGTTGTTAAGTGGTTAAAGACATACAAACACAAAACAACAACAGCAACACTAAAGCCTTATCCAGGAAAGTGTGCGATGGGAATATCGATACTACTTTGAATTTTTGGGTGCACACCCTAATGTAATAGGCTGTGCACACCTTGTCCCCAAGTAACCGAGTGCATAGATGTGCGTGGATGAAAGGCGCTGATGCCTGAGCCTCCATCCTCAGGTGAGTGAACTCACCATTTACTGTTTGCAACTCAATCCCTTCTCTCTCATGAGCAAGTGAATACATTAGGGTAAGGTGCTCTGCGGGTTCTGATGTAAGGAGGGCTTTGGGAAGCCTGATTTAGGGAAAAGCTGGAAACTTTGATGTAAGTGGGACTTTGGTAAGCAGAAACCCCCTTACATTAGAGTTCCCCTTTACAGCAGAGTCCACAGCATTCCCCCTTAAAAAAAAATTGACTTGCGCCACTAAAGTGTTCGGGTGTGGCTTGAAGAAACGTTGGCAACCCAACTACCATGATTGAGAGAACTGAAGTCCGAATGAAAGGAGCAGGCCAGGGACAATCAGGCTGGGGAAAAAAACGCTAGATGATGTTGGAATGAGGCAGGCTTTATGTGACCTAATGCACACTGTGGGAAGCTCAGAGTGTGCAATGAAATCAGAGTAAACAATTTCAGTACAGGAGAGGAACCGGTACAACTGTGCAAGACTGAAGGTAAGGCTGGAGTTCAGTTTTAGATTTTAGGTGTTCCCTGCTCTGCTCCTGTGTAAGCTGCAATGTCAAACATCATGATGCAGTAGAAGGGGAAAGGCTTGGTGTATGAGCGAATCAGGCACAAGATTTTGTGTTAAGCAGTCACTCTGACCAAATCTTGCATTATGGTACTAGAGTCATTCTTTCTATGAAGAATATACAGGATGGAGTGCCGGTAAAGCAGCCTAATTAAATGTCTGTATCCCTTATCTTACCAAGGTTCTACAAACAATCAATTATTCATCGTCTGGTTCTTCTCCAACACAGCAGAAGGATTGGAGAGGCAGCAAGGCAGCTGTCTGTGACTTTTCTCAGCCAATTTGGTCTGGCATGAGACTAGATCACACTGGAGCTTGCTCTACAACACACAGGAAGCTGCCTCATCTCAACACACTAAACACTTGTCAATAAGAGAGATTAGCAATTGGTGATCAGTGGAAGTGAGCTGTAAATCCCTCAATGTGGAGAACACAATGGACACACCAGTGGAACTGGAAAATGGACAGAAAGGGGGCACGTCTCGCTTGCCAAGTCCATTGTCTTTCATCCTGGCTTGTGTATCATAGACCACCGGCTCTCAACCCAGTGCCCTCAACCTCCCACAGTACCCCCTAGCTTGCTGCAAAACCTACAGGTCGCATAGTGCCCCTAACAGTGTCCCACAGTGCCCTCTGGTCTCCCACATTGCCCCCAAGCGAATCCCCTAGCCTCATAGAGAGCCCCCCAGCACCCCCAGAGACCCAATCCCCCACAGTTTCTCCCAGCTCCCTTATCCCCTACAGCAGCCTTTTTCAACCAGGGTGCCCAGGTACCCTGGGGTGCCTTCCAGTTTCTTCAAGGGTCCCTTGGGAAAAATGCCTAACAATTGCCAAAAAATGATATATAATTCAATGGGTTGATTGAGCCTTCCTTTTAGTTACACAAAGCCACATGTTTTAATTGTGCACCATTACAACATTCTAGACACCTACTGTATGTTCTAACAACCAATGATGTCATTGGTTGATGAGGAGGACATCATGCCCCCTACACATCCACTTTCCATCATCACTGGGGTCATATTAGAGAAAATGAGGGAGAAGAGAAACACTAGAATACTAGTCAGTTCCAGCATGCAAACCTGTGTTTGCTGTGGGAGAATAAATCACTTGCAATATTGGGTGTCCTATGTATGTGTATGTTGGTTAATTATGTAAAACTATTGGTTTCATTTTTACAATTTTAGAATGGGGTGCCTCGACTTTGTGCGTACATTTAAAGGGTACCTTGACTGAAAAAAATTGAGAAACACTGCCCTACAGGACCACCAAGTCTGCTGTAGAGTACCCCTACCTTCTCCAGAACCCCCAGTGACACCCAGCCGCATGCTGAGTCTTCCAGAATTTCAATACATGTTTTGTTTTCCCATATTGTGTGAATATAAACTTTTTGTTTTATTGTTTTTATTGGGGTACAGAAGGTTTTGGAAGAATTTACTGGGCGCTGGTCTCAATACAGTTGAGAACCACTGCCCTAGACCACCACACTGTATCAGTTCTTTTAGGTTCTGTTCCTGGGACACCTAAGGCTCTTTCACATCGGTGCCGGCAAAACAGCGCTAAAGCACCTGTCATTTTTCCGGCGCTTTTCAGGCACTAGCGGGCCGGTTTTTAAAGGTCCCGTGGCAATACCACAACAAAGACCCGTGTCGCTGCACTTCCGAAGCACATTCAGGCGTTTCAGAAGCGCTGCTCATTAATGGACAGTGGTGTTTTGGGAGCACTGTATACAGCACTCCCAAACCACCCCAAAGATGCTGCTTGCAGGACTTTTTCGAACGTCACGCAAGCGCACCACCCACGTGTGAAAGCACCCATTGCAATAAATGGGAGACAGTTTTGAGGCGCTATTTCTAGCGCTAAAATGCCTGAAAACTGACTCAGAGTGAAAGGGGTCTAATCCTCAGTCTACAGTTAGCAGATTCTCAACTACACCTCCAATCTCTGTGTATTCTAATTACACTGAAACCTGATATAGTCAACTCAGAAAACTCTAGTCATTAACCACTTCAGCCCCGGAAGAATTTCCCACTTTAGGACCAGAGCACTTTTTGCGATTCGGCGCTGCGTCGCTTTAACTGACAATTGCGCAGTCGTGCGACGTTGTACCCAAACAAAATTTGCGTCCTTTTTTCCCACAAATAGAGCTTTCTTTTGGTGGTATTTGATCACCTCTGCGTCATTTCTTATCGCCGCTATAAACAAAAGAAGAGTGACCATTTTGCAAAAAAACCCAAATTTCTTACTTTTTGCTAAAATTCAAATCCAAAAAAAATATATAAAAAAACATTTTTTTTCACCGTTTTTGGCCGATTTATATAATTCCTCATATTTGCGATAAAAAAAATTGCAATCGGCGTTTGATTGGTTTGCGCAAAAGTGGCCGCGTTTACGGATGGTGAGAATTCATTTCTGGGGTTTTTATTTTTTTTTTATTTTTTACTAGTAATGGCGGCGATCTGCGATTTTTAGCGGTAATGCGATATTGGGGGGGACATGTCGGAACATTTTGACACTTTTTTGGGACCAATGACATTTATTCAGCGATCAGAAATTTAAATGTCCACTGATTACTGTATAAATGTCATTGGCAGTGAAGGGGTTAACCTGCAGGGGGAGAGCTAGGGGTTAATCGTGTTCCCTGGGTGTTCTAACTGTGGGGGGGTTGGGCTAACATGGGCATGAGAGATCTAACTGATCCCAGTGACAGGGATCAGTAGATCTCTCATGCCCCACTGACAGAGCGGGGAACCTCGGTGTTTACATCGGCGGTTCCCCGTTCTTTCCCTGTAGCCGCTCATCGCGGCTCGCCAGCGGACATCGGGTCCGCCTGAGCCGCGGGCACACTCCCGAGGAGTGCGGCGGGTGCGCGCGCGCCCCCTGGTGGCCAAATGCGAATCGTCCCTTATTTACGGCGATTCGCGCAGGGCTCCCCCCCTGCCGCCGTGAAAAGACGGCGCGCGGTGGGGAACCTGTTAAGGTGTTGATTTACTAAAACTGGAAAGTGCAAAATCTGGTGCAGCTGTGCATGGTAGCCAATCAGTTTCTAACTTCATCTTGTTCAATTAAGCTTTAACAATAAAACGTGGAAGCTGATTAATTTCTATGCAGAGCTGCAGAAGATTTTGCACTCTTTAGTTTTAGTAATTCAACCCTCTTTAATAAGTCAATTTCTGCTCTGAAGAAATACCTATTGGTTGCACCATGCCCTTTGCATACTGATTCTGAATGGGAGTGTCTGGTTCATTATAATCACCTGGTGCACTCTCACTGTACTGATGAGAAAAGTTGCACTGGCCTGCATCCTATCAGAAATATTTAACCCTTGGGGAATATTTCACCAAAACTGAAATTCCTATTGCAGGGGGTGCCAAAAATTATACTTGTATCCTAATGCAAACTTCTGGGAAAATTCAGTGAGCCAATCACGCAAGCAGTAAATGACATTTCTGGGGGTGTTGCCATATTGCATTCACATTTATCAGAAACTTACAGCGCTGAAGACTGAAAGGAAAAGTTAATTTTTCATAACAATTAAGCACTTCCTGCTGCCATATAGCAAAATGAAGGGCACAAGGTGGTTGTATTATCCTGACTGGACATCATTAGAAGTCCAGCAGGATAAGCCATGCGGCGATCAGTGGTGTGTCGGCCTGACACACCGCATGTGAGATCCCGGTTAAAGATCCTATAACGTAGGCTCTTTACCATGTGATCAGCTGTGTCCAATCACAGCTGATCACAGTGTAAACAGGATGAGCCATTTATCGGGTTTTTCTCCACTCACACTGACAGGCGCGAGTAGAGGAGAGCCAATTGACTGCTCTGCTGACAAGGGGGGTCTGCGCTGATAATCAGTGCAATGATTATCAGTGCAGTCCCATCGAGGATGCCCACTTCAGACCACCAGGGATGCCCACTTCAGACTACCTGGTGAGCCTACCAGGGGTGTCAATCAGTGCCCATTAGGATGGCACTCTGTGCCCATCAGTGATGTCTGTCAGTGCCTCCTGATCAGTGCTGCCCATCAGTGCCGCCCATCAGTGTCACCTATGAGTGCCCGTTAGTGCTGCTTATCAGTGCCGTCTATCAGTACTACATCAGTGCCTCCTCATCAGTGCCACCTCATCATTGCCATCTCATCAGTGCCACCTCATCAGTATCCGTCAGTGCAGCCTCTTCAGTGAAGGAGAAAACTTACCTATTTACAAAGTTTTGTAACAGAAACAAAGAAAAACTTTGTTTTTTCAAAATTTTCTGTTTTTTTATTGGTAGCACCAAAAATAAAAACCCAGTGATGATCAAATACCAACAAAAGAAAGCTCTATTTGTGGGGAAAAAATGATAAAAATTTTGCTTGGGTACAACGTCGCACGGCCGTGCAATTGTCATTCAAAATGTGACAGTGCTGAAAGCTGAAAATTTGCCTGGGTAGGAAGGGGGGAAAGTGCCTGGTATTGAAGTGGTTAATTACAATATTGTGTAGCAATTGTATATGCTATATATATTTTTTATTTTGCTATACTTTTTTTCATCAAAATGGAGTTATCGTTTAATTTTTTTGGCCACAACGGCTCTTTAAAGAATAATTTATTTTACCTCATCAAACGTGTATATTAAAAGCTAACTCCACATTTAAGGTCGGTTCACTTTGGAATAAATATGTACCCATGCGTTCCAGTTTTGACAGTTCATTCGTTTCAGTTATTTATTTCATTGGGCTGCCAAACATACCATAACATGGAAAAAGTTTTGCAAGCACTACTTTTTCAGATCGCGCTGCACCAAACCCCATGGGACTGTGGTACCATGCGGTTTGTTGCCCACAAACGCGCTGCATTTGCAAGATACGTTTGGGTGCCATTAACAATTATTTGGTGTCGGCCGTTCTGTGTCAGGCATTTGTGAACAAAGCCAAGAACTTCAGAGGCACAAGTGTTTAGGTCATTGTGTTATCTCTAAGGCCTGCCATACACGGATCGAATTTTGAAAGAATTTTCTTTTAAAAATCGTATCTAAGAGTTTTCGTTCGAATTGCGCACCATTAGTGGCCTGCAGCAATGGCCAATTTTCATGAATACATCAAATTTAAATGATCAGGCATGTTGGAAATTTGTGGAAAAACAAACGATTTTCTAATCAATGATGGAAGAATCATGGGAGAAATGTAATTGAAAAAGAAATTCGCATGAGCGCAAGAAAAGAAGATTCCCAGCCATGGAAATTCTTTTCTGTAGCAACAGGAGGTAAAATTGAAGGCTTGGTTGGACAAATTTTAAAATCAATGGTGACACCAACAGATCACAAAACACACGAAATTTCAGAGTTTTGAAAGAAAATTTGTTTGGAATTCGGCCTGCATGAGCCAGCATCTCAGTCCAGGAAGTGGATGATTACCCTGGATGGTGCCTAATAAGATGGCTGTCCTTCTGAAGAGAAAGGAACATGAAGGCATAGTCAAGGGGGGTACAGTGATTTCTGGAAGTATTAAGTCCCATACACACAGGGCATTTAGTACCAATACATAGTTCCCGGGCATTTAACTGCAGGCAAAGAGCACAGGTGACCCATCCAGCCCCGCTGCAAACTTTATGAAAGTCTAAATGTATTAAACACCCGCGCCTAGGTATGTAAATTAAATTATAGATAATATGGGTGAGCCGCTGCTGTCTATGTTGTCCCCTCAGGTGAACCAATGTGGATGAATAAGAATACGGACAGCGCCTTGCTTAACCTTAAGCTGATAAATAGTCCCAATACTGTTATGTTATACTATAACCAATCAATGCTGTAATTGATACATTGTGACAATATTGTAGAAAAATGTGCGCAAAAAATACTATAATATAAGTATTCTAAAGTGACAATTATAGTGCAAGAAAAATAATAATAAATAAAGTCTTTGTTCTGTGCAATACAGTGCTATCACACTCTGTTCCCAAATGGGTATCTGTGCATCCACCACATGAAAGACTGTAGAGGCTTTTGATAACGTCGCACCTAGATGACGAAACGCGTCAAGCTGGTTCTCCCATGCGTCACTTCCGGACCAGGGAGTGGAATGCACGCCAGGTAATCGGCAGCATCTATTACTCTTACAACTAAGAGGCTGTTTTTAACAGTGACGGTTTTAAGTCTTTTTACTATTTGATAAGTTTTTTTATATTCCCAACATTTTCATGTATAATGCCTTATAAGCAGTAAATTACAAAAGGATTTTGCAACGTGAGGAGCTTCCCCTTAATTCATTGTATACTGGCATAATCTGGCTTGTCTTGGAACCATCTGGAGGTAATATGCACTAGTGGGAGCTAACGAAGGACATCGTATTGGGATTGGTTTCCCAGAAAAAGACCTACAAGCTCAGCAGTCTTTCCTTAGTATAATCTAAGAAATGTGTGTGTGCCGCTCAAGCTTGGTGGTAAGGGGTATGTAGTCAGTGCTTCCGCAGCCACAGCTAGAGTGCTGACAGGAGATGGATCCAGTTATGGAGACCTGGCTTACAAAAATTTATTGAGAAGACAGAAAAGTCCAGAGATGGGAAAAAAATGGTGAAAGGTCTGATGGATAAAACATATCAGGAGAGACTTCAGAAATTTAAAGCTGAGCTCCACTCAAAAGAGAAACCCCGCTTGTTTGCCTGCCACATTTGGCACCTTTTGGGGGGGGGGGTAGCAGGCATCTGGTTTTGACCAGGGGCGACCCGTCCATTGTGGGTGCACGGGCGCCGCCCCCCCATCCATGCCGCCGCCCTCCCTATCCATGCACCCGGCCCCTTTCAGGACGCCGGGCGCATTAATTCCTATGGCGGGGATGGGCAGGGGTGTGTTTTTGAAGCACTGATTACAGCCAGAGGCTCTAATAGGCTTCAAAATAGGGTGGGCTCGGGGCGCAGAGCATTGCGACCGGAGCCCACCCAGGTGTATTGCAACAGAGAATGAATATTCGCTGTTTCAACATTGATCCTCCTGGCCAATCGCGGTATGGGGGCCATCACCTGATTGGCTGAAAGCACAGGCGATCCTATTGGACGCCTAGGAAGGAGGAGAAAAGAGACGCACGGCGTCTCTATGAGAAGAAACAGAAGCCGCTGCCTGGGACACAACTTGCCACCCTTCACACGCTGCCTGACCCTCCACTAACATAGGGCAAGTGCCGGGCAGACAGCGGGTGGGGAGTTGCTGTAAAGTCCTGCTGGCTGCCGGGGGGGGGGGGTGATTGCTGGATGAGTCTGTGCCGCTGGCCTGGGGGGGGGGGTTGATTGCTGTCCCCCCACAAAAAACCCTGCAAGCCTCCACTGGTTTTGACAGGTAGCGGCTCACACTTCTATACTTCTGGCTGATCTTGCCGTGGCAAAGTCACCCGGAAGTTTGGCCCCCCTCCTCCACCACCAGGTCATCCACAAAGAGCAGCACACTTCACGCATGCGCATTAGGGAGCCAACTGTGAAGCCGCAAGAAATAATAAGAATTATAAGAAATGGCAGCAGCAGCACCCGAGAGACAATTTTTCAATTAATGGGATTGAGACACCACTGAATTCATGGACAGGTAAGTGCCCTAATATTAAAAGTTTTAATAAAACTTTTATTTTTTTTTTTCTAAAGGACCCTGGAGCTCCGCTTTAAGGCCTCATGCACGCTGGACGTTTTTGGAGGTTTTTTTTCTACAGTCCATAAACTCCCCATCATGTTATCCTAGGTGTCCATGCACACATAGGCTGTTTTCAACTGGTTTTGACTGGGGTGTATTTTGGCTGTAAAATAAACCCTCAAAACTAGTGGGTTCTGAGAGGAGTTTTTCAGCTGTAAAAACGCTCTAACATCAAAAAACGTAAATAAACGCTCAAAAACACGACTCATCAGCGTTTTTTAAACTTTTTTGATCCCATTGCTTTAAAAAAAAGAATGCCAAAAAATGCTGAAAAACGCTATTGCAAAAACGCTGAAAAGCTTTGAAAAATTCAGTGCAAAGCTACTGCCGTTTTTAAAACGTCTTGTGCACATGAGGCCTAATATGTACAGTCTGGAGAAAAGAAGGGAGAGGGGAGACATGACTGAAACCTTTAAATACATCAAGGGGGTGAATAAGGTTCAGGAGGGCAGCCTTTTCAGTATGAAACCAAAATCAAGAACACGGGGACATGACCTCAAACTAGCAGAAGGAAAGTTCATAACTAATCTCAGAAAGTATTATTTTACCAAAAGAGTAGTTGATGCTTAGAATAGACTTCCAGCACAGGTAACGAGACAGTCAATGGTAAGTGCATTCAAACATGCTTGGGGAAAAGGCAGATGTACAGTATACTCAGATAAAAAAAAAAGTATTAAAAAAATATATAAATAAAAAAAAAAAAATGGGGCAGACTCCATGGATCACTGGGTCTTTTTTCTGCCATTACTCTTATGTTTCTATATCATATGGAAGAAAGGAGGATTGTTTATGGGCAAAAAAAGACCACCTCCTACAGAAAGATTTGCGTAGGTGGTGAGGTAATTACCTCTTCTTCAGAAACTGACTCTTCCAGGAGGGTCAATCCCCCCACCCCCCACACACACACTTTATACTCAGTGGTTTCTTTCGCTAGTCCCTATGTCACTACTGTGTCTTGTATTGGTACGCTGGCAACTGGCGGTGCAGTGCAATGTTACTAGTAACAGTGTAAAAGGAAAAAATATGTAATAAAAAAGAAAGAAAAAGAAAACCAATTCCCTTGTCACTGTCACGTCAGTTATATGATGATGCTGTACTGCACTGGTGACAGTATGTAAAAAAATAAAAAAAAACAATATGAAAAAAATATTTTTTTTAATTTCCTATTTTTCCAAAAAAACTGTGACAAAAAAAATACAGCTTCAAAAACGATCCCTCTTACTAAATACCGTGGACTGTCTACCTTCCAAAAATAAGTCATATGGGGGCATTTGTACTGTCCTGGCATTTTTGGGCCTTAAGAAATGAGATAGGTCCTCTTGTATTGCAACTGTACTGTCTGCCCTCATGTTGTAAAGCGCTGCGCAAATTGTTGGCGCTATATAAATCCTGTATAATAATAATAATGATAAAAGGTACATCAGGATAGATCGATTTGGAGATATATGTATACAGTATATATGTATATACAGTATATATATATATATATATATATATACTGTATATACACCATCGTTTGTGGACTCTATAACTTTCCTATAGACTAAATAATAAACACCGATTTGGGTAATTTTCACCAAAGAAATATAGTAGTATACATTATGGCCTAAATTTATGTAGAGCAATTATTTATTTGCAAAATTTTATAAAGAAACAAAGAAAAACATGTTTTTTTTTTCCAAAATTTTCAGTTTATCTAGCGTAGAATTAAAAACCCAGTGGTGACGAGTACCACCAAAAGAAAGCTCTATTTGTATGAAAATAATGATAAAAAGCTCAGATGGGTACAGTGTCACATGACCGCACAATTGTCATTCAAAGTGCGACAGCGCTGAAAGCTGAAAATTGGCCTGGGCAGGAAGGGGTGAAAATGTCCGCAAACAAAACAGATAGAACAAGGAGGCAACCCACTACCCCTGTATATGATAGTAATATGTCGACTCACTCAAATGGAGAGTGGGGTTCCCATAGCCAACCCAGCAATGAATAAAGGAGGGAAGACCAGGGGGGAAGGGGAAAAATCCAGCACTGCTAGGAGAGAGCAGGAACAGGGATACAAGGGCTATAAAGGGAACACACCGCGACCTTATTAATATCAAAAAGTTTATTAATGGTTGAAAAATTAACACATATGACTACAGACCAAACCACGTCAAGTTAAAAAACTAAAGACAACGTTGTCCAAAGAGCTAAACAGCCTGACACTCATCCGCTCCATGCACACCAAGGAGCAGTGTTGCCAACCTCCGGCAGCGTTTTTTACTGGCAAATCATGGAAAATCTTACTGGCGGAGCACATTTTTTACTGGCAACCTGAAAAAATAACTGAACTCCTATTAAAAACTAAGACAATTAATATTTAAACACAACATGGAAACACTGACAATACCCATATCAAGTAGTTTGCCCAGTTTACACTTAAAAAGTCAGCACAGCATGACAAATTATCAGACCCTGATATTTATAGACAGTTCTAAAAATCACTGATTTTTACAAACTGTCAGTAAATTTACTGGCGGTTGGCAACACTGCCAAGGAGACACTCAATTCAATAATCTGCAATACACTACATTTGCCACAATATTAACAATATTAGCAGAGAACCAGCGTTGTCCCATGAGCTAAGTGCTAGTGCTGGCATTAATGGTAGCAGATGAATTGATGAGCTGACACTAGATGTGAAAATGTCCGGCATTGAAGTAGTTAATTGTAGCCACTGAGTGGCTTTAAGAAATCTAGCTGTGCTTTCTCCCATCTAAAACAAATGACCATTTTTTAAACACATATGTTTTTTCATTCCCTGGTTATTCATAATGTCCCCATCTACTCATTTTATTATTTGTGCATTGACATGAGATCACTATGTACCCTCTGGTTTCCCACTGTTTATCTTAGATTTGTATCTATGCAGTGGAGGGAGGGGGTAGAAAGTAAATAACTGGTCAAGAGCTCTGTGGTCACAAAAAAACATACAGTATTCTTTCCAGCCGCTGCTGGAACTGACGGCGGACCAGGAACATTCACTGGCGCAGAACTGGTGCATAATGTGAGCAATGGGCGCTGCGCCAAAATGGAAAACTTGGAAAATAAAACTGACAACTATACAGTGACATATGAATATTACTTTGACTATGTCGATCCAGTCTCGTTTGATGAAAGCCAACTGAAGGCCAACAAATGTGAGTAGTATTTTGTTTGTCTCGAAGTCTCTCATTTTATCCCAATTCCCTCTCTCCATCATTATATCCCAAATCTTTCCTTCTCTTATTTGATTCCAAGTCCCTCTGTCCCTCATTTTGTCCCAAATTGCTCTGTTTCTCATTTTGTCCCAAATTGCTCTGTTTCTCATTTTTTCCCAAATCCCTCTGTCCTTAATATGACCCTAATTCCCTCTATTCCTCATTTTGTCCAAAATTCTTCTGTCCCTCTTTTTGTTCCATTTCACTCTGGCTCTCATTTTTTCCCCAATTTCCCCATCTCTATCATTTGGTCCTCGATCTCTTTCTCTCCCCTACTTGGCCCCAGTTCCTGCTGTCCTTCATTTGCTCCCAAATCCCTCTGTCCCTCATCACTTTATCCCAGTTATCTATGTCAAATCTTGGTCCAAATCTAACTCTACCTTTCATTTGGCCCCAAATCTCTCTTCCCCTCATTTGATCCCTGAATTTCCCCCATACCTTATTTTCCTTCAAACTGCCTTGTCTCTAATTTTTCCCCAATTCTCTCTGTGCCTCATTTGGTCCCAAATTCCTCCATTTGGTCCTAAATCCTTCTATTCATCATTTTCCCCCAATTACCATTTGTTCCCAAATTAGACCCTTCTGTCTCATTTGGTCCTAGGTCTCTCTCTCCCTCATTTGGCCCCAATTCTTTATATCCCTTTTGTAGTTCCAAACCCCATTGTCCCACATTTTTATTTTCCAAATTTGATTTTTATTAACGCCCAACGCGGGCATAGTCAGTTCAATACAGACGTGTTATGCATACATAAGGAACAGTGTCATACAAGATAGAATCAGATAATCACGCTTATGCAACAAATAAGACATATTTAAAGCAGATACCACATATCACTTTCTATTTTAGATAATGGTTCACCTGAAAGAATTGTGTGGACAATAGTGTCTGTACTGCCTTCTACCCTTTTCCGTTTTTCCAAGAAACCTATCAGCAGGGGTATAGTACATAAGTAGATAGAAGAGAAAATTAGGTAGAGAGAAGGGGTAGAGCAAAAGGAAGTCGGGGGGGGGGGGGGGGGTTGGG
>BLSH010455365.1:354390-366383 GCA_018402905.1 Glandirana rugosa
AGATGTACAAGCGTAGGGGGCTGACAGAACTCAGTTGGTCCCAGATTGGGATGGGGCAAAGACAGGGACGGGACGATACCGGTAGAACCCGAGAAGAGCGGGTTGGGGGGGCTGAAGGCAAACGAGATGGGGAAGAGAGATGGAGTAAAAGAGAAGATAGATGAATACATGATATGGGGACGACTATCCAAAGAACCTTTTGCCTTTTCCCATCTTCCGGCATGTCTGTGATAACAAGTGTGTTAAGAAAGTCCACTTGGTAATAGATTTTATCTTTTACTATATACCATAGACGAAATTTATGCAGAATAAACAACGTATTCGCACTAATAGACTAAGATAGAACATACTTTGACAAGGAATACATACGTATTGTGCAGAGATAACTTGACTGATACGGACGCAACCCGCAATTATTTAGAGCCCAAGATGGCCATAGCAGGGCAGGGACAGAAACGGGGTAGGGTTAGACCCTGGTTGACTCAAGACAGTCGGGGGATGCGAACATGTAGATAGTTCAGCACAATCACGAGCTAAGGAGGGTAGTCCCTGCTGGGGAGAGAATAAATTGATTCTATAGCTTCCAAGTCTTGGAATATTTCTCCTGTTGGTGTTGTTTGGTAAGAACCAAGTCCTCCATTTTATTAATGTCTTCCACCTTCCGGAGCTGGTCGAGGCATGTAGAAGAAAAAAGGTCGGACCATCTGGAATAGCGTATTCTGTGAATTCCTGAATGGTCGTTCTGACCGTGGACCAAAAGAGACACAGCTTCAGGCAGGACCAAAATACATGCAGCAGCGTTCCCGTCCCCTTGGCATCTCCAGCAGAATTCCGATTAGGATAGCATTTATGCAACACGTGGGGAGTAAGGTACCATCTTGTTAGGATCTTGTAGTCTCCTGTATTTTTGTGCAGATTGAAGTCTTTAGAGTGAACATAATGATCTTTTTCCCATTTGCCTATGAAGGGCAGGTTTGGTTGTTCTGCTGGGGAGATCAATAAATGGTAAGTTGTAGATAGTACTTGAGGAAGAACACCCTCCTCCAAGCAGTGTTCCTCAAATGTCGTTAAAGGTTGGCTAAAGCGTTTCGGGTTTGGTATGGATGCGAGGTAATGCCTTGAAGGCAGTATCACTGCTGTCCCTAGAGAAGGTCACGAGCCGTCTACCAGAAAGTGTGATGCTCGAGTACGTTTTACTGCGTTCAGGGCGTTACTGATTTGGGAGTCAAGTTCAGGAGTAAATTGCAGGTTTCCTATGATAAGGAACAGTGGGGTTTCAGGAGTGGACAACCAATGTTTGAAGCAAGCTTGCAAACTCACCCGGAGCGTTGTACCTATGAGGGTTTTTTTTTCAAAGATGCCGACAAATGGATGTAGCACCAGAGCTCTCCCTTCAGCGGCACCTGTGTTTGGGTTTGCTCCAAGTGTGTCCAAAGCTTGGAGTCTTGGTGACAGCACCAGTCTAGGATTCTACCAAGATAGGTCGCCTGGTAGTATTTCCGCATGTCAGGGATCGCCAATCCACCCCAGTGCTTAGGGAGGGACATGAGGTAGTGGTATAAGCGTGGTTTCTTGTGTACCCAGATAAATCTAGTAAATAAGGTGTGTACCTGTCTGAAGAAGTGAAGTGGGATCTTGATTGGGATTGCCTGGAGTAGGTAGAGGAAGTTTGTGAGAATGCACATTTTGATAAGATTACACCTACCAAACCAGGAATGAAGGCCCCTATGCCACGACTCCAACAGCGTCCCAGTTTTGGTCAGCAGAGGTGGGGTATTTAGTACAAAGGCCCGGGATAGGTCGGCTGGGATAAGGATGCCCAAGTGTTTCAAGGCAGTATGTGTCCATTTAAAGTTGAAATTTTAACGTAGCGTTGATGCGAGGGTAGGTGGCAACTCCACCCCCAGAGCTTCCGATTTCTTGTAATTTATTTTGAGATTGTATATAGCTCCATAGAGTTCGAATTCTCGTAGGAGGATTGTCCCACATTTTATCACAATTATCTTTGTGATCATTGGTCCCTAATCTATCTCTCTTGTTTTGGTCCCAGTTTCACACTGTCCTTCTTTTAGTCCCAAATCCTTCATCTTTCATTTGGTCCCAAATACCTCTATCCCAAATTGATTTGTCTCTAATTTTTTCTATTTGTTCCACATTTGGTTCCAAATTCCTCTGTCCCTCATTTTTTTCAATTATGTAATTCAATCATTGGTCCCAAATCTCTCTCTCTTATTTGATCCTGATTTCGCTCTTTCCTTCTTTTGGTCCCAAATCTCTCTTTCCCTTATTTGATTCCAAATCCCTCCATTCTTTATCTGGTCCTGAACCCCTCCATACCAAATTTCTTTGTCTTCTTTTTTTTTCCAAAATTCCTCCAGCTACATTTGGAGCAAAATCCCCCTGTCCATTTTAGTGTCCCAAATCGCCCTGTCTCTCATTTTTCCCCAATTACCTTTGTCCTAAATTTGATCCTTATTTCCTCTGTCCCGCATTTGATCTTGGATCTCTCTCTCTCCCTTATTTGGCCCAAATTTCTTTTGTCCCTTATTTGCTCCCAAATGCGAAAAGAGCAGGACGGAAATTTTTTCTCAAATTAACACATTTTTAATAGTGTATGTGGTTTTTGTTTTAGAAATCACATTTATTCTGCAATTGAATGTTGAAAGCAAACTAATTTTTGAAGCACTTTCAAATGACATTCCACCAGTCATCGAATATACAAAGGATTTTTGTATGAATGTTGATACGAATGTTTGTACGAATGTTTGTTTCCAAATCGACTAGTGTAGCCAGCTTTATTTGGTCTTAAACCTGTACATCAGTGGTGGTCGGTGCACAATTTTCTTGGGGGGGAGGCTCACAGCCCCCCCAGCCAGCCAACCAACCACCTCCCACCTTCCCCCCGACGCTTGATCGCCACATCGCTCGCCCCTCGCCCGCCAGGCCCCCTGCCAGCCCTGCACTTTGCCCCATTCAGATCATGGCTTCCCCCCTGCGTCTCCTCCCAAGTCCCAGTGGTCTCTTCTCCTCCCGGCCAATCAAGCCTCTTGACTTGCGGCCAATCGGGTCTTAGGACTCCCGGCCAATCAGGTTTCAGGACCCGCTTGCTGATTGGCTGGGAGGAGGAGAAACAGTTAGACATTAGCAAATAATGATTCATTGATGTCACACAACTGGGAGGGCTCCAGGCGCAGTGCTCTGCGCCCCGAGCCCACCCTTTTTGAAGCCAAATAGAGCCTCAGGCTCCATTACCGACAAGCTGCTCCAGGTGAAGCCTCTTAGGTGGTTTGAAATCCAAACTTCCCTCTGTGTGCACGCCCTGCGGTTGCTGCAGTACACACTTGTAGTGAAGAAAATGAGGATGGCGGCACTCCGGACTAAATGCAATTAATGTTTATTTCAAAAGATCATGAATCCATCATAAATTCAAAGAGCATGGTATACATACAAGATAGGGTTAACGCGTTTCACGCATCTAGCGTGCTTCGTCAAAACCATAAGAAAACATACAAACACCAGTGTATAAATACACATAGTCCAATATCCTGTGTTAAGAAATTGCAGGTGCAAATCGTTTTGGTGATTTGAAGTTCCATTTTCAGATGTTTTGTTCTCCTGTTGCATTTTCATCACCTATGGTTACTTCACTATGTTTCTAATGATACAAAAAGTGGAGCACAGAAAAGACAGAAAAAAGAAAAAAAAAATCTAGAAAATATGTTCATATGCATAAGTGAATAAAAAAAAATATATATTTAGAGACCACAATTTATATTATTTTTCATGTACATACTTTATAGAAAAAAAGGATATTGATGGAAAAACCCCAGCGAATGTAAAGCATAATTAGTTGTGTATTACTCAAATAGTTGTGTATTTCCATGCGATCCCTGATCAAACAAGCAAACAAGCCTCAGGCTCTAATCATGTGCTTTGAAAAAAAAAAAAAAACCATTAGAATCCATGCGTCCGGAGCACCCCATGTAGATTAGAGGCTGGGTGCATGGATTAGGGGGTCGCGCCCCTGTGCCCCTAATGGAGTGGCCTCCACTGCTGTACGTCCTACTGTCTCTGAGCCCCATAACACTTTGAAATACATTACAGGGACACTGCCATAAAGAGCTGCGCTAATAAAAAAATAATTTTCAATAGTAACACTCCAAAGAACAATCCATTACCAAGAGCTTGGGGCTGGTAGCTTTTATCACTGGACCATCGTAGCTCAAAGCAAAGCTCAATAAAAGTACCCCAACACTAATCAGATCAGCTTCAAATAATCAGTTTTGTCAATATGTGTTAGGCTTCATGTACAACGCCATACAGTGTGCAGAGACTGTGTAATGACATCACTGGGCTGCTGCCGCATACATTCGCTCATTGAAATGCATTAGAGAGGGCAGCTACATGTGGTTGTGTGTGGGGACTTGCATAAAAAACCCGCATGCAGGATCAAGCATTTCTGTCCACACAGGCGAAGGCACCCACCCCCACATTCTACCCACGTGGTGAAGGACAATGCTGCACCCAAAATCCCAACCAAACTGCCCCCGAATGGTGCTTTCAATAAGGGGGTGAGCCTCCACATCCTCTTGGTCACGCCAATCCAGACATCTAATACAAAGTTCAGGACATGGTACAACCTTTGGACTTCCGGGACAATAAAAAAAGTTTCCAAAAAAGATGGGTAACCTTTCTGATCAAAATATTTCATGATGACCTTTCTGTATTTTCTGTGAACTAACCAACAAATTTGGGGGTTTATTAAAACTGGAGTGCGCAGAATTGGGTGCAGCTATGCATAGTAACCAATTAGCTTCTAAGTTCAGCTCATTCAATTTACCCCTTACTGCCTGTGCTTTAATCAAAAGATGGCTACAGCGCGGCTCTCCAGTTCTGGAAGGGCATCCTCCATGGACGTCCTCCCAGAACCACGCCTCCCATGCGACTGCTGTGTGCTTTGGACACAGCTGATCACAGATCGCAGTAAAGGGCCAATCACATTGGCCATTTACCATGTGATCAGCTGTGTCCAATCAGCATTCCTTTCCTCACACGCTGTCTTTGTGTGACGAACGGAGAGCCAATAACTGACAAGACACAGTGAGTACATTGTTTACACTGATAATCAGGGCAGTGCCAGTGCAGATCAGTGCAGCTTATCAGTGCCCATGAGTGCAGCTTATCAGTGCAACCACATCAGTGCCCATCAGTGCAACCATATCAGTGTCCATCGGTGTAGCCATATCAGGGCCCATCGATGCAGCCATATCAGTGCCCATCGGTGCAGCCATATCAGTGCCCATCAGTGCAGCTTTATCAGCGCACATCATTGAAGAAAAATGTATTTTTGCAAAATTTTATAACAGTCACTAAGAATTTTTTTTTTTGCAAAACTTTTGGTCTTTTTTCCTTTGTTTAGCAAAAAATAAAAACTTAAGTGTTGATTAAATACAACCAAAAGAAAGCGCTGTCTCAAAAAAAAATGATAAAAAAATTTATTTGGGCACAGTGTTGTTTGACCACGCAATTGTCATTTAAAGTGCGACAGCACAAAAAGCTTAATATTGGCATGGACAGAAAGGCGGCGAAAGTGCCCCATATTGAATTGGTAAAGCTTTGGCAATAAAACGTAGAAGCTGTTTGGTTACTATGCACAATAGCACCAAATTCTGTGTGCTGTACTTTTAGTATATTCCCCTCAAGCTATCTTGTGCCGAATCCTGGTTGCATGACATAAGTACGGCAAAATAGCAAAAGCAGCGAGCACTAATTATTCTCTACATCACATAGAAACTACATAACAACATATACATGGAACATTAGGTTAAAATGCAAACAGATTCACATCTGTATATATATATATATAGTAACATGATTACAAATTCAGTATACATGATTATTATGATTATTACCAGGAACATAATTATATATACAAAATGTGACCGTACAAATTGGTAAATCTCAAATTACATAATTAGAGAGGGTGTAATATATAAAAACAGGAGTTTTTCAGTACAGATTATATATATCAGCAACAAGGCGGCACAAAGAGTGCACAGTGTGTAATATACATTGTATAAATGTGTATGACAGCCTAAAAATCAATATAAAAATGGAAACAATATACTGTATGTAATGCATACTACATAGATCTGTATAGGTTGTGACCATTACCTATGAAGTACAGTGAATGTAGAAAACAATGGAGACTTTAGACTAAATGCTGTATACTGTATAATTGATATACTTTAAAGCAGTATTAAACCCAAAAGTAAACATTCATTTTATTGCACCTTATAAGTTCTTAGACGTGATGGCTGCATTTGTATTCTTTTTGAAGGTTCCTTTCCTTTATTTTCACCTGGTGATCCTGCCAGAAAGTCTGTTTTTCAACAGAACAAGCTTTCCCAAATATAGCAATTAGCATTCAGACAAACCTTTTACCACAGACAAGGGTGCTTAATCAACTTTTATTTATGTAAAACTTTTATCTCAAAAGGAACAAAAAACTGTTTGCTGTAAGTGCTTATAAAGTGTTAGCTGCAGGGGCCATTAAGGGCGCATGAGCGCCACCCCCTCTATGCTAATGGATAGATTCATGCATAGCATGAATCTGTCCATGGCTGTCGCCACCACCCCCTCTTCACGCGGTCGGCCCTCTTCAGGATGCCAGCCGCATAAATTACTGCAGCTGGGTGTTTTTTGAAGCACCTATTTAAAGCCATAGGCTCAATATGCTTCAAAATAGAGTGCTTTTCTAACACCGAATCGCTTCTCAGCCAATCGGGAAGCACTGTATTTTACCAGTTTCCCGATTGGCTGAACGGTCAGGCTATCCTATTGAATGCCTTTCTCAGAGGAGGAGGGGGTTTAGCTTCCGCTCGCTAGACACCGCTCGCTGCCCGCCCGGCCCGCTTCCTAGATGGGGTAAGTGCAGGACTTTGGGGTGGATTTGCTAGGGGGAGATCTTCTGTCAGTGCCGCGAGCCCAACGGCGGGGGTGGGACTGTATACTTCTACCTACTAATGCTGTATATACCCCTACCTGTTGATTCTGTATATACCCCTATCTGCGATGCTGTATACTTCTACCTGCTGATGCTGTATATACCCCTATCTGCTGATGCTGCTATTTACCCCTATCTGTGATGCTGTATACTCCTGTCTGGTGATTCTGTATACCCCTATCTGGTGATGGTGTATATACTCCTATCTGGTAATTCTGTATACTCCTATCTGGTAATTCTGTATACTCCTATCTGGTGATGGTGTATATACTCCTATCTGGTAATTCTGTATACTCCTATCTGGTAATTCTGTATACTCCTATCTGGTGTTGTTGTATATACTCCAATCTGGTGATGCTGTATACTCCTATCTGGTGTTGTATACTCCTATCTGGTGATGCTGTATACTCCTATTTGGTGGTGCTCTATACCCCTATCTGGTGATGCTGTATACTCCTATCTGGTGTTGTTGTATATACTCCAATCTGGTGATGCTGTATACTCCTATCTGGTGTTGTATACTCCTATCTGGTGATGCTGTATACTCCTATCTGGTGATGCTGTATACTCCTATCTGGTGATGCTGTATATATTCCTATCTGGTGATGCTGTATACTCCTATCTGGTGATGCTCTATACCCCTATCTGGTGGTGCTCTATACCCCTATCTGGTGATGCTGTATACTCCTATCTGGTGATGCTGGGCTGTATACTCCTGACACAATGGGTGGAATCTATAAGGGGTGTAGCTTATAAGAAGTGTGAGGTGTCAAAAAGGGTGGGCGGGGTCTGGCCCCCATACAAAAATTTCACCAGCCTCCACTAGTTAGCTGGAGTTCAGCTTCAACGTATTAGTCTAAATCGCTAGTGCATCTAACACTCCCCTCCCCCCAGATTGACAATTCTGCTGTCCAAAGGTGCCCCAATGCTCCTTCGTCCAGAGTGGAGGCACTCTAATACAGGAGGTGTGTTACTGGCCAGATCACCAGGTGAAAACAGAGGGGAAAAAAGACCAATAAAAAAGAAAACTGATGCAGCCACCACATCTAATAATTGTTAAGCCGCAATATATTACATTTTTGGTTTAATACCGCCTTTAATACAGCCTAGAGTGACATGGTGAATTCTGAAAAAAATGACATATTGAAAAGTAAGACTGATTGTGACCTCACTCACGTCCATGTGTTTTATGTGTTTGCAGATTCCATTGTTATTGCAGTCTGGATTGGCCTTGCTGCTTTTTCGGTGTTCCTTTTCCTCTGCTTGCTCTACATATCCAGGACAGACCTTCCCCGATCTAAGTAAGTTGGCACAGTGACTTTTCATGTAATAAAATGCAAATCCAGTCATCGCTTTATCTGCTTATCCAAACCAGGAAGGCTTGGGTTTTTATTCCAGTCCAGATTCCTGCTGGGGAGACTTTCCTCTCCCATCCATCCTAAAACCTGACAGAGGTGATAACAAAAAATAAAAGTCTATATTTTCCATCATGGAGAGATTTTCTCTCATTTCCTGTCCAAGCAAACATTAGTGGGGGCAATAAAAAGGAAGGTCCCCTTCCCCTTCCTAGACAAAAGTATTAAAGTACAACTAAAGGCAAGTATTTTTTCATTTTGGATAGAGTGGCGATGTATTCGAACGCTTGTCAGTTTTAATTGCTGTTTGTTCCCCCATTAGGGAAATTCACTCTCTCTGTCTGTTCTGTTTATTGAAAGTAACAGTAAATCTCAAATTTTGGGTTGTTTCCAGTAAATTAATAGAGGGGAAAGTTTCCAATGGGGACACTAGTTCTGGTGATCTGGGGGTCCCCAGGGAATTCTCTTAATTTTCAGGAATTTCCTCTCGCTTCCTCTTTGGCTATAAGACAGGAAGTGAAGGGAAATCTCCCCAATGGCACACAGATGGCGAAAAAAATATAACCCTCCCTTACTCTATCCAAAATGAAAAAAAAAAGTTTTGCCTTTAGATCTACTTTAAGAATAGCAAACAAGACATTAAAAATCAGACATTTAATTTTAGTACACGAGGGCTGTACTTGGACCTATTTGCTGCAAACCTGCTGCCTTTGTGGTGTTCCCTGACATCCGTCTCTTGTAAACCCTATGGGATTAATTTACTAAACTGTAACTGCCGTAACAGTCATGGGGGGGGGGGGGGGTTAACAAAGAGTGGTGCAAGCATAAAGCCTGTGCCACTCTTCTAAATCAGCCTTTCTCAATATTTCCAACAAAGAGGAACCTTTGAAATAACTTGCTGGTCTCAGGGAACTCCTGCAAAAAATGACTATATCTACAACTTATGATGCATTAATGTGATGGTCAGTGGGAAGAATGCTCCTTAAACTTGTGGCCTTTTTGGAAGAGTTACCCCCTTAAAGACAGCTAAAAAGATCAATGGCGTCAGTAGGAACTTATGTGGGAGGCAGGAATTTCTCATTGCTCAAGGAAGCCCTAGCAACCTCTGGAGGAACCCTAGGGTTAGCTGGAACTCTGGTTGAGAAACCCAAGAAAATGAAGCCCCTTTGTAAATTAGGCGCCATCTGCTCTATTTTCAATGCCATGTCTGTGCCAGAGATGCAGCATACTGAGCAGGACTCCCTCTGCCTGATGCCTCTCGACAGATGAGATCAAGAGAGTGCAGGAAGGCTGTTAAGCCTGCATTTTCTGGGGTGGCCATGGCAATAACACACACAGTCCCAGTGTAATGAAATAACTTGTATTGAAATAATGCAAAGATAGTTCACAAACACCAGGTGGGAAGGCAGCATAGCTGGGAACACTTCCAATAGCGTGTAGGAAGTGGGTTTCAGCGGAACTGATAGCATCTGTTGAGAGGGGCAGAATGTGCCCTGGCCATCTTGAGCCAAAGCAGGCAGAGGTCCAGAGAGGTTATGAACCCTACTCTTTTTTCCCTCCTCATCAGGAACCTCTGCTAGTACTGTCCCTAACAGACGGGGTATCTTTCCCTACACTAACTACTCGCATCAAGCGCGCCAAACCCATGAGCCAGGGTCTTAACCACTTGCCGACCGCCCGCCGTTGCTTGACAGTGGCAAAGTGGTTCGTTATTGCCAGCGAAAAGCCATGACCCCCCCAGGGCCTTGGCATGATTTTATTCCACAACGCTGGTCCCCGGTGCCAAAAAGGTTGGGGACCTCTTTGCTTATTAGACCTACAAATGGCCAAAATTGAATAAGATTCTCTCCTATAGACGTAATGGTGTTTGCTGCAATGTTAAACAAAATTTAGCCCAGGATTGCTGCAGGACTGAAATCAGCTGAACTCTCACAATTTCATTCCCGCATGTCAGTCCAACTTTGGGGGCGATTTCAGAGACATCTGTGGGGGTTCCTGCACAGATGCCTATGGAAATCGCTCCCGAAGTCGCCAAAAGTAGTACAGAAACTACTTTTGGGAATCAGTGCGGCGCCGCAAAGTTGACGTCGCACCGATTTGGACGGTGCTATTGCCGGCATTACCGCCAATTTGGCATGTTAAATCGCGTGCCAAATCACATCAATGTGAACCTAGGCTTCAAAACCACAACCCAGGCAGATTTACTCATACCGGCTAGGCACTTGGGTGTATGCGACCTCCTAACAGATGTAATAAGAAGCATATAGCAGTCCTGGCCAAGCAAATGTCAGAGAGGCAGCGAGCCCCTCAGCTACAGATGGAAGAATCATTGAGTCTATCTACTGAATACTGTTGCCATGGTTGCGAGGAAGTTACATTTGAATTCTTTTGAATAAAAAAAAATCACAAGTGGCTTCAGATAAAAAAAAAAAAAGGACAGACATCATCCATTAAGTCTTTTTCTGCGGTTACTCTTTTACATTTCTATAGTTATATTTAGATTAGATGCACAATCTTTTTGTTTGTTTATTTTCAACTGTTGATCTGACCAGTAGCACACTTGCCTCCTTTGAAGAATGATCCCTGTTGGACTGCTCTTCAGAGGGCATTTGACAGACAGTGGGAGGTCTTATACTACCTCCTCACCACGTATTTTAACCCCTTAAACTCCCCACCAGCCAGTGGCGGCTGGTGCTCGAAATTGTTTTTGGGGGGGAGGGGGGTGCAGATAAACAAACCTGCCCCCCGGGCACTCGCACTAACACCCCCTCCCCCCTGGGATGGCAGCTATCCATGGCCTTACCTTATGCGGCGAGGTGCGGGGAGGAGGTTTGCGGAGGGAAGAGCCAGGCCGTTGCTTTTCCTCCCGGCCGAACAGGAAGTGGGTCCTGAGACCCGATTGGCTGGGAGTCCTAAGACTCCCTGGCCAATCAGGTCTTAGAACCCGCTTCCTGATTGACCGGGTGGAGAAGCAGGAAGGCATTAGCGAATATTAAATTGCTAAAAATGATTGAAATCCATGCGTCCAGCACCCTACATGGAGATTAGTGGCCGGGGGCACGGATTAGGGGGCGGAGCCCCTGCGCCCCTAGTGAGCAGGCCCTATTTAACTTTGTTAGAAGGATATATTTTTGCCGGACTCAAAGCATCGCAACTTAACTACCGGCCTCCCTCTCCACCACTCCCAATCCACTGTACTTACCTCATGCAATCCTAAGCTGTCAAGGCTCCCACAAGCCGCTCCACCCTATCCGCCAACTCCACCCCCGATCTCCACCCTATCCACCAACCCCACAACACGATCTCCACCCTATCCACCAACCCCACCCCCGATCTCCACCCTATCCACCAACCCCACTCCCCGATCCCCACCCTATCCACCAACCCCACTCCCCGATCTCCACCCTATGCACCAACCCCACCCCCGATCTCCACCCTATGCACCAACCCCACTCCCTGATCTCCACCCTATCCACCAACCCCACTCCCCGATCTCCACCCTATGCACCAACCCCACCCCCGATCCCACCTCTAGTCCCTCACCCCAACCACCTATCCCACCTCTAGCCCCTCACCCCAACCACCTATCCCACCTCTAGCCCCCACCCCAACCACGTATCCCACCTCTAGCC
>BLSH010455365.1:366614-416877 GCA_018402905.1 Glandirana rugosa
CCCCCGATCTCCACACTATCCACCAACCCCACCCCCCATCTACACCTATCCACCAACCCCACCTCCCCCATCTCCACACCATCCACCAACCCCCACCCCTGATCCTCATTGTACTTACCTGATATGATCCTGAGCTGTCAAGGCTCCCACAAGCTGCTCCACCAGTCCGGGGGATTTAAAATTCCTTCTCCTCTCCATCCAGTGCTGCCAGTATGGACCAGACAGATTCTGATTGGTCAGCACTGTCTAAGTGCCCCCTGTCCAATCACAGCCCAGAGACCAGTGTTGAGAATCAATACAGGGCTCTGTACAGAGGGAACGATTTCTGTTTCTAATCCCGGCAAAGCTGGGATAAGAAACAAAGATATAGGTATATTTAATAGAAAAGGGAAAGGTTAGGGAAGGGGTGGGTGGGATTATAGCAGTGCCTTACGACTCAATTCACAATCACTGATTATGTAAAAACAATTTTTATTTATACAATTTAAAAAATGGGTATGTAGAATACATTGTTACAATACCGGTTCAGAGAGGTTAAAAACAATTAGCATATAGTACAAAGCTTAATGATGGCTGTATCGCATGATGGTCCATATCCTACATGTTTCGCCGATGTGGCTTCATCAGGGATTTACGCGGGCCATCATGAGAGTACTTATTGCTCTTTCAGCTTGGCTCGGTCACCGAGGCCTGGTATACACCAAATCCCAGGCAACTACACACGTCACACCAGGGAAGGGGGGCGCTGCATGCCCATAGACAGCCCCACAGGACCAAAGGCCCACCACAAAAATTGCAAGATGAATAAAGGACCTTTATAAGGGCCTGGCCACTGCAGAGGAGGGGCCACAACAGTCTGAACCCAATAAAGGAAAACCTTTACATGCCTTTATGTAGTAAAAAGCAACACACATTACATATTTTTAGGCACACATTTAACCCCTTGATCACCCAAGATGCTAACCCCTTCCCTGCCATGTCATTAGTACAATGATCATGTATATTATTAGCACTGATCACTGTATTAGAGTTACTGGTGATGTCAGTGGCAGTCAGTTCCCACTCAGTGTCAGACTACCCGCCGCACTATTGCAGTCCCAATATGAGTTGCTGATCGTCGCCATTACTAGAATAAAAAAATGACAGTATATATACCATCGTTTGTAGACACTATAACGCTCGGACAGGCCAATCAATATACACTTATTGGGATTTTGTTTTACCAAATACATGTAGCAGAAAACATTTTGGCCTAAATTTATGAAGAAATTAGATTTTTTCATTTTTTTTATCCGATATATTTTAAAAACAGAAAATGGAAAAATCTTTTTTTTTTCCAAAATGTTTCAAATTTTTTTCGTTTATCTAATCAAAAATATAAACCCCAGATCAAATACCAGCAAAAGAAAGCTCTACTTGTGTGGAAAAAAATGGTATAAATTTCATGCGGGTACAGTGTTGCATGTTTGCACAAATGCCAGTTAAAGTAGCGCAGTGCTAAATAGCAAATGCTCTGGTCATGAAGATGGTAAAATCTTCTGGAGCTCAAGTGGTTAAAGTCAGGAGACTGTGATGGCCACTCCAGAACCTTCACTCTTGTCTGCTGTAACCACTCGGGGGTTAACATGGCCTTGTGATTGGGGTAATTGTTATGCTGGAAAGTCCAAGAGCGCCTCATGCAGAAAAATGCAAATTGTCTGCCAGTATTTCCTGATCACACGCTGCATTCATCTTACCATCAATTTTCACAAGATTCCCCTTGCTTGAAGGCCTGATTCGCACCTATGCAGGTTGCAGTTTGCATATTCCAGGTGCATTTTGCATTTTTCAATACACGTTTTTGATCCATTGAAGTCTATAGCACCAAAAACCAAAAAAAAGTCCCTGGCCCTTTCCTTAAAATGCATAGATGTGAACCATAGGAAATCATGTTAAATGGGCTGTAGTGTGTACCTGCAAAGATGAAAATGCACTAAAAAATGCATAGGTGAACCAGGCCTTGGAGCTTACATACCCCCAAAACATCAGTAAGCCACCACCATGCTTCACAGTGGGGATGGTATTCTTGTCACTGTAGGCCTTGTTGACCCCTCTCTGAACATAATGCTTATGGTTGTGACCAAAAAGTTATATTTTTAGCTTGTCACTCCAGATTACAGTGTGCCAGTAGCTGTGAGACATGTCAAGGTGTTGTTGAACATATCGTAACCAGACTTTTTTGTGATATTGGCACAGTAAAGGCTTCTTTCTGGCAACTCAATCTTTCAGCTCATTTTTGTATTGTATTGTGCTCCTCGAAACAATCACACCATCTTTTTTTGCAGAGCAGCTTGTATTTCTCCTGAGGTTACCTGTATGTTTTTCTTTGTATCCTAAACAATTCTTTTGGCAGTTGTGGCTGCAATCTCTCTTGGCCTACCTGGCCTTGGTATCAAGAGATCCCTTGACTTTTCCACTTCTTAACAAGTGACTGAACAGTACTGACTGGCATATTTAAGGTTTTAGATATTTTTATAAACTTACATTACCTTGATGCGCAGGTCTTTTGGCAGTTCTTTTCTGTTCCCCAAGGCTCACTATCTAGCCTGCTCAGTACATCCAAGTGAGAGCTAACAAACTCATTAACTATTTATACACAGACACTAATTACAATTTAAAAAGCCACAGATGTGGGCTTTAATTGCCATTTTAACCCGTGTGTGTCATCGTGTGTCTGTACCAAGGCCAAACATTCCAGGGGATGGAAACTTTTGATCAGGGCTATTCTGGTGATTTATGTTATCATTTTGATTTAAAAAGGAGCCACACAACTATGTGATCATAAATGGCTTAATATGATCACTATCCTTAACCACTTCAGCCCCGGAAGGATTTCACACTTCAGGACCAGAGCACTTTTTGCGATTCTGCACTGCGTCGCTTTAACTGACAATTGCGAGGTCGTGCGGCGTGGTACCCAAACAAAATTTGCGTCCTTTTTTTTCCCACAAATAGAGCTTTCTTTTGGTGGTATTTGATCACCGCTGCGTCATTTCTGATCGCCGCTATAAACAAAAGAAGAGCGACAATTTTGCAAAAAAAAACCAAATTTCTTACTTTTTGCTAAAATACAAATCAAAAAAAAAAATATAAAAAAACATTTTTTTCAACGGTTTTGGCCAATTTATATTCTTCCTCATATTTGTGATAAAAAAATGGCAATCAGCTTTTATTGATTGGTTTGCGCAAAAGTTGCCGCGTTTATGGGTGATGAGAATTCATTTTTGGGGTTTTTATTGATTTCTTTTTTTTTTTTTTATTAGTAATGGCGGCGATCTACGATTTTTAGTGGTACAGCGATATTGGGGCGGACATTTCGGACATTTTTGACACTTTTTTGGGACCATTGGCATTTATACAGCGATCAGTGCTATAAAAATTGCACTGATTACTGTGTAAATGCCATTGGCAGTGAAGGGGTTAACCTGGGGGGGGTGCGCTCTAAGGGTTAACTGTGTTCCCTGGGCGTGTTCTAACTGTGTGTGGGCTGCCCTAGCAGGGGAAGGGGAGTGATCACAGGTTCCATATATAGAGGAAGGTTGTGATCACAGCCCTTCCCCCTCTCACAGAAAGGAGATCCGTGTTTACATGCACGGACCTCCGTTCTTTCATTCCGGGGGGGACGGCATTGCGGGTATCCGGCGGAGATCGAGTCTGCCGCACCCGCTCCCTGGCCCCTCCGGCGGCACGTGCGCTCTCACAGTGCACGATCTCGCAGCTGCCGCCATATGACGGCGGTTTGCGATATCGAACCACCTTGTCGCCGCCAACCTGCGGTCGGCAAGTGGTTAAGTAAGACCATTTTTTGGCATTATCAGTCATATTTTCAATATCAATACCAAAATGTCACGATTTCTGCCAGGGTATGCAAACTTTTCAGCACAATTACATATAAAGTCATGGCCAAAAATATTGGCACCCCTGCATTTCTGTCAGATAATGCACCACATCACCTAGAAAATTATTGCAATTACAAATGTTTAGGCATTCCCATGTTTCTCTTTCTTTGTATTGGTATGACACAAAAAGCCAAATCAGACACATTCCACACAAGACTACAACAGTGGACCGGACAAAATTATTGGCACCCTCAATTTATTATTTGGCAGCACACCCCTTGGAAAAAATATGTGAAATCCAAACTGCTGTTTTGAGATCTCTCCACAGGTGCTCTGTGGGATTTAGATCTGGACTCATGGCTGGGCCAGTTCAGTGCTCTCCAACGCTTTGTCTTAAACCATATCTGGGTGCTCTTTGATGTGTACTTTGAGTCATTGTCTTGCTGTAAGACCATGACCTCTGTCACTGCACCCCAGTAGTGGTAGTCTTCAGATTTCATAATGCCATGTACACAGTCAAGACATCCAGTGCCTGAAGCAGCAAAGCAACCCCCCTATATATCAGTGAGCCTCCACCATGTTTGACTGTAGGGATTGTTTTCTTTTTCTTTAAAGGCCTCATTTCTTTTTCTGAAAACAGTAGAATGTTGAGCTTCACTAAAAAGCTGTGATTTTGTTTCATCTGTCCAGGGCACATTCTCCCTAAAGGAATTTGGCTTCCCTGGGTACGTTTTGGCAAACTCTTTGATCAATTTTTTTCTTCCATCAACGTGCAGGGAGATTAGTTGTAGTGCCATGGGCTGTAAACTTCTTGACAATGTTGCCCATAGTGGACACAGGAACATTAAGATCTCTGGAGATGGACATGTAATTTTGAGATTATCCATGCTTTTCCACAATTTTTGCTCTCAAATCCTCAGACAATTCTTTGCTGCTTTATCTCTTCTCGATGCTCAGTGTGGCACACAGCGACACACAACAGAAAGGTTGAGTCAATGGGGTTGATTTACTAAAGCTAGAGAGAGCAAAAACCGGTGCAGCTGTGCATGGTAACCATCAGCTTCTAACCTCAGGTTGTTCAATCAAGCTTTGACAATAAAACCTTGAAGCTGAAATGAAATATTCGCTTAGTCATGATCCCCCATGATCATGACTAAGAGAAAATCATTTCGTGAAACGCGTTAATCTCTTGCTACCTCTGCATATTCTCTATAAGTTTACGGACTCACTTTGGCATGTATTTACTTTGCAGCCCTTTTTTTCCAATAAAGTGGATTTCAAGCCTCACACCTGGAGTGCTGTCTACACTTTCTATTGGATTGACCTGCCAATATTTAGGGCCATGACTGTATATATACACCCACAAATGGTTTGTCTTTCATTTCTATTTTAAACTGAATGAGCTCTTTTACAAGGGAGGAGTTCACCATCTAACTTGTGGATTAGTCCTCACTTTTTATACCATTTACAATTGAGAGGACACAATGTACAAATATAGCTCCCCAGACAGCAATAAAAAACGTTATTTAAGGTAAATAAGAGAGCCAAACAAAAAGGTATAAGGGTCCATGAGTATTTATCGCTGAAGTCCAAAGATAAAGACGACTATCCAATGCGGTTCACAGCTGTTCCGATTTGATCTCTATTGACTAACAACAATCCAACAAAATAATGAGTTTATGTCCAGATGTAGGTGGAAGCATTACAGACCCTATCCAACGCGGTTCACAGTTGGTCTGATTTGATCTCTATTGACTAAAAACAATCCAACAAAATAACAAGTTTAAGCCCAGGTGAAGGTGGAAGCATTATAGACTCTAAAACAAGTCATGTTATATATTTGGGATTCTGCAACAGAATAAAATAAAAAAACATTTTGGCTGGCATCAAGCCGATCTCTTTGATGTGCACTTAAAATGTGTTAAGAAGATGATGTTCTCTCTAAGACACATTACTGTCAAAGCCTATCTATGTAATTGTCTATTACTGCAACATAAAATGAACCTTCATCCTAACAAAAAGAGATTCCTGGAGAAAAAAATCAGCAGCGAATGGAACTACAACGTCCTCTTTAATTTTATCCTGCAGCCTATAAAACCATTTTTCATGCAGATTTATGATTCATGAACAGCTGGAGATAAGCAAATAAAATGACACCAACTGTCAGACTTTTCGGAATGTTGCTATTCTCAATCAAGGAACTTTATTTAGAATTCATTATGATGATTTATTGGCTGTGCCTAGCACACAGACAGCAAACACCGAGGTGTCCAACTAACAGAGAGTAATCTGTGAGTTTAACAGGCTGGAGTTGTACTAATTCTGTTCATACATGCTGCTATACTGTGAAGGGTGATTATTTTAGGGTCTGTGTTGTTGGGCTTTTGTTCATACGCTTAGTCTAAAACCATCTTAGCTCCTCACTGAAAACAACCTTCCTGACCCCTTACAATCTGGCTTTTGCTCGCAGCACTCCACAGAAACTGCCCTACTAAAACGAAATGGCCACTACTCCATACTCCTACTACTACTACTACTACTACTACTACTAGACCTCCCTGCGGCCTTTCATACGGTTGATCACCACTCCTTCTCAATAAACTCCACTGCCTTGGCCTCCAACATTCTACTCTATCCTGGTTCTCCTCCTACCTATTAAGTCGATTCTTCAGTGTTACCTACAACTCTGTCTTCTGCTCTCCACTTCATCCTTCTGCAGGGATCCCCCAAGGATCTGTTTTTGGACCGCTTCTCTTCTCTATCTACACCACCTCTTGGTCACTTGATAACCTCCCATGGCTTCCAATACCATCTCTATGCCGATGACACCCAAATCTATCTCTCTACTCCTCACCTCACCCCTTCGGTCTCCTCTTGCATTACTAACTGACGTATTGGCATGGATATCACACCACTTCCTTCATGAAATCTCTCTAAAACTGAGCAGATCATAATCCCCCCGACCCATGCCCCCCTCTATGACTTTTCTATCAAAATCAATAATGCAACCATCAATTCCTCCCCTCATGCCAGGGTACCAGGTGTAATCTTAGACTCTGACCTGTCCTTTCGGCCTCAAATCCAATCGTTGTCAAACGCTTGTAGATGTCCCCTCCGTAACTTCTCTAAAATGCGCCCCTTTTTAACAAATGAAACCACCAAGCTCCTCATTCACTCCCTTGTTATCTCTCGCCTTGACTATTGCAACTCTCTTCTTATTGGTCTCCCTCTCCATAGACTATCACCATCTACCTTACCAACCGCTTAATGTCTGCTACCCCTCCCTGCCAATCCCTACACTGGCTTCCGATTGGCCAACAAATTAAATTCAAACTACTAACAACATACAAAGCCATTCACAATACTGCCCCGTGCTACATCACCAATCTTGTCTCCAAATATCACCCAAACTGCCCTCTCCGCTCCTCACAAGCTCCTTTGTCTCCTGCTCCCATGTTCGTCTCCGGGACTTCTCCAGAGCCTCTCCCATCCTCTGGAACTCTCTGCCTCAATATGTCCAGCTATGTTTGACTCTGGCTGCTTTTAGGTGATCCCTGGACACTCATTTCTTCAGGGAAGCCTATCACGCCCTACAACAAATTTTTTATCACCTCCATCAGCTCATTCCTCACAGTTATAACCTTTTGTACCACTTGCCCCACCCTCTTAGATTATAAGCTCTCATGAGCAGGGCCCTCTTAACCCTCTTGTATTGAAACTATACTGTCTGCCCTCATGTTGTAAAGCACTGTGTAAACTGTTGGCGTTATATAAATCCTGTATAATAATAATACTCCTCCTGCAAAAGCAGCTAGGAGGTAAAGTGCAGGTCAGCAGTAGGTCAAGTGCATCTGCAGTTGACCAGCCATAGGTGTGCGCACATGAGGTGGCAGGTGTGACTGGGCACATCCTAATCACCAAGGTACTGTGCAGATTCCCTCTGCTTCCTGGTGGCAGAGAAAAGGACTGGGGACTCAGTCCCTTACTCAGTCTGTTTAGATCCTTTTTAGGGCTCCTAAAAATGTAAAAAAAATATTGTAAAATAAAATAATAAAAATAAACTACTAACAGCATCCTCTAACCTACTGACACGTCCACTGCTCTACTATATATACACGCACACACATACATGTGTTTAGGCTTTGGGGTGCACACCCTAATGCAATAGGCTGCGCACACCTCTGTGACCAGCTTTAGGTTACAGAGCATATTATATGATATTTATGTCATGGTAGCCAACATTTTCGCAGGAGGAAAGCACGTCAGCATGTAAAGGTCAATGTGCAGTTAAGGCAATGAGCAGCTGCTACCAAAGGTGGGTTTTGTTTTAGTCAAAAATTTACTCTGCTCCCTCAATCAAGCTTCCCATCAGCACATCACTCTGCTCCCCTACCCAGGCCTACCACCTAGCGATCCAGCATTACTGGTTGGTATGGTGCTGGCAGCCACCTATACCATGGAAATGCATGGACGCTGTGTGGCTTAGCTGTCTGTATTTTAGTAATCACCAGGTGACTGATCCAGTTAAGCCCCAGTGAGGCAAATGGGATTGAACAGGGGAACTTGGTGAAGGGAAAGCCGTCTGTGTGTCTGGGGGTCAGGGTAACTTAACCACTTCAGCCCCGGAAGGATTTCGCACTTTAGGACCAGGGCACTTTTTGCGTTTCGGCACTGCGTCGCTTTAACTGACAATTGCGCGGTCGTGCGACGTTGTACCCAAATTAAATTTGCGTCCTTTTTTCCCACAAATAGAGCATTCTTTTTGGTGGTATTTGATCCCCTCTGCATCATTTCTGATCACCGCTATAAACAAAAAAGAGCGACAATTTAGCAAAAAAAAAAAACAATTTTTCTTACTTTTTGCTAAAATACAAATCCAAAAAAAAAAAATATATATATATATAAAAAAAACATTTTTTCATCGGTTTTGGCCGATTTATATTCTTCCTCATATTTTTGGTAAAAAAAAACGCAATCAGTGTTTATTGATTGGTTTGCACAAAAGTTGCTGTGTTTACAAATGATGAGAATTCATTTCTGGGGTTTTTATTTTTTTTACTAGTAATGGCTGCGATCTGAGATTTTTAGAGGTACTGCGATATTGCGGCGGACATGGACCATTTTGACACTTTTTTGGGACCATTGGCATTTACACAGCGATCAGTGCTATGAAAATGCACTGATTACTGTGTAAATGCCAATGGCAGTGAACGGGTTATCCTGGGGGGGCGCTCTAAGGGGTTAACTGTGCTCCCTAGGCGTGTTCTAACTGTATGGGGGCTGGCAGGGGGAGGGGAGTGATCACGGCTCCCATATACAGGAAGCCTGTGATCACAGCCCTTCCCCCTCTGTCAGAACAGAGATCCGTGTTTACTTACACGGACCTCCGTTCTCTCACTGCGGGGGGGCCATCGCAGGTAGCCGGCGGAGATGGAGTCCGTTCTACCCGCTCCCTGGCCCCCCCAGAACACAGTGAGTGCGCGAGCCTCCATTCTGTCGCTTCGGGGGGGGACGGGGACGCGGATAGCGATTGAGTCCACCCTACCTGATCCCTGCCCCCCCCCGGAACACAGTGAGCGTGCCTCCGGCAGCGCACGCTCACAAAACTAGTTATCACGGCCGCCATCAGGTGATGGCGGTTTGCGATAAGGAGCCACTGTGTCCCGTCATGATGCGGCGGTCAGAAAATGAAGTCCTGTTAGATTACCTTAGGCTGACCCTTTTTGCAGGTATAGCTATGTAAAATATTAAAAATAAGTGCCTATACTGTTGAAAAAATCCAGTAATACACAGCCTCACCCTGTTCTGCACATGCTCAGTTGCTCTCTATTTTTTTACACTGTTCTGAAAACATAGGGGCCAATCTGCTGACAGTCTAAAGATTTACTGCTGCTCAGCTCTGGGCTTCAGCAAAATGGCAGCCTTCAGTAAGAAGAAACAGGAACAATACTGGAGGCAATTTACAGCACACACTCATTTTGGTAGCATAATTGCGCATGTTTGGCAAGGCAAGCTACATGGCACGCCCCCTCCCCTTGCACGGTCTCAGGCAAGTTCAAAGAACCTGGAGATAAGCGGCATCCATCAATTTTCATTTGTCATTCAGTGCTAGCTGTGTGGTTAGAGGTGGGCCAATAGTGCAGCTAACCTTATAAAATTAAATTAGACTTCTTGAATGTCAAAGCTTATGGAAACCATGTACTTGGTTATAGGCCCCTGTTGTCTGCAACACTAACATTTTTTCTGTTTAAACAGATCTACATCAAGGAGGAAGCATCTGCAAAATACAAATGAGCACCTGGAAGACCCAGAAGAAAAAGCTGCACAATTAATGTATAACCAGTAAAACCACTCCCATTATTTGTCAAAAAATAAAGAGAAGAGAATGACCAAAAGTCCCAACTTCATTTATGTGGCCGTCACCTAGCATTCTCCAGCTTTTATTGGTCTAAAGCCCACACTATGAGAGATGACCGCACTATGCATTGGTCTGAAACGCGTGTGGGCTTTGGTGGATTTGTGAGATGTCTGTATTAAGCTCAGTGAAGGTGCAGAGGACACTGATGAAGTATACAAGATGAGGTGTGTGCCCTGCACTGGCGACAGTTGAGGATAATTAACCATTTCAATACCAGGAACGTATAACACTTTCCTACCAGACCAATTTTCAGCTTTCAGTGCTGTTGCGCTTTGAATGACAATTGCGCGGTCCTGCAACGCTGTACCCAAACAAATTTTTTATCACTTTGTTCCCATAAATAGAACTTTCTTTTGGTGGTATATGATCACCTCTGCAGTTTTTATTTTTTGCGCTACAAATAAAAAAAGACCGAAAATTTAGAAAAAGAAAAAAAAATTTGGTTTCTCTCACAAAACTTTGTAAATAAGTAAATTTTCTCCATCACTAATGAGGCTACACTGATGAGCACTGTTAGGTGGCACTGATAAGCAGCACTGACGGACACTGATATGCAGCACTGATGGGCACTCAGACGGCACTGATTGGCACTCATAGGCGGCACTGGTATGTGGCACTGGTGGGCAGATGCACTGATAGGGGCCCATTTTCTGGTGGTCTAGGGTGGCATCTGAAGGTTGCACTGTGCCCCTTACCCGGTGGTCTAGGGTGGTCTCCCTGGTGGTCCAGATCGGCTCCCTGGTGGTCCTGGGTGGGCACATTGCTGGTGGTCCAGTGTGGCGATCCTAGGGGGGGGGATGTGCTGATAAACCATCAGCACAAACCCCCTCCCCCCCCCATCAGGAGAGCAGCCGATCGGCTCTCCTCTACTCAGGTCTGCAGACCAGAGTACAGGAAAAGCTGATAAACAGCTTTCCTGTGTTACACTGTGACCAGCCGTGATTGGTCACGGCTGATGACATGGTAAAGTGCTTCAGATGGAAGCGCTTTACCAAGATCGCCGCGATGCGCGCCTCCCCAGGCACGCGCCGGCATGTTATCCTGAGGACGTCATATGACGCCCAGTCAGGATAACTGAACCACTTCCCGGCCGTCATTCTGCATATGGCGGGCGGGAAGTGGTTAATGGCTTGCTGTCCCAGCACTGCTCCAGAGTTCCATGGATTGTGCAAGGCAGTGGCGGCCCATCCATTAGGGGCACCGACCCCCTATCCATGTGTCCAGCCCCTTAATCTACAGGAAGGGCACTGAATGCAAGGAATACAATGGGGGGGGGGGGGGTTTGATGCACATGATTAGAGCCAGAGGCTCCAATAGGCTTCAAAAAAGGATGGGCTCGGGTGCAGAGCATTGCGCTCCGAGCCCACCCAGTTGTGTGACAATAGCGAATGAATATTAACTATTCTCACACTGATCCTCCTCCTGGCCAATCAGGAAGCGGATCTGAGATTTATCACCCAATTGGCTGAAAGGACAGCGATCCTATTGGACACCTAGGAGGAGGAGGGAGGAGATGCATGGTGGAAGCCACTGTGATCCAAAGGAGGAGGAAGGATAAAAGACACCGTCAGTCGCTCGTAGGACACACTGCCTGTCCGCCACCTGCCGGGGCTTTGATGTCCGACCGGGGGAGGGATCCTGCCGCTGTTTGCCGCCGCCCCTCGCCCCCCAAAAAAAAAACACCAGCCACCACTGGTGCAAGGTAAGCTTCCAGTGCTGGGTGACATTATTGGTCATGAGCCAAAAATCAAGGGGTGGGACATAGTCTGCATAGCTTTTCATGCAATTTGGTCAAAATGAAAACCTAGCAGCCCATGAAACATTGTTCCCACCCCCAGCAGCCTTCGACGAGCCGTAGAGGATTAGATTTTCTTTCTTTCCACCATGGGTGGAAAGAAAGAAAATTGCTCAATTCCTACATCAACACAGTGTCAGTGTTAATGGGGAATGCTGCCCACAGCGCTATTCTGTTCTGCCGGCGGGGAGCTTTCCTGGGCGGCAGAACACGATTACTGATAGCGGCAGAAATTTTCCCACCTTCATAACCAGGCCATTTTTTGCGATACATCGCTGCTTTGCTTTAACCACTTCAACCTCGGAAGGACTTCCCAGTTTAGGACCAGAGCACTTTTTGCGTTTCGGCACTGCGTAGCTTTAACTGACAATTCTGTGATCATGTGATGCTGTACCCAAACAAAATTTGCGTTCTTTTTTTGCAAAAAAACGATTTTTCTTACCTTTTGCTAAAATACAAATCCAAAAAAATATATAAAAAACCATTTTCATTGGTTTTGGCCGATTTATATTCTTCCTCATATTTTTAGTAAAAAAAAACAAAAACGCAATCGGCGTTTGATTGGTTTGCACAAAATTTGCAAATGATGAGAATTCATTTCTGGGGTTTTCATTTTTTTTTTAAATATTTGACTAGTAATGGTAGAGATCTGCGATTTGCATCGGGACTGCGATATTGCAGCGGACATGTCGGACCATTTTGACACTTTTTTTGGGACCATTGGCATTTATACAGCAATCAGTGCTATGAAAATGCACTGATTACTGTGTAAATACCATTGACAGTGAAGGGGTTAACCAGTAGGGGGTGCTCTAAGGGTCACCTGTGTTCCCTCAGTGTGTTCTAACTGTATGTGGGGTGGGCTGGCAGTGGAGTGATCACGGCTTCCATATACAGGAAGCCTGTAATCACCGCCCTTCCCCCTGTCAGAACGGAGTTTCGTGTTTACTTACACGGACCTCCGTTCTGTCACTCTGGGGGGGGGGGGGGGTCATAGAGCGTAACCGGCGGACATTGAGTCTGCCGTACCGGCTCCTTGGCACCCCCCGCGCGCGCGCTCTCACAATACTCGTTCTCGCGGCTGCCGTCATGTCAAGCCATGGCAGGTGGTCGGCAACTGGTTAACGGACAATTATGCGGTCATGCAGCGATGTACCAGAATAAAATGTATGTCATTTTTGCCCTTCAAGTCGAACTTTCTTTTGGTGGAATTTGATCACCACTGCATTTTTATTTCTTGTGCTATAAACAAAAATACCAACCATTTTGAAAAAAAAAAAAAAAAATAAAGCGATATTTTTTACTTTCTGCTGTAAAACATATCCAATAAAATTAAAAAAAAAAATCTTCATAAATTTAGGTCAATATGTTTTCTGGTACATGTTTTAGGCAAAATAAAATACGAATAAGCGTAGATTGATTGGTTTATGTGAACATTATAGCGTCTACAAACTATGGTGTATATTTATGGAATTATTATTATTTTTTTTTTTATATATTAGTGAAGGTGGCAGACACTAACGGACACTTTGTGAGAACTACCCTCACTAATACAGTGATCAGTGCTAAACATATGTACTGTCACTGTACTTATAACACTGGCTGGGAAGGGGTAAAACATATAGTGATCAAAGGGTTAACTGTGCATTGCTAGCATTTTTGTGTACTCTATGTGCTGCTTTTACTAGGAGAAGAGATTGATTTTATTCCCTGTGCCCAGTACCTGCATATCGGCTTCTGCTGTGATTATTTACAGCAGAAGCCGCACGCCCCTAGATGGAAGTGCGTATATACACACACACACACACACACACACACACACACACACACACACACACACACACACACATATATATATATATACACACATACACGTGATTCTGCACAGGCAGGCTGCCCTGTAGCAGTAAATCTGCTAAGGGGCGGTCCGGAAGTGGTTAAGGTGAACCTATATTTTGCCCATGCAGGGTGAAGAAGCAGGTTCACTCTAATGGTGGCAGCACCCGCAGCATGTTCTCACCTTGGCTTTGTTTGTACCTGCAACACTGTTTAACCCCTTTGTGTCGGCACCTCCCAGTCCTTTAAGGGGTGCCAGATCCTGGGAGGCGGGGTTTATGATCATTGGAAAGCTACGGATCGCAAGAAGCGATCAGAAGCTTTCCATTAGCCGTCGGTAACTGTGCCGGGAGCGCACTCTCAGCACAGCTGTGTCGGCTAATTGATACGCAAATATGCAGCTGCCCAGCGCCAAGGCCTACCTGCCGAGAGGTCGCATATTTGCGTACCACTCAGAGCTAGTGACTGGGCAGTGAAATAAGCAGAAGGCTGATGAATTTATCTCCTGTCACTCTGTTCTTTCCTCCTGTCAGCATGTTCCTTGCTGGTACATGAGCAATACAGCAAAGCTGACAGGCTCCATGGACCGTAAAGAAAATCACTGCCCTTCAGTGCGTTTGTGCCAAATCAATACAGACCAATAAACACGTTACTGATAGCAACAATATTACAGACTTAACAGTGCATCATAAAGCAGTCCATAGCGGCAAAACATTTATCAAACAAATATATTTATTATACAATTGTATTGCTGGTCACATACATTATCACTGCAGCGGATATTTCACATATAAGTTCAATTTTATTTATTTATTTTTACACCAAGGCGCAAGGTCTATTTATTAATTTAGCAGCTCCTTGTACCACTGCTCCTTCTTCCAGTCTGCTGCACATGGACTGCAAGAGACTGATACCAAGTCAGATACATACATAGCTTGCATTAAGATGACACAGAGTAACCACTTTTGTTGAGAAGAAAACATTCCCCTCTGGGTGATCTATGTACACTGCAAGGATTATAACAACCTTTGTTGCGGATTCCTATCTTTTGTTAATCTGAGAGATCCCTGTGTGTTTGTCTGTGTCCATGTGGTAAGTGAGTCTAATGGGAGTGGTTTCATTCTTATCAATAAGCTGCTGCAATTCCAGGGCTCTAATGAGGAAAGCTGCTGGGTCTGCATCCCTTTAGACGTGATTACCTATTTGCAGTATCTCACAAAAAATGACATTTTTGTTGCAAGGGATGCCTGAAAGCTGACTTGTATCTTACTGCAGACTTCTGGGAAAATCAGTGAGTCAATCGCACAAGCAGGAAATTATGTTTTTGGGGGGTGTTCTGTACAAATTCTGTGTACAGAAAACCTCCAGGTTGCCATATTACATTTTACAAAAAATGACAGAGCTGCAGATTAAAAAGGAAAGGTAATTTTGAACAACATTTAATTACAATATGACTTGTGTAGTAATTGTATAGGCTATATTATTTAGAGGCACGTCGAATGGAAATTTTGGTGCCGAAACCGAAAATGCAGGATGCACTTGGCCGAAAACTGAAACCGAAAATGACAGTTTTTCAAAAATATTTATATTTTTATATAAAATTTTATTATATTTGACTTTTTAATTAATATTATCAGTTTAAATGAATATGAATTTATTGTTGGCTATCATTGGCACCTTTAGTGCAAGTAAAGCTCACGAAAAATGTATCCCTTTAAATTCTACGTATGTCTGCACACTGGTCCGTTGGGCTTTCATTGTTGTGTTAAAAATCCAGCTTGGTGCATTTTTAGTCAGTTAAAAAAAATGCACAAAAACGCACCTCCCAGTTCAAATGCATTGAAAATGCAAAACACACACTGTGAGCAGTAAAATCAGCCCAAAATCAGTGAATTTGTCGTAAAATCACCGCAAACTCGCAGTGCATTTTCAGTGCAATTATCGCCACCTTTTCTCTTATTGGCCTAATGCCGTTAACACCATTTTCGCCAGAAATGTTTTGGCGGACAAAATTTCGGTGCATCTCTAATAATATTTTTGTTTTGCTTATTTTTCCCTACAGAAGTTACTCTTTAACTGCCCTTCATTGAAAAAAAAAAACAGAAAAGAAAAATAATATAGCGTATACAATTGCAACACAAGTCATTGTAATTGAATGTTGTTAAAAGTTACTTTTCCTTTTCAATCAGCAGCTCTGTAATTTTCTGTAAAATGCAATGCCATATGGCAACCTGGAGGTATTCTGTACACAGAATATGCACAGGGCGCCCCCAGGATATGAAATTTCCTGCTTGTGTGATTGGCTTTCCAGTTTTCCCAGAAGTCTGCACTAAGATACAAGTCACATTTCAGGCATTTCCTGCAACAAAAGTGCCATTTTTGGTGAGATAATTCCAATAGGAAATCATGTCTAAAGGGATGCAGACCCTGCAGGTTTCCTCATTAGAGCCCTGCAGGTGCAGGGGCTGGTTGATAATTGTGAAACCACTCCCATTAAATACATTTTCCACATGGTAACAGACAAACACACAGGGATTTCTTTAGAACAACAAAAGGTAGGACTCTTCAACAAAGTTTGTTAAAATCCTTGTAATGTACATAGATCGCCCAGAGAGGAATGTTTTTTTTTTTTCAACAAAAGTGGCGTTACCCTTTAATAATGTAATGAATACAGAGGTGCATTAATATTTGTTTTTATATCCTCCAGAAGATTTGGTTACAAAACAACCTGCACTCTGTAGTAATAAAATGGAAGCTGAAGAGCGATCACATGACCCGTTCCAACTGGCAGTTCATTTTGGGGGAACACAAAGATTTCATATTAGTTACATTCATTGAACCATCTCTAAAATCAGATCCCTGCTCTGAACAAAGGCACAATGCTTGTCTTCTTTAGTGACAGCCCAACATGTACATGAATAATGAGTACCAGTCTGTATAAAACCCGGATATAAAAAAATAACAGATGTGTAAAAGAAATCTACAATCTGGTTAGATAACGGATGGATTTAAACCCAATGTCTGTGTCCCAAGTCATAAAAATAAACCTTACACTATACAGAATGTCTGTTTACTGCAGCTGCACAGGTTACAGTGTAGACCAGGGCAAGGCGACCTGCAAGACTGAGTGCCACAGGCATGATTTAGAGAGGCAGAGGCATGATGGGATTTTAGGTTTCAACACAGCTGGAGTCCCGAGATTGCCTAGCCATGGTGTTGGCCATTGGAAAGTGGCTTCAGCTTACTCTCAGCATCCTCCAATGCGTCTTGTAACGGCATCTCTGCAGAAATGTAGAACCAATTTGTCCAACTTCCTAAAGCATTATGCTTAACCAATCAGTTGTCCAACTAATGTAATCATACATCATTGGTTATATTTAAATTGGGATACTGAATTTAAAGGGTGGTAAAAAAAAACTTAGAATTACCAAGAAGTGAAGGCACAGACCCAACCACGCCCAACACCCTTGTCACAAGCTCCCAGAGCCATGCGGGATCAGGGCTTGGAATTCTGGGTTACAATAAACAAGGTCTACAGTCAAGGAAGGCACCCAACAGACATCAACTCTTAGGAACGGCAGCAGAAAGGTCTCTACAGAGGGACACCATGGCCTCCTGGTCCTTCTTCCTCTTCTTCCGAGGGGTCTTCTCTTTTGAGCCTGAACTGTCCATGCCGGCTCCTTCACAAACCATTTTCACATAAGTGTTAAACATAACAGGTGATTTTGCACCCAGCCACATATCACCGATGTAGAGAGATGCCAAGAAACTGGCGGCAGCTGTAGGAGGAATAATGAGATATCAGATTATTAAAAAAAAAGACTAGAAATGTACAATCTGTTTTATATATAACTTTCATCAACATGGCATGACAGTCCCTTCTTCTAAAACAAATAGTGCTTTTCATATATACTGATCTCTTCTATGACCTCTGCTATACAGTCATATGGAAATGTCTGGATACGGCTGCTCAAATTACATAAATCTACACAATATCACATACATTATATTGCCAGAAGTATTGGGACGCCTGCCTTTACATGCACAGGAACTTTAATGGCCCAGTTTTAGTCCGTAGGGTTCAATAATGAGTTGGCCCACCCTTTGTAGCTATAACAGCTTCAACTCTTCTGGGAAGACTGTCCACAAGGTTTAGGAGTGTCTATGGGAATACGTGACCATTCTTCTAGAAGCACATTTGTGAGGTCAGGCACTGATGTTGGATGAGAAGGCCTGGCTCACAGTCTCCACTCTAATTCATCCCAAAGGTGTTCTATCGGGTTGAGGACAGTCAAGTTCCTCCACCCCAAACTCGCTCATCCATGTCTTTATGGACCTTGCTTTGTGCACTGGTGCGCAGTCATATTGGAACAGGAAGGGGCCATCCCCAAACTGTTCCCACAAAGTTGGGAGCATGACATTGTCCAAACGGTCTTGGTATGCTGACACCCTAAGAGTTCCTTTCACCGGAACGAAGGGGCCAAGCCCAACCCCTGAAAAACAACCCCGCACAATAATCCCCCCTCTGCTGGGTTGAACGAAAAAAACCTCACAGCTCTCATCAGAGCCACTGTACTAACAATCTGATGTTAGTCCAGCAATCTCCCCTGCTGTGCTATTGTGTTCTGACAGAGGTAGGGCCCCTCCCCTGCCAGCACACTCCGGTCAGTTCTCCCAGCCATTGGCTAAGAGCGCTCATTGGGAGCCGGCCAGCAGCTGGTTTTCCGGCTTCCATACAAACGGGCAGAACACTGGCCGTTTTTTATTCAACCGGCCAATTAGCCCGATATTCGGCTCGTGTGTATTAGGCTTTAGTCATGCAGCACAGATATTGGGCTTTGTTTCCTTCAATAAGCTCTTTACATAATCTGGAAAACAATGTAGTATAGTGCAGCCTAGTCCTAGAACGCATGCAAGTAAAAAAACCTTCAGCCTTTAGAACCACTTTAACCACTTCTGGACCGCGTTGCGTACTTTTACTGCTGCAGATTGGCAGCGTAGTGCGAATCGTCGTCTATAAACGGTCATCCGTACACACGCAGCTAGGGGGCGAACGCGCGCCACCATGCTCGTGCCCACCGCATGCTCCCTGAGTGGGGCAGCAGGTCAGGTGCACTCTATGTCTGCCGGCGACCTGCGATCGTCTGTTAGAGCAGAAAAGCAGGGAACCGCTGATGTAAACATGGCGGTTCCCTGCTCTGTCAGACTCAGGCAGCATGACAGAGATCTACTGATATCTGTATTCGGGATCAGTTAGATCTCTTATGCCCCTGGCAGCCCAGCCCCCATACAGTTAGAACACGCCTAGGGAACATAACCCCTCCATTGCCCCTTGCAGGTTAACCCCTTCACTGCCAATGACATTTATACAGTAAATCAGTGGCTATTCAAATTTCTGATTGCTGTATAAGTGTCAATGGTCCCAAAAAAGTGTCAAAAATGTCTGCAGCAATATCACAGCCCCGATAAAATTACCATTACCAGTAAAAAAAATGGTAAAAACACCATTAATGAATTCTAATGGTTTGTAAACGCCGTAACTTTTGCGCAAACCAATCAATAAATGCAGATTTTTTGTTTATAGCGGTGATCAGAAATGGCGCAGAGGTGATCAAATACCACCAAAAGAAAGCTCTATTTGATGAAAAAAAAAGGACGCAAATTGTGTTTGGGTGCAACGTCGCACGACTGAGCAATTGTCAGTTAAAACGTCTTAGTGCTGAATCGCAAAAAGTGCTCTGGTCCTAATGTGGGAAATCCTTCCAGGGCTGAACTGGTTAAGGGCCCTTTCACACTGATGTGCTTTTGATGCTTTCCCATTGACTTACAATGGAAGGCGCTTTTGAAAAACTGCACCAAAGATGCAGCATGCAGGACTTTTCAAAATGCAGCACACCTGCAGTGTGAAGAGTTCCACAGGATTTAAAGGGATACAATTCTCCATGCATTTTGTCTTCCTCTGTTTAAACCCCAAAAGTGCATCAAAATTGATCAATGTAAAACAGAGTAATATGGAAATAGTTCATCCGCCCCCTCACAGTGCCCACAGCATATAAATCTTTTTACATTAAAATACTGCCACTATATACCTTTTAGGCTGATCTATATACCATGGTCACATAATAGACTGCAGGGTCCAGTGCTCAGTTTTCAGGTAGGAGGGGATTTCCACTATAGCCTGTATACACTCCTACGTGTGTGTTGTCAATATCATGTGATTTGGCTAGCTCTGAGAACAAGGAAATGTTCTCTCCAGCAATAGAGACTAAACTGAGCATGTGCAGGTAAACTACCCTCACTGTATATTATAAGGCCTTGCCAAGAGAGACAGTGCAGGAGGGAAGGATCTGTCCATACAGGATCAAAGAGCCTTTTTACAAAATGCAGAGGATTAACCCCTTACGTTCCACAGTGAGTATAACAAGCATGCTATTCTGCATATACAGACTGATTTTACTGTTGTGGGTTTAATACTGCTTTAAGGTGAACTCAACTTTTAACCTCCCTGGCGGTATGATTATGGCAGATTTTTGCGTCTCAGTACATTTTTTGGCATAGAAATTTGGCGTTTTATATTGTAGGCCTGGAATTCTTAGGAATAACTCACTTAAAAAAAAAGGTCTAGTAGACCTCCCGGGTATGATAAAGTTTGAAATAATGAAATAATGAATTATAATATATATGAAACAAACAAAAAATATAATATAATTATCAAAAATAATAATATAATAAGAACATTTATTCAATAATGTAATCTGGTCAAAACACTGAAATTTGCTCATTTGCAGAATTGTCGCTGTCGTCACTTTCAGTGTCTGATGATAAATTCCCCCAAAAATCAGTATCACTCAATTCTGCAAATGATTCTTATTTACTATCGGTATTTTCTAGCTGATCAAAAACCACTTTTGACGTAAAGGGACGCTTTTTGGTTGCCATGGACATTCTCAAGTTTCCAGGCAGAAAGAATGACATATATAATATAAAAATGCATGCAGGGTACTGGACAAAAGGGGATGTGAAATGATTTGATACAGTAATGTTATCTTACAGATCACAGTGTACTGCATGTGTTGTGTGTTTCACTTTTTGAATTTGTCGCCGAACTCCATCTCCATGCGACGTGACGCTCACGGGGAACGGAGCCTGGAACCCAGAGGCATCGGGCGAAGATTTCGCCAGAGGACACAGCGGAGGGACATCGCAGGATCCTGTGGACAAGGTAAGTAACTTTGCCTGGATCCAGCGATGCGATCCCGAGTGTGGCTCGGGGTTAGCGATTTTGGTATTGAAAACTCACCCCGAGCCACACTTGGGAATACCGCCAGGGATGCCCAGGCTTTTTAAGAATAAAAAAGCAGCTCCTGCTGCTATACCCATCTTGTCTCCAGTGTTATCCCCCGCAGAAGTTCCGCTCCACTGCTGGTCCTCTTCCAGGTTGAATGGTGGCCTGTGAGCCCAGGGAGCCGTGGGCATAAACCCTGGAGAGCATTACCACTTCAGCCTGGGCTCACAGTACAACACTAGGGAGAGTGGCACTGATAGGACATTAGCACCACTCTCTCCGCAATACTGAAGATTGTCTATAGTTAGTGTAGAAAGAAGAGGATGTCATGAGACCTACCAAAAGAGCCCATGAGAAAAGGTATGCATGACGGAAACTGAACCACCTGCTGAACATATAACTTACATATATGGCAGGACACTTCTGGGTAAGGGGCACGCATGCATGCCGCTGGCAGCCCGGTCCTGCTGTGATTATACAAAGCAGGAGCTGATCTGCGGGTACCGTTGACTATGTCTGCCAAGACACCTGCAGATCATTAGGTGCAGAGGCAAAACAGTAGTCTGTCTACGTAAACAAGGCAGATCGCCGTTCTGTCAGTAGGAAAGGCATGGATCCTGAGTTCTGCAAAGCATGTCTTCCTCTAGTAAAAGCACCTTGCACACTGTACAAAAACACACTCTGGGCACACATTTAACCCTTTGATCGGCAACCCCTTCCCAGCCAGTGTCATTGTACAGTGACAGTGCATATTTTTAGCACTAATTGCTGTATTCGTGTCACTGGCTCCTAAAAAAGTGTTAAAAGTGTCAGTGTTTGATTGTCTGCCGCAATATCACCATCCCACTATAAGTTGCTGATCGCCGCAAGTACTAGCGTAAAAGAAAAAAAAAAATATGTAGCAGAATACATATTGGCCTAAATTGATGAAGAAATTCGATTTTTTCAATTTTTATTTTTTTAATGTTTCATAGCAGAAAGTAAAAAATGTTGGTTTTCTTTTTTTTCCCCCCCAAAATTATCGGTCTTTTGTTTATAGAGCAAAAAAAATAAATGCAGAGGTGATCAAATACCACCAAAAGAAAGCTCTATTTGTGGGAAAAAAGGACATTTTATTTGTGTACAGCGCTGCATGACCACGGCATTGTCAGTGCTGTATCGCATAAAATGGCCTGGACATGAAAGGGGGTAAATGTTCCGGAGCTTAAATGGTTAAACAGATGTGGGAATCCTTGTCAAAACTTTAACACGCCAAGGAGCAGAGATCTTCTAATAGTTACATAGCTAATCTGGTTGAAAAAAGACACAAGTCCATCCAAGTTCAACCAACATGATTGTAGTCAGGGTGGATTTGATTTAAATCTCTAGTAAAAAAGACTCAATTTAAGTCATAATTTTTAAAGTGCAACTGTCATCTCTGTCCCACAGCGGCTCCTCCTCTGACCCGCTGTTGACTCACCGACAGTCCCATTCAATTTAATGGGATGGCTGGTGATGTGGCAGTGACACAACAAGGTGAGGGACATGGCGGCAGCAGGCGAGTGGATGCCGCTAACAGGCGCCGCCATAATGGATCTGAAATGACAGGTGCTCTTTAAATATAAGGACTTATTCTTGCTGGTAGTTAGAATCTTTAATATTTGCAAACATAAAGGTTTCCTATTTAGAATAATAAGCTGTCAGGTTAGTAAAACAGCGATATCAGAACCAATTCAATCATACAGTTTGTAGTGTACGTAGATTTGCAAAACAATGGGATAAAGGAATATTCCTGAACTTTGTTTTATCTCATGGTTACTGTGAAATTGTGTGAATGCATCAATGCAGTGCATGTTATCTCAGGTTACAGAGCTTGGATTTATTGAATGAGTTTACAAAAAAATGTAAATATTGCAGAATATACAGCCTCATGCTACATAACACGCTAAATAAACTGAATTATTAAAGTATCCTAAATAGAAAACTATCCTCAGATAGATTTTTCCTCCAAAAGCATTTAATAAACCACTTGCTTACTGGTCACTTAAACCCCCCTCCTGCCCAGACCAATTTTTGGCTTTCAGCGCTGTCACATTTTGAATGACAATTGCGCGGTCGTGCAACATTGTACCCAAACAAAATTTTTATCATTTTTTCCCACAAATAGAGCTTTCTTTTGGTGTTATTTGATCAGCTCTGCTGTTTTTTTTTGCGCTATAAACAAAGAACGACGATTTTGATAAAAGAACAATATTTTTTACTTTTTGCTATAATACAAATTCAAAAAAATAAAAATAAATAATATATATATATATATATATATATATAAAAAATTATTCACCAGTTTAGGCCGATATATATTCTTCTACATATTTTTGGTAAAAAAAACCGCAATCGGCGTATATTGATTGGTTTGCGCAAAAGTTATTGCGTCTACAAACTATGGGAATTGATTTATGGCGTTTTTATTATTATTTTTTTTTTTTACTAGTAATGGCGACGATCTGTGATTTTTATCGGGACTGCAATATTGCGGCAGACATGTAGGACATTTTTGACACTTTTTTGGGACCATTGACCTTTATACAGCGATCAGAAATTTAAATGTCCACCGATTACTGTATAAATGTCATTAGCAGGGAAGGGGTTAACACTAAGGGGGCAGTGAAGGGGTTAACTGTGTTCCCTGGGTGTGTACTATGTGGGGGCGGGGCTGGCCGGGACATAACAGATCTAACTGATCCCAGTGACAGGGATCAGTGGATCTGTCATGTCCCCTGTCACAGAACGGAGAACTGTCGTGTTTACATCAGTGGTTCCCCGTTCTGCAGCTCTGACAGGCGATCGCGGGTCTCGAGCGGACATCGAGTCCACCTGACCTGCGGGCACGCCCACGGATCGTGCAGAAGCCACGCGCGCCACTGCCGCTTGTGAGTGCACGCCAGGAGCGTGCACAGGGGACGACGTCCATGGAAATTCAGATCCGCGCTGGAGCCGTACTTCGACAATAGTGCGGATCTGAAGGGGTTAAAAGATTTAATAAATAAAAAAATAAAAAAATCGATTTACATTTTAAAAAATCTGATTAAAAAAAAAAAAAAAATCATTGATTTTTATCCACCCTGATTGTAGTAATATATAGTAGTAGATTTTTTATTTTATTTCAGGTACTTCTATAGTGCCATCAATTTACGCAGTGCTTTACATATACATTGTACATTCACATCAGTCCCTACCCTCAAGGAGCTTACAATCTAAGGTCCCTAACTCACATTCATACATATACTAGGGACAATTTAGAGAGGATCTAATTTACCTACCAGCATGTTTTTGGAGTGTGGGTGGAAACCGGAGAACCCAGAGGAAACCCACGCAGGCACAAGGAGAACATGCATACTCCAGGCAGGTAGTGTCATGGTTGGGATTCGAATAATAGCTAGCCCCAAATTCCAAAGTAACGCATACCTAATAATACCTACCTTTCTGTGAGTCATTTGTATGGTCACCAGAGAGCAGACAGAGATCCTTCACAGCTTGATAAGTGTCCCCACTCATATTTTGAGCCTCAATGAGGTTCATCATGACCTGGTTAGCTATACCCAGCAGTTCTAGGCCAGAAGCTGGGTCACTGCAGATTCTGTAGTACAATTTATAGAGGGTACTTCTCCATACACCATCTTTAAGCAGCTCGTGCACTACCCGGGAACAGAGCACAATGCAGCTCTTCAGCCAGTGAAGAGAGTGTTTAAGATCATGTGTGTTTATTACAGCTTCACCTTCCACTTTTATTATCCACTTGGCTACCAGACAGGCAGTAGCGCACACTAGAGCATCGCCATTTGTTCTCTTTTCTGGCTTCTCCTCTGCTGTGGGAGCCCTTTTTGCCTGATCTGGATCTTCTCCTGTCTCTTGGGTTTGGTTGGAGGGAAGGTTTGGTAAATTGGGTTTCCAATGCATCAATATGGATTTCACATGATTCTTGGACTCCTCTAGATGGGATGTATGCTGCTGTTCCGGGATTTCCTGCTGTGCAGCCTCAATTCTCTTCCTCAAATGCCTAGGGACTGGCTGTCTGAATTTTTCTTTAATGGTACCTGAGAAATGGATAGAAAAAAATTATTACTAGCAGCTAATTATTCAAAATAGGGTTTTCCTCAGTTTACAGTTCTGGCACAATGCCCACAAGTCTCTATGCCAGGGTTTCTCAACCAGGGTTCCTCCAGAGGTTGCTAGGGGTTCCTTGAGCAATGAGCACTGTCTCTCAGATAAGTTCCCAATGACACCATTGATCTTTTTGGATATCTGTAAGGGGGTTGTTCTTCCCAATGACCACATGCATAAGAAGCATTCTTCCCACTGACCATCACACTAATGTATCATGAGCTGTAGATATAATAATTATTAGCAGAGGTTCCCCGAGACGACTGGAAAGTTATTTAAAAGGTTCCTCTGTGTTGAAAAGGTTGAGAAAGGCTGCTCTATGGCATCTGATTTCCTCCCATATGAGCACTTATTCTCCAAAATGCCCAAATAATACAGAAGGACCCCAATAATGAAAACCGCAGCAAACCTAAATGCCATCAACAATACAAAGAGATGCACCTTACTACCCACAACCCCTTTTATGACACCCAAACGCTATAGTAACTTACGTAGTCTAGATTGCGATAAGCAATCACTCAGATCACGGAGAATGGAAAGTAGGAGCACTTTTGCTAGAAGGATCCTCCAGGTGCTATATACATTAAGGGTCAAGATAGCAAGCCGAAAGGCACTCAAGCAGCACTTATAGGAGAGAAGCAGGCTCTGGACAGAAAAAGATATGCAGAGAAAGGAGCTTCGAAGTGCAGTATGTCAGCAATTTAATTAAAAGGCAACGGTTAAAAACACTTACAGGATTACAGAGTAAACAGGCTCATCAATGTATGATGTCCTCCTGAGATGGTCTTCCTTGTCACTGTGTTGACCAGCAGCTGCAGGAACCAAGGGTGTGGAGGAGCAAGATGACCACCGCACTTCCTGAAACCACCGTGGAACACAGGGGGTGTGGAAGCATGCTCTGCGGCTCCTTCTTCAAAAGGTTTTGAAGAAGGAGCCTCTGAGCATGTTCTAAAGCTAGTCACTGTTTGCTGGCTGATGTCACTTCCGCCCTGTGTTCCACGGTGGTTTCAGGAAGTGCAGTGCCAATCTTTCTCCTCTAAACCCTTGGTTCCTGCAGCTGCTGTTTGGCACAGTGACAGGGAAGACCATCTCAGGAGGACTTCATACATTGATGAGACTGTTTACTTTCTAATCCTCTAAGTGTTTTTAACAATTAAAAGTTATTAATATAGAGTCCCAATGGTGTGGTATTCCCTACACCACTAAAAATCTGTGTTGTTCATCCTAGTTGTAGTATCACCACAAGGAAAGAAAGGTGAAGTGAGTCAGAGGTCCGCCACCAATAATAAGGGGGCTTACCAGAACACTGAGTGTTCAGTTGCCTGTAAATGCCCGACCTGGGATGTGGGTCACTCTTATTCCACTTCAGAAAAGGGTCCCTTTGTCTCTATGTAGCACCTTCCACTGTTAAGATCACCAGGGGCTAGAGGTTCTTGTCACGTTTGATCACGCTCCCCCACGCACAGTATTAGGTGTGGTCATAGGGTGCAGCAGCTGGTCCTCCTGGTGGATGGAGGGGCCCCTGGATTGTTAGGGCCCGGATTTCCTCTGCAGGCAGCTCATATACAGGTCTGCTGTGTCTACTTCTCTCCTCCTCCAGCCTCTCGTGAGACCTGTATATGAGCTGCCTGCAGAGGAAATCCGGGCCCTAACAATCCAGGGGCCCCTCCATCCACCAGGAGGACCAGCTGCTGCCCCTGGTGATCTTAACAGTGGAAGGTGCTACATAGAGACAAAGGGACCCTTTTTTGAAGTGGAATAAGAGTGACCCACATCCCAGGTCGGGCATTTACAGGCAACTGAACACTCAGTGTTCTGGTAAGCCCCCTTATTATTATTGGTGGCGGACCTCTGACTCACTTCACCTTTCTTTCCTTGTGGTGATACTACAACTAGGATGAACAACACAGATTTTTAGTGGTGTAGGGAATACCACACCATTGGGACTCTATATTAATAACTTTTATTTAGATATTATTAACGTGAGCGCAGCTTATTGTTTCTTCTTCTATACATTTGTATTTCTGCTGCTGCTGTTTTTGGATCTTTTAGCGCGGTTTATTGTGTATTTTATTGTTTTTAACAATTGCCCTTTAATAAAATCGCTGACACACTGCACTTAGAAGTGCCTTTCTCTGCATATCGTTGTCTATCACTCAGATCATCACCACAGAACCAATTACTCTCATAAACGAATGTCCTTTCAGTTTCCACATACAGGTTTAAAGTGGAACTAAACTCAATCAACCTTAAAGTGGAGTTCCACATGGGTGAATAAAAATTTAAAGTCAGCAGCTACACATACTGTAGCTGCTGACTTTCAATATAAAAACACTTACCTGTTCAGGGAGCCCGCAATGTCCGCACCCAAAGCCGACCCCGTCCATCAGCTCCGGGTACAGGTGCCGCCACCCTTACTAAGGGAAACAGGAAGTGAAGCCTTGCGGCTTAACAGCCTGTGTCCTACTGCACATGCGCGAGTTGCATTGTGCTTTCTGAATGGTCCTGGTGTCTTCTGGGACCTGTGGCACCCCCAGGAGGCAGGGGGGGGGTTGTGGGGCGTAGTGGCCGGACATTGCGTAGATCGCCACTCAAGATTGCGGTGATCTCTTACCTGACAGTGGGAGCAGATGCCTGGTCGTAATAGGTCTCCGCTCCCCCACGCCCCTGGAAAGGTGCCAAATGTGTGGGAGGGTGGGAATTAGCAGAGCTTCCACTTTTAGGTGGAACTCCGATTTAAGGTTTCAGTCACACGTGTGCGATTTGTCATGCAACTTTGAACATCAAAGTCATTTGTCAAGTCGCACCCCATTCTTTTCAACAGCACCCGTTCAAGTCGTAGCGACTTTGAAAAGGTGCTTGCACTAATTTTGTGTGACTTTGATCCATAGAATATAAAGTTGGATCAAAATCGCACCAAAAGCTGTATCAAAGAGTTTGGAGATGCGCTAATATGCAGGGAGTCTAACTATTTTTAATCCTTGCTGCTAGCCTTAGTAACTGGATAGGAAGGTATATTAAATTTACGTCTTTTAATTTTTTTTTTTTTTTTTTAAGTTGTTTCCTGGTTTCTGGCCTAAAATTTCCAACATCCTGTTTTGGCCTTAAACAAACTGGCATCTTGGATCATTCATTGGCAAAGCTTACATTTAAATTGTTGCCGGATTATTTGATTCCATTTTACAGAATGTCCTCTAGGATTAGCTCCAAACTCGAATAATGACATTTTAGAAGACAACGTAATAATTTATAATATTGTCAGTAAATACACTTTGTACAATCAACATTTTCACCCAAGATTCAGCCATTTTCACCTAAGATTTATGGAGAAAATTAGATTAATAAAATTTGTCACTCTTAGGTCAAAGTTGTTGGAATCTTGGGTATAGCATTATGTAATTAAAACTGAACTCTGGGCAAACAGGTAAATGCACAAATGAAATACGTTTTACCTGCCAATGGATTTGTATTTTTCACCATCCAGTCCTGATTTACACAGCTCTATCACATACCACAGTCAGCCTGACATCTAACTTTTCTCTACTAGAATTAAAGGCGTTGTAAAGGCTCAAGGTGTTTTATCTTAATGCATTCTATGTATTAAGGTTAAAAAAATCTTCTGTGTGTAGCAGCCTCCCCAGCACCCCCTAATTACTTACCTGAACCCCCTTCTCTGTCCTGCGATGTCCACGAGTCCCTCAGCTGTCCGGGACTATCTTCCTGATTGGCTGAGACACAGCAGCGACGCCATAGGCTCCTGTGGCTGTCAAAGTCTGTTATCTTATCAGGGGAGAGAAGGGGCGGGGCTGAATTGCAGCTTTGTGCCTGAATGGATACACAGAGCTGCAGCTTGGCTCAGATGCCCCTATAACAAGCTGCTGGCTGTGGGGGCACTCAACAGGAGGGAGGGGCCAGGAGCAGCAAGAAGGGAGCCGAGAAGAGGAGGATCAAAGCCACTGCAACAGAGCAGGTAAGAATAACAGGTTATTAAAAAAAAAAAAAACACAAGACTTTACAATCACTTTAATGCTTACATAGTTCATGTTGAGTGAGAGAGTTTAGTTCTCAAACTCTCTCATTCAATAGGAACTATTTTTCTTTTTTTTAATTACTTTTTTTTTTTTTACATTTCTTCAGTTACTTCCTGATGTCATACACCCCAGGAGTCTTCATGGGAGGTGGGGCTTAAAAAATGAAGCACACTCTCCTGCCTGCACACCTGAGCTAAAGACAGGTGGATTGCAGGAAGTAAATGCTAGATGAATCATCTGCCCTTACTCAAGATGGTTGCAGCTAAGACTGCTAGGAGGGATGTTTTTCAAAGTGGTTTCCCAACAAAAAGCATGGCAACATGGATGGATGGGTGAGTTTGCTTTAAAGGATAAGTACAGCTAAAGCTTGTTTGGCTGAACTTTTCCTGTGGATCACAGGAGTGCAGTTCGTTCTTCACTTGTAACCCGTTGTTGAAGCCCGCTGTCGGCTGACGTCAGAGATCCCGGTCCTGGCTGGGGCATGATTGCAACAAAGTGGGGATCTGCCCACAACCCTGGACCGGCGGCTGGCTCAGCCTCTCAGCCAGCCGTTGAGAGCCTGAGCCAGCTGCTCCCACCCCCTCCACAGCCCAGCGCTCCAGTGAGCATGGAGGGGCAGAGCAGACAGCCGATGACTGACAGTCACCATCTCTGCTCACGGAGCTCTGAGAACCAAGCGATCAGCGGTCTTTGAATGCTCGGTTCTCAGTCTTAGAGCCTGTGGGGGACAGATGCATCATCAGACTGATGCTGCATCCACCTAGGTAAGTTTGATCCTTGGCAAACTTCTCTTAGCGTTTTCAGTGTGTGGTGCTCAGATACAGTTAAGTTCTGCTTTAAGTAGAATATTTTTAGCAGCAAACAGTCCCTGAAACTTATATTACAATTTTGGCAACCATGTTAAAAGGATCAAAAACAAAAGAAGCAATTAGGAAAGAGAAAAGCATGAAAATTCAGTGAAATGTAAAACCGTCTCCAGCAGTGAAAGATTCCGTGACTGCTTTACTGAAAATAGAGCCAATCTTTTTTTAGCTGATTATTTATGGAACTTCAGCAGAACATGAAGAAACACATTTAAAGTTTTCCGCTTTTAATTGTTGAATAAATCAATTCAGAAAGAATCTTCGCTGTCACTCCACATCCTGTTCACAGCACATGTCCCTCCTCAGATCGCAAAACCGTCTAAATTTGGAGCACTAGAGTATAATTACATCTTACACTTATATAACGGAACACACAAACTCTATACCGTTAGTATTGTCCGATTTCAATTCATGAGTGACAACTATTTCATACCTCACCCAGCACTCCAGGGACAAGGAACCATGCCATGAATGAGGCAGCTATGATGAAACCCAAACCACCCCTAATGGAAGATTAGCAGGTATATTATTATTTAGCTTTAGACCCCCTTCACACTGGCCCCCGCCGCCCCCCCCCCCCCAAGTGTCAGCGGTAAAGCGCCGCTAGTTTACCGGCGCTTTACCACTGTTATACTTTGGCGCCGCTATTCGGGCGGCAGTGGGGCGCTTTAAACCCCCTAAGAAGGGGTGAAGAGTGGCGACGCGCTGCGCTTCCAGAGCGGTGCACAGTTGCTTCCGAAGCACTGCCCATTCATTTCAATGGGCAGGGTCGGCCCAAAAATGCTGCTTGCAGGAGTTTCTTTCCTCTCCTGCAAGCGCACCGCCTGAGTGTGAAAGGACAAATTGACTTTAACTTGACTCATTGAGAGACGTTTTACAGGTGCTATTTTTAGCTCAATAACGCCTGTAAAGTGCCTCAGTGTGAAAGGGATCTTAAAGTAGAATTTCAAACTAATCTTACTAGTCCTAAAAATGCTCTCTCCCCTCACTCAATACCTATGCTGATTAACCTGTGTAAGATCTGTATCCTTACCTATTTTCAGCTCCATGATTGATGTGATCAGGCTCCCGTCTCAGTCAGCGGCAGCTGCAGGGAGAGGAGGGAGCACCGACGAAGGTTGGGCGATGGGAGCTTATGGGTGACATCACTACTCTCAGGCACTCACAGACAATGTCAAGCGCTCCCTCCTCTTCCCTGCAGTCACCGCTGGCTGACATAGAGGATCATATGACTGAGCAGGTTAAGAAAAGGCATCTTCCTAAGGCCCCTTTCAGTTGGGGCAGACTCCATCAAGCAGATCTGCCTGCTCAGTGGGGGAACTCTCTGCTGATCCCCGGCTGAACAGGCAGATGAAAGGTTTGTGTGCGCTCCACTATGCAGAACGGACACAAACACAGCCCGCTCAATGGGGCAGTTGGATGGAACGGACCACCTGTCCATTTCCATCTGACTGTCATCTGATCCGCTGGACGGATGGGAAACGTATTCCCATTAATCTGTTTTTAGCGGACAGGATCGGATGTCAGTGGACACCCGCCGCTCCATAGAGAGCTATGGATGGTCCAATTGGGTCCGCCTGAAAAACTGACAGGTGGACCTGATCGGTCCGTCAGTGTGAAAGGGGCTTACACAGGTTAGTCAGCTTAGGTGTTAAAAGGGGAGAGGGGACATTTTTAAAGCTTTGTAAATGTAAAAATGACAACACAGATAACAGACATGTCATACTTACCTGCCCTGTACAATGGTTTTTCACAGAGCAACCTCGATCCTCCACTTCTGGAGTCCCCCGCTGGCGCTCCTCCCACCTACATAGCTGCTTTGCTATGGGGGCACTTGATCATGCTCATTCCTGAGCCGGCTTCTGTGTGTCCATTGCAGCTCGCTCCGAACCCCCCCCCCGGTTGTGATTAACAGAAGCGAGAGCCAATGGCTCCTGCTGCTGCCTCTGTCCAAGCCATTGGCTCCCGCTACTGTCAATCAAATCCTATGATGGGGCAGGGTGGCTTGGGAGGGAGCTTGTTTGAGTGCCCTCATAGAAAGCAGCTTTCTATGGGGGCACTTGCTGAAGAGGAGGAGCCAGGAGCGCCAGTGGGGGACCCCAGAAAAAGAGGATTGGGGCTGCACTTTGCAAAACCATTCCACAGAGCAAGTATAACATATTATTTTAATTTAAAGAAACTGAATCTTTAATATGGCTTTAAAACAGGCAGTGAGGAGGCAACATATAGCCTCCTCATTGCGTGTCAAGTGTCCTCTGAAAAGCGACCCACTATGGATCATTCAGAATTCATACCACCCCTCTTCCCTCACTGAAACTACTCCCAGTAGGTTAATCTTACCTGCAACTCCAACAACTTCTACTTGATCTACAATGTGTTAGTATGTATAAGCAAGACAAATGAGCAAAGATATAAGGAAGAAATAAAATGGCCAGTCACTTACTTATGAGTTCTTTGACTTTGTACTCTTTGGCCAGTGAGCTGATTCTCTCCTGCAGATCAAGGTCCTTCTCGATGGAGCTCCACTTGTGCAATAGGAGCAGGGCATTCTTATCTGAGAACACTTGTTCATTAACTGCAAACCTGCCCATTTCCTTGAAGGCCTCCAACACCCGTGAACGGTACTGCAAAATGGAGCTCAAGGAACAGAAATACTGGCGGAGATGGAGGCCATCTAAATTTGTTCTGTGGTCAAAGAAAATTAAAATAAATGCTACAGTGTATGCAACAATGCTCCTTGTGCTTCTAATTAAACTCAAATATAAAATAAGCACATGCAAATGAGGTTCAATGAACAAGAAATGGCACAATTTATTTTAGGTTTATAACAAGGAATCCTCAGGATTTTAAAGGATAAGTTCACCTTTCTCCATATTGAGGGTGTAACATGTTGAACATCCTTCCCCTCTAACCCTCTGATCTGCCTCCTCCTTGTGACAGTGGTTGAAGCACCTACTCACCGCATCTGCTGTCCCGGTTTGAAAAACATGTGGCTGTGCGGGGGTCCGTCCACACGGCCGTGTCATTCATTCAGAGTTCTGCGAATGAATGCCTAAAGTACTGTCAACTATTGCTGCTGATGGCTTGTAGTTCTCAGACCACGATGGCGCTGGTGAGCGCGCTCGTGGTCCATTGAGCTTCTGGGACTTCAGCAACTGCCTTCCTGCATCGGAGATATGGGCAGACAGGGTACTGACAGACTGGAAGAGCCTGACAATGGAACCATGATCTGATTATCACAGGTGCAATGCCTTACAGGCTCCCAAGGACAAAATGATAAATGCATATTTTTTACCTGCAAAAAGGTGACCTTAACCTTTAAAAGCCCAATTTTAGGCTCCATTCACATCTAGGCATTTTGGGGCGATTTTCTGCTCTAAGCCTCAGCTCTAAAAGCTCCCAACAAGACAAATTCCATTTCAATGTCCCCTTGTTCACATCTGAGTATTCTGTCGCCTTAAGCAAAACGTCCGACGCTCAAAAAAGTACATGAGCTGTGGACATGTCCACTGACATTCGTTCCGCTAAATACAGGCAGAATGAAACCCTATTTTCCATCCGTCTGGCGGATCAGATGGGATGAAAACGGACAGGCAGATCTGTTTTCATCAGATCCCAGAGCGGGGATCTGACAGATTTGTTTCTACTCAGTAGGCGGAGACGGACCTGTCATCCGCTGGCTCAGCTGGGACCAACGGACCGATTCCTGCTGAGCAGTGGAGTCTGTCAAAACGGACTCCGTACCTGTAAAAGGACACTTTAATAAAAAAATTTGATAGAACAAAAACAAAACGGGTTCAAAAATGAAAAACTAAACTAAAAATGTTTTGGCTGGAGTCAGGTTTGGGCTGAGCAGAAACAAAAAGAGCATACATGTAATATAATAGAATATTAACACCTCCAACAGCCCTGTGCTGAATCAATGGTATGAACACCAATGTGTTAAAGCTAAAATCCTTAATGGTTCAGACGTTTCATATGCCAGCTCTGGAAGCATGATGGTGTCTTTGTTTTACAACAGTGGTTCTTAACCTCAGTCCTTAAGTACCCCCCCCCCCCCAATGGGCCAGGTTTGGGAACTTCCCTTTGATAAAATAGCTCTCATCAATAACATGTCATGGATATTGATTTAAAGCAACTGGGCAAAGTAAAGGAAAACCTGAAAGCATGGCCAGTTGGGGGTACTTGATGACTGAAGTTGAGAGCCACTGCTTTACACCATAACATTCTGGCTGTGATGGCATTAAAATGAATCCTTCTTTTGGTGCATTAAGAGAATTATAGGAAGTTGTAGAAAAAGTCTTTCCAAACTCAAGGACACATACATACATTTTCCTTTATCCTCCACCAGTCTAGAAAATATCCTATCATATTCTTTTATACTAAACAAAAGTACCGAATTTCTAATCTACAGGCTAAGCAAATTAGGCTGTAAGAACTTCTACAAGCCAGAACCCATTTGTTAATGCCATCTGAAGCCAAGAAGTTGCCCACCTTGGCTACTGAGTGTGAAGCCTACTAAAAGCTACACAGGCTGTTCAAAAACCACCAAGATTGATTTCTGCTTTAGATGATACATACTGGTTAGGTGTAAGGCTAAAATGCTGTGAGCAGATGCAGGTGCAAGGCTGACTTGCTTGCATTACCTAACATCATGCCGTACCATTGTAAATGCAGGTGGTGATCAGGTACCTGTGATGGCATGCATCCTATTAGCATGAAATCTTCTACTCAATGATTTTGGTGCCTTACTTAGATGTAATTATTTTGCACTGTTGCATATTTGTATTCTCTTTTTTTTCCAACTGTACGAACCATGTCGTTTGACATTCCTTTTGCGTGCATTTGTTCACTTATCTTGAACCTGTCATTGCACTACCTTATTATACACCCCCTTTTATCTCCTTTTCTTTGGGGATAAATCCTACTTATCCTTTACTTCTGTATGCTTATTTTGTCCTTCAATAAAATGTTTGAACAAGAAAACTTCTGTCCAACAATTATTTAATTAGGGAATTGATCTACAAGTACAGTAGATTTCCCTTTGAATCTGCAGAATTATAAGGGGGAATGTTTGTCCATAAAAAGTGCAATGACAAGCAAAGCCATGGATGAGCAGATAAGGTGCAAACGTTTGCCTTACACACTAAAGCTGGCCATAGATCAAAATTCGGCCAGTTTAGCAGGGACTTCTCTCGAATGAGACTATTGGAAAGCTTTCATCCGATTAGTACCTGCAACGCCAATCAGTGAATTCTGACGGAGGAGTCTCCGCTGTCAGAATACAACAGCACAGCAGTAGAGGATTCTACCAGCCACCTTGCTTGTGAGGATGGGGGAAATATGCTAATTTTTTCCCTATCAGCCCACTGGCTCATTGGAAAAAAAAAGCAATCCATGTATGGCCAGCCTAGCATGCCTTCCACCACTGTGTACCTGGACAAGGTGTTACTTTCCAAGGACCGCAGCAATTTAATTCATTCGTGTCAAGAGATTACTCCTCCTCGCTCTTGAATGTAAAACCTTAACTGTGGCTTGAAGAAATCAAGTATTTGAACTTTGTTCCTAAATAGTGATTGGCTGCCACAGATGGCTACACATTACCGATTTTTGCTTTAATGCAAAAACAACTAGATGAAATATGTTCTCCTTTCGTCTCAAAAGTTGGGCAGACGCAGAAAGCAGCTTACCTGATGTGTCTGAGCAGAGCCATGGAAACCCCAAAGATCTCATTCACCAAATGGATGGGGAGGAGCTTTTCATGTACTGCCAATCCATCTGGCATCTTCTCTTCTTTTGATTTGGTCTTCGCTTTGTTGCCCAAGTTGGTTATCCATACATTGGTCACTAATGTTATAACACTTCCCAGTGTTTTATTCTCAACATACCTGGAGATTAAAATGTAGACTTCTTTACCAGATGCTCTAGGTTCCTTATACCCTTACTTTACAGTCACACATTACATTAATTGGAAATGTGAACGGTGTCAGTCTCATTGTTCCACCATTTAGAATATGTTGTGTGTGCTTGGGAGCCTTCTACTGCAATCCAATATTCACACAAAGTACTTCTGGGTAAATCTGAATTGTAAAAAGCCATTGAATTAAAGATAGAGCTTGGAAGCAGGCACCATAATCTACCTCCTATTTTATGGTTGTAGTAAAGGTAAGTAAGGCACGGGGTTGCTCCACATGGTTCCTACACAAATACTAATGTTCTGAATCTCAGCATTTGTACCAGCATAAGTACAACCCACACATGGCAGTGCATAGGACTGGTAATGGGTACTAATCATGCTTTTGTAGAAGGCAGAAGAAAGCATGCCCATTCTCCTATAGCCAAAGTTTTTTTTTTTATGGCACTGTTAGCAATAAAGGTAACATTGGTGCATCTGGCCACCTGCAGAACTGAACTGCATACAGCTAAATACACAGATGAAATAGAAAAAAAGGAGCGGTTTTACCGGTCAAAAGATCTGTACTTCTGTCCATCCATTTCTGAGATTGCACAGCTCTGACACATAACACAACCCTCTGTAGCAGGGCAGAGAACCTTATTTTTCTATGTCACAGCTAAGTAACACTAACAGGTCTTGTCCCTGACGCAAGTATGCGATTGGACAGTTAAAGGACAAGCAGTAGATGGATAAGCTAATTTCTGTCACTCTGCTCCCTGTCCTCCTATCAACATATTGTTCCTTGTTGGCTTCACCACACCTGACAAGCTCTTTGCGCTGCTTCTCACTTTCCCAAGTCTGTGTTCAGCTGTAAAAGGTCTGCAAGTGGCTAAAGGGTCACACAATGAGAATATCCGACAAACGATCGTCCGTTTTGTCTTGCATGCTAGTCTTTTTCTCATATGACAGAATACAACTTCGTAGGTGATGTATTGTGTTGTACAGTGGCGGCTGGCAAAATTTTAGGATGGGGGGGGGGGGGCGCCAGACCCCGCCTTTCCTTTTGGCCCTGCATAAGCCCTACCCCTTATAGTTTCCACTCCTTGTGTCAGGAGTATACAGCCCAGCATCACCAGATAGGGTATACAGCATCACAGATAGGTATACAGAGTCACCAGATAGGGGTATACAGAGCCCCAGATAGCAGTATACACTTACAGAGCACCAGATAGCAGTATACAGAGCCCCAGATAGCAGTATACAGAGTCATCAGATAGGGGTATACAGAGCCCCAGATAGGGGTATACAGAGCCCCAGATAGCAGTATACAGAGCCCCAGATAGGGTATACAGCCACCATATAGGAGTATACAGAGTCCCAGATAGGTGTATACACAGCACTAGATAGGGTATACAGAGTCCCAGATAGGGTATACAGTCACCAGATAGGAGTATACAGAGTCCCAGATAGGGTATACAGTCACCAGATAGGTGTATACATAGCACCAGATAGGGCAGTGCTCTCCACATGGCAGTGTCGGCTGCAGACAAGAACATTACAACAACCCCCCTCCCCACGGGCTCTAGCTGACACTGCCATGTAGAGGGAGAGCAGTTCTGCTCTCTTAAGCTAACAATGCTGCAGTGCTGCCTTACCTGAATATGGAGTAGCCGCTCCATGTCAGCTCAGACAGCACTGCCATCTCTCCTGTCTATCGCTGCACAGTCCCAGTCCCCGCCCACCGCACAAATCCCTGGCAGTCCAGTGCTCAGGGCAGCCAATTAGTGAAAGTACGCGTGCCTCTTTGGCGCACTTACTTTCACTTTTAAGACTGGCCAATAGGCTCACTACTTGCTGTCAGCAAGCAGCCGAAGAAAAAGTCAATATACCGGCGCCTCCTTTCCTTCCCAGCAGGGAGGCGGCGCCCAAGCGCCCCTTGGGGACCAGCCGCTGCTGGTGTTGCATTCGTATTGCATTTTTGGACAAAAACTCTACTGATTAAATGAAAATTGTACAACAAAAATGTTTGCGTTTTTCCCTTTGGATAATTTTGATGAATGGTCATTATCAACTCTCAAAAGCTGTGTACGAACCATCAGATTGTCGTACGACCACTTTTTTTTAGTATTATTTTTTGATTGTAAAGGCAGAAGGTTTTTTTTTATTTTAATGCAGTCTATGCATGAAGATAAAAAAAAAAACACCTGTGTGTAGCAGCCTTCCCAGCACCCCCCCCCAATTACTTACCTGATACCCTTCTCTCTCCAGCGATGTCCACAATTCCCTCAGCCTTCCATGATACTCCTCCTGATTGGCTGGGACACAGCAAGGGGCGCCATTGGTTCCCTCGGCTGTCAAAGTCTGTCAGCCAATCAGGGGGAGAAAGGGGAAGGGCCATGTTGGGGCTCCGTATCTGAATGGACACACATAGCTCTGACTCGGCTCGGGTGCCCCCTGTAGCAAGCTGCTGGCTGAGGGGGCACTTGATAGGAGGGAGGGGCCTGGAGAGCCGAAGAGGATGATCCGGGCTGCTCTGTGCAAATCCAACTGCACAGAGGAGGGAAGCATAACATTTATGTTATTTAAAAAAAAAAATGAGCCTTTACAATCGCTTTAAGACCAAGTCAAACTGAAGTATTTACACTGTTTGCATTACAAAAAAAATACATCATGGCGAATCTACAGCTGTAATAATTTCTTATTTTATATCTGCCTGAAGTTCAGCTTTTCCTGAAATGTTTTTAGAGTTCATTTAAAAACCTCCTAGGACTGATGACAGACTCTTTAAAAGGGGTTTAGCGCTTTCATCAACATACACTATATTGTAGTGTATTGGGGAGCCTGTCTTTACACATGAACTCCAATCTTAGTCCGTAGGGTTCAATATTGAGTTGGCCCACCCTTTGCAGATGTAACAGCTTCAATTCTTATGGGAAAGCTGTCCACAAGGTTTAGGAGTGTGTCTATGGGAATATTTGACCATTCTTCCAGAAGAGCATTCATGAGGTCAGTCACTGATGTTGGAGAAGGCCTGGCTCGCAGTCTCCAATCCCAAAGGTGTTCTATCGGGTTGAGGTCAGGACTCTGTGCAGGCCAGTTAAGTTTCTCCACCCCAATCTCGCTCATCTGTGTCTTTATGGACCTTGCTTTGTGCACTGGTCCAAATCATTTGGTGAAGGGGGGATTATGGTGTGGGGTTGTTTTTCAAGGGTTGGGCTTGACCCTTTAGTTCCAGTGAAGGGAACTCTTAAGGTGTCAGCCTACCAAGTCATTATGTATAATTTCATGCTCCCGACTTTGTGGAAACAGTTTGGGGACAGCCCCTTCTTGTTCCAACATGACTGCACACCAGTGCACAAAGCAAGGTCCATAAAGACATGGATGAGCGAGTTTGGGGTGGAGGAACTTAACTGGCTTGCACAAAGTCCTGACCTCAACCTGACAGAACACCTTTGGGATGAATTGAGAGGAGACTGTGAGCCAGGCCTTCTCGTCCACATCAGTGCCTGACCTCACAAATGCTCTTCTGGAAGAATGGTCAACCACTCCCATAGACACACTCCTAAACCTTGTGGACAGCCTTCCCAGAAGAGTGGAAGCTTTTACAGCTGCAAAGGGTGGGCCAAGTTCATGTTCGTGTAAAGGCAGGTGTCCCAATACTTTTGGTAATATAGTGTATATTGATGACTCTACAGCTGCAATAATTTTGTCTTTTAAATATGCCTGGAGCTTAGCATTTTCTGAAATGTTTTTAGTACCATCTAGAGTTGATTTAAAAACATCCTAGATCTGATGACAGGGGCTCTTTAAAAAAGGGGTTTCAACAACATATATGAAACAAGTTTGTGGAGGGACTTCTAATGAAGAACTGGTTGTTACGGCTCCTCTTTTTATAGTGCTTCAAAAATCAAGAAACTGAATGCACTTGCAATAGTATGTATTCATTACAATTACCACTGCATGACTTGTTTTGGTAGCAGTTAGTAGCACAGATACGTCCACTTCAATCAAAGTACCTTTTCTCCAGAATGTTCTGTATCCAGGACAGCAGGCCGTGATCCCGTGTGAGTTCATAAGCTGCTTTTGGAACTTTGGAGGCTCTTGTAAGAATTTCCAGAATCTGACTCTGTTACAAAACATAGGGTTGTCATCAGATCCAATACATGCAACATTACACAAAATTAGATAACATAATAAATTAAATGCAAGGACAGCAACTGGACATGCTGGGTATGATCAAGGAAAAGAGAAAAGATAAAAGAGGAGGAAATTAAAGAAAAAAAAAAGAAATTAAAAGGGGACAAATAGTAAAACATGTGAAAAGAAAGGCTAGTGCAGAGAAGTAAAAGCATAAGAAGAAAAGGAAAAGAAGAAATGACAGAGATGCAAGGGAAGTGATGGGAATGGAAGGAAAGGAATATAGTGGAGTAAGAAAGCAAAATAAATAAAAGAAAAAGATGATAAGCAAAAGAAAGTGGGAAGAAGGAGGTAATGAGAAAATGGGCTGATAGACTAATCAGATAGAAAGTAAAATGAAAGGCAGGCAAGGTTAGAGGTAGAAACTAGAAGACATGGAGAAGCAGAGAGAAGATGAGAGAAAAAGAAGAGGCAAGCAATAGGAAGGAAACAAGAGGATCGGGCAAAAAAAGAAAAAGCTAAAAGAGGAAGTAAGAAGAAGGTGAGAATTTGAATATAAAGAAGGGAAACAAAAGATAATAAGCAAAAGAAAGATGAAAACGAGAAGACAATGAGAAAAAAGAAAAAGAAAATGAGAAAAAGTGGAGAGGAGAGAAGAGAAAAGAGAAGAGAGAAAAGAAAGGAAAGAGAAAAAGGAAGAGGGGAGAGGAGACGAGACAAGAAGACAGAATAGAAAATAAAAATAAGACAAGGGGAAGACCAGGGAAAGGCCAGGGAAAGGCCAGGGAAAGGCCAGGGAAAGGCCAGGGAAAGGCCAGGGAAAGGCCAGGGAAAGGCCAGGGAAAGGCCAGGGAAAGACCAGGGAAAGACCAGGGAAAGACCAGGGAAAGACCAGGGAAAGACCAGGGAAAGACCAGGGAAAGACCAGGGAAAGACACTTGGAAGAGATAAGGAAGAGGGGGCTGGGAAAGGCAAAGAGAGAAGTACGGAACAGATCAATATTGAGCTAAAAGATAAATCATTTTACACATGTACTAATCTTCAAAGTAGGATAACATATGTGAGATCTTACCTGAGACGTTTCATCACTCAGAGGGCTGTTATAAAAAGCCATAATGACCATAAAAATCCTCTGGTAATCATAGAGCTCATAGCAATGCTTGTCCCTCATTCCATCACTTAGCACTCCTAGAATCCATTCACGTTCCACCTTGTGCTGTTCAGTCAAACACCATAAATGTGGTTACAATGTACTTGACATGTCAGCATACATACAACAATGAACAGACACATACCTCCATGTCAAAGCTGTAAAACAACCTATAAAAATCAGGAACTTTCTTTAGATCCAGGTACTCGTGGGACAGCAGGAAGCGGTTCACCTTTATGTACATGTGTTCCTCTGTTGTGGAAGAGAAGGGTCAGACTAAAGTCTCCCAGTCATCCCTCTACAGCAAATATAGAAGAATGGAATAAAAGCCTACCTGGTCTAAAGATCAGCTGGGCGGCTCTGGCACCATATAACGCCAATAAGTAAGTGAGCCGGAGATTCTCCTGCCGGATGCCATTCTTTATAACATCCAATAGATACTGCAGCTGTGTAAGAGGAAACATTCACTGTATATAAATGTACAAAAAGCAGTTTATTCTAACTAGTGACAAATAGGAAAAGACATAAAGAAATATTATCTACACACCTGAGAGTTGCAGGTCATCTAGTTTGCTCACCTAGTAGAGCATATTGGCTGCTCTTTACCCTAACAGATGTATAACCAGAGCCATGTGGTTCCAAACACCAGGCCTGGTCATTTTGGCCCCGGGGCCGGGATTAAGTTTATGTTTTTTAAAAAACCCCGTCACCAACTTTAAATATTCCAGGCAAAAGCACAGAAAATCAAGTACAGTACTTTAAAAGCTTGCACTACAGTGTATTATCTTTTTCATTATTTTTTATTCCCCTCTAATTTGTCTTTGAATTTGCTAGAAAATCTGACTATTCTTGGACAGTCCCTAGCACATCCCCTCATTCCTTGCAAATGATTGCCCTGTCCTCTTCTTGGAGTGTCTAACTTCTGCATGGGTGCTTAACCTGTGGCCCTCCAACTGTTGCAGAACTACAAGTCCCATGAGGCATTGCAAGGCTGACAGTTACAAGCATGACTCCCAAAGGCAGAGGCATGATGGGACTTGAAGTTCCGCAGCAGCTTGAGCATCCACAAACTACTGTCTGTGCTGGCTCAGCATCTCCAACTTTCATCTCACCTTTCTTCATAACCTTTTATATAGCTGCCGGTGAAAGAGTGAAAGGGGAATACTATAGAGTGCCACTGATCCAGCTGGGGTTGCCAGAATAACACCCAAGAGGGTGGTGCCCAGCAGCAGTATCAAGGGTTTCAAATATTCACACAAGCCAGGCTTTTTACAAATAAACATGCCTAAAATACATTAAATGTACATATTAATCGCATGCATAGATTTTTGCTGAAATTAACAGTCTGATGACAGAGTCTCTTTGAAACTCGATTAAAAGGGTTACACATTTTTATTTCTTTACTGTCGTGTAACCCTTACCCCCTCCCCACTATATGTTAAGCAGCCTATAGAGTGTTTTTTTTTTTTTTCAACCAGCGGGTTGAACAAAAAACTGACCCGATTGCGCCATCCACACACTTGATGTGGATGGGAGAATTCTCCCGCTGAGCTACGGTATTCTGACAGCAGGGATACTTATTAGCTGTCAAAATACAATGATCGATGTGGCAGGCTATAGCCTGTGGCACTGATCAAGCAGGGAAAATCCGTCAGGACTTGTGTAAAACCAACCTTCCCATACATGGATCAAAGGCTCAGAGTCCACTTAAAGGCTCAGGAAACCTTTACAGGTGTTTTGCGTTAATTGGCGGATTAGAGTGTGACACCATGAGGCTATAATATGGAACTTCTTCACAATATTCTAATTTTCTGAGATACTGAATTTTGGGTTTTCACAATCTGTAAACCATAATCAACATTAAAAGAAAGAACTGCTTGAAATATATCACTCTGTGTGTAATGAATCTATATAATATATGAATATCACTTTTTGAATTGAATTACTGAAATAAATTAAAGTGTTACTAAACCCACAACAGTAAAATCAGTCTGTATATGCAGTAAAGCATGTTTGTTATATTCACTGGGGAACCTAAGGGGTTAATCCTCTACATTGTGTAAAAAGGCTGTTTGAGCCTGTCTCCTCTGATCCTACCCTTCTTCCACAGTCCCCAAACCATCTCTTGATAGAACAGAGGCTAGGGGACAAGCTGCACATGCTCAGTTTGGTGTGTATTACTACAGATGTTTTTTTTCTTGGGAGAGTGCATGTGATCAACACTGTCCAGACAGGAGGGTCCGGGGCCCTGCAGCCTCATAGGACAATCAGGGGAGAATGAAAACTCCTCCTACAAGCTTTAACCAGACACTGATAGAAGTCACAAGACTACTATATACTGCTGATAAGAAAGGGCATTTAGCAGCTTATATTTACCAAAACTATTACATTTCCATGTTCTGTGTACCGTGGGAGACCAGATATAGTGAATGCAGGGTGCTGGGTTTAACCACTTGCCAACCGGCGTCTGACGGCAACAAAGTGGCTGGATATCTCAAACTTTGGCTGCGAGATCCCGCACTGTGAGCGCACACGCGCCGCCGGAGGCGCGCTCACTGTGTTCCGGGGGGGGGGGGCGCCAGGGAGTGGGTAGGGCGGACTCGATTGCCGCCGGCTGCCCGTGATGGCCCCCCGCAGTGAAGGAATGGAGGTCCGTGAATGTAAACACGGATCTCTGTTCTCATAGAGGGGGAAGGGCTGTGATCACAGGCTTCCTGTATATGGAAGCCGTGATCACTCCCCTCCTCCTGCCAGCCCAGCTCCCATACAGTTAGAACAGACCAAGGGAACACAGTTAACCCTTAGAGCACCCCCTCCAGGTTAACCCCTTCAATGCCAATGGCATTTACACAGCAATCAGTGCATTTTTTTATAGCAATGATTGCTGTATAAATGCCAATTGTCCCAAAAGTGTCAAAATAGTCCGACATGTCCGCTGCAATATCACAGTACTGCTAAAAATCGCAGATCGCCGCCATTACTAGTAAAAAAAAAAAAAAAAAACACAGAAATGAAGTCTTATCTGTAAACATGGCAACTTTTGCACAAACCAATCAATAAACATCGATTGTGATTTTTTTTTTACCAAAAAAATGAGGAAGAATACAAATCGGCCAAAACCCGATGAAAAAAAAAGTTTTTTTTATATTTTTTTTGGATTTGTATTTTAGCAAAAAGTAAGAAAGTTGGGGTTTTTTTTTGCAAAATTGTCGCTCTTTTGTTTATAGCGGTGATCAGAAATGACGCAAAGGGGAGCAAATACCACCCAAAGAAAGCTCTATTTGTGGGAAAAAAAGGACGCAAATTTAGTTTGGGTACAACGTCGCACAACCGCGCAGTTATCAGTTAAAGCGATGCAGTGCCAAATTGCAAAAAGTGTTCTGGTCCTAAAGTATTAAATCCTTCCGGGGCTGAAGTGGTTAATAACACTAACTTTTTGGTGATATTCAAATTTTTTGAGTCGCACCTGTATGTGCTGCCAGGGAAGATTGGCTAAGGGTCAAAATACTCTTGAAATGAATGCATCTTTCAGGATTATATGTTCAAATGACCAATCCTGCAGACATATTCAGCTGTTCAGAACAGTGTTGCGGACGGAACAATTACCTGAACAATAAAAGAGTGTGGCACAAACCGATATGGCTCTGTAAACATGACACATAATAAAAATGGACAGGTGTTCTATAAACATGAGAATAACTTATAGAAAAGTACTCTGCAGATGCCACACGTCACTCATGCTGCCATCTGCTCACCTGCTTCTTGTCCCGAAAACGACCCCCCTCCAAATGGGTGAGGAAGGACCCCAAGACGTAATTGGCAGCCGCCCGCATGCTGTAATCATAACTACTGAGTGCTGTCAGGCTCAGGCCCAAAGCATTGACCTCCACAAACTTCACACAGTCCACAACCAGCTCTGCAGTAGACACATTAAAGAGAGAAGAATGATCAGTGATGAATCATACAGGCTATTGTTTGCTTATTACAAATAAGCCTACCCATAGTCTTCAGACCAATGCCAGATGTTAGAGAATAATCTCATTTACAAACATACTTTCTCCTTGAAAAGTGTATGAAAACCTGTGTTTTCTAATAAAAATTATCTGATTAAAAAAACAAAAAAAACACACAAAAAAAAACCCACAGTGCCTGTTCTAATTAGAATGCTTAGATGAAATTAGTATACTTTTCATTCAGTGTCATATACAGTCATAGGCAAAAATATTGGCACCCCTGCATTTCTGTCAGATAATGCACCACTTCGCCCAGAAAATTGCTGCAATTACAAATGTTTAGGCATTCTCATGTTTATTTCTTTTTCTTTTGTTTGTATTTATATGACAAAAAAGTAGAGAAACAAAAAGCCAAATCTGACACTTTCCACGCAAAACTCCAAAAATAGACTGGACAAAATTATTGGCACGCTCAATTTAATATTTGGCAGCAAACCCTTGGAAAAAATAACTGAAATCAGTTGCTTGCTGTAACCATCAATAAGTTTCTTATACCTCTCTAATGGAATTTTGGACCACTCTTCTGCTCCAGGTCTCTCACATTGGAAGGGTTCCTTTTCCCAACTACTGCTTTGAGATCTCTCCACACGTGCTCTATGGGATTTAGATTTGGACTCATTGCTGGCCAGTTCAGTGCTTGGTCATAAACAATTTCTGGGTGCTTTTTGATGTGTGCTTTGGGTCATTGTCCTGCTGTAAGACCCATGACCTCTGACGGAGACTCAACTTTCTGACACTGAGCCCTACATTGCACCCCAGAATTCTTTGGTAGTCTTCAGATTTCATATTGCCATGCACACGGTCAAGACATCCAATGTCTGAAGCAGCAAAGCAACCCCAAAACAACAGTGAACCTCCACCATTTGACTGTGTTCTTTTCTTTAACAAATGCCTCATTTCTTTTTCTGAAAACAGCAGAATGATGACGAAACAACTGTCCTTTTGTTTTGTCTGTCCACAGCACATTCTCCCAAAAGGATCTTGGCTTCTCAGGTAAGTTTTGACAAACTCCAATCTGGCTTTTTTATGTTTCTGTGTCAGCAGCGGGGTCCTTCTGGGTCTCCTACCATAGCGTCCCTTTTCATTCAGATGGCGACGTATAGGGCAAGCTGACACAATTGTACCCTGTGTGCCTGAAGGTCAGCTTGAATTTGTCTGGAAGTTGATCAATGTTCTTTATCCACCATTCAACCAATCCTTCAGTGCAATCTTTGATTAATTTTTCTCTTTTGTTCACGTCCAGGGAGATAAGCTACAGTGCCATGGGCTGTACAAACTTCTTGACAATGTTGCGCACAGTGGTCACAGGAACATTAAAATCTCTGGAGATGGACATGCAACCTTGAGATTGTCCATGCTTTCCCACAATTTTTGTTCTCAAATCCTTAGACAATTTTTTTGCTGCTCTTTCTCTTCTCCATGCTCCACGTGGCACACAGAGACACACAACAGAAAGTTTGAGTCAATGTTTCATCATTTTAACCGATTTCTATATTGTCAGCACCTGTTAATTGATACAGGGGAGTTTAAAGGAGTTGTAAAGGCAGAAGGTTTTTTATCTTAATGCATTGTATGCATTAAGATAAAAAACCTTTTGTGTGTAGCAGCCCCCCCCAGCACCCCTTAATTACTTAACTGAGCCCCTTCCCTCTCCAGCGATGTCCACGAGTGTCTAAGCCGACTCCTTACAATTTTGAGAAGGAGCCAATAATTTTGTCCAGTCCATTTTTGAAGTTTTGCTTGTAATGTGTCAGATTGGGCTTTTTGTTTCCCACCCCTTTGTGTCATACCAATACAAACAAAAGAAATAAACAGGAGAATGCCTAAACATTTGTCATTGCAACAATTTTCTGGGCGAAGTGGTGCATTATCTGACAGAAATGCAGGGGTGCCAACATTTTTGGGCATGACTGTAGATACCCTATGATAAATACAGTATGTGTATACAAAAAATAAAAAACATTAAAAAAAAAAAAAGAACCTGACCAATAAAAATGACCTTTTCTGTTATGTGCATGCTTATGTGAATAACTAACACCTATGACACCACACTTATTATGAGGGTACAACAGGCCACTTCTCAAAACATTCCACCCTGCTGAGTGTATCTGATGTCATCTCAACAGTCAATACCCTCTGTTCATCCTCAGATCGAAGAAAAGCGCAGGTATAGAACAATGATCATCTAATGTATACAAGTATCTATAGACAAGATCTATATGTTGAGGCGAGAAAAAGGAAAGAAAAAAGCAATACAGTCCTATCAAAGCCAAGATCTAAGAAAAACATGTTGTATGTGGATCTTCAATGCAAAGCCCAATTTACACTGCAGTGTCGCAGGCACACTCATTCAAGGTTCTTCAAACAAAGTAGAAGAGCACAAGGACAGACTGAGTTATTGGAGTGACTCATCCTCTCCGATCTGACGTCAAAAAGACACTGCAACCTTCTCAGAAAATAAATGCATTCATTATATGGAGAGGACTGTGACAGGGAAACATCAATGGAAAGGCCATTTGCACCTGTTAGCTATGAAATCCTAATGCAACCAAGCAGGACCATTACTTACTGGTAACAGGATCCCAAACTCAGTTTAAATTAATTGCTATAAATATTGATTTGATTAGAGTTAATAAAAATGACAAATCAGCAGCCAGCTATGATTTTCTAAAATAGGCAAAAACTTTCAAACATGGTAATATTTTATGGATGCATGCTGTACAGAAGCCATCTAGAGTTGTCCTTTAATCATGTGTTCGCTTCCTCCTGTAATGAACCAACTGACATTTTCAAAACATGTGACTGGCTCCCAGCTGTAACCGGAGGATTGCAATTGCTTGGTCATGTGACTCCTTGCTGTAACTGGCTGACTGACATTTCCTGATCACGTGATTGCCCCCAGTATTTTTGGATCTTGGGCAGAATCACTGGGATTCTGTCCGCAAATTTAAATCGCACTGCAAAACGCATGCTTGGGCGCCATTCATTTTCAATGGCACATACCACGCAGTTTATTTTGCCGTAATAAATAGCACCGCAAACCGCATAAGCGAGGCTTGTCCCCAAAAGCAGCACTTACTCCTTTATGAGTGACAAGCTTTGCGTGTTTCGATAATCGCAGGGAAACTGCACCATGTTTAAGATGCCACTGAAAATGAACATGCGTTTTACGATGGCAGTGCCATTTGAGATTGCGGGCAGAATCGTAGCAATTCTGCCTGAGATCCCAAAATGCCAAATGTGAACAGAGCCTTAAAAGACTGGTGCTGATCATGTAGCAGCCAATATAGTATAGATCAGTTACCTGGCCTGAGCAGCTCACTGAAGAGGGGTAACAAGAAGCAAGGATCATAAAGTTTTCCGAGGTCATCTATTGCTCGGTCTTCATACAATCTGTTCTTCCCAGCCTGAAATTAAATATTTTGTATGGGTACATCAGTGATTTTGAACAAATTGCAGAAAACATGTAACATTATTAATAGATAGACTCTTCCATTGGATGCTCTATTCTCTCCTCTTCTCCCCCTCCCCACTTGTTCTATTTGTCTCTCTTCTTTACTGTCTTCACCTCGTCTCTTCTCTATCTTTAATTCTATAAAGTGGCTTTATTCAAAACAATATTCTATCCCTATGCAAAAGGTTCCCCTACATGTAATAACATCTCGTTTTGCTGGCTTGGAGGTCGCGTAGACGGTTGACCTGACCTGCTGTTTCCCACCCCTGTACATCCCATATGAATGGCCCATCAAGCGGACTCCTGAGCCTGTCATCAATACATATTCTTATTGCGTTTTTTGACCACTGTTATAATCTTATGTTTCCCGGTTTAGCATTCGTGGAGGCAATTATTGCTAATCTATATATAGGTGTTGCTGCGGCAGAAGGTTTATAAGATTGTTTAAATGCCACATTTTCGTAATAAAAAAAAAATGCTTTTAAATGTATATCAAATTACGTTAAAGTGATATTAAAGGCAGATTAATAAAAAAAAATAAACATACTTACCTACTCTGTGCAATGGTTTTGCACAGAGCAGCCCTGACCCTCTTCTTCTGAGGCCCCCCGTCAGCGCTCCCAGCCCCTCCCTTCTGCCGAGTGCCAATCGCTGCATTGCGATGGGGCTCAGGTAAGTATTAGGGGGAGCTGGGTGGGTTTTTTTTTACCTTTATGCATAGAATGCATAAGGATAAAAAACCTTGAGCCCTTACAACCACTTTAACCACTTAACAACCGCCCCATAGACAATTGACGTCTACAGGGCGGTTGCTTAATTCTCGGAGGACGTCTATTGACGTCCTCCCAGAATCGCGCTTCCCGCGCGCCCCCGGGGCGCGCACACGGGAACATCCGTGACCGTCGGGTCCGGGGGACCCGACTGATCACGGATCGTGGTGAATGGCCGCTGTGCGCGGCCTTTCACCACGTGATCGCGCCGTCAAATGATGGCGTGATCACATGTAAACAAGCCGGCGGAAGCGCTGGCTTCTCTCTCCTCTCCGCACCGATCGGTGCAGTGTGAGGAGAGAGGGGGGAGAGAGGTGGTGCTGCAGCGCTGTGGGCAATGTGTAATGCCCACAGCGCTGCCTAGTGACAAAATACTCCCCCCCACCATCTATTTACCACCCACCCACCACCCCCCAGCCACCCAGCCATCATCAGCCACCCACCACCCACCCAGCCATCCACCCCCCACCCATAAACTGCCGCGCTAGTGCACCACTTTCCGGCGCGTGTCGCCGGTAAGTGGTGCTAGGCACTAGTCAGCCCAGGGGGCCTGGGCTGCCAGTGCCTACAAGGGCACACGCGCGGGGCCCCCGCGCG
>BLSH010455365.1:428951-445932 GCA_018402905.1 Glandirana rugosa
CAGGCACGTCGATTCCAGAAGGACATACATCTAATAAACCTATTCAAACAAATCGACCACGGGGGGGTGATGCCCATTTCCTAACCAGCTTGTCCCCAAAGGCATAGCGCACAGCGAAACGTTTTGGAATGGGGAGGGAGCTCTGTGGCCAAGCCCAGTCCCTATAAACAAACTTATCCAAATAATCTACATACAGGAAGACCTTAGCTGCACGGACCAGTCTATGTGACCCGAAGGGGTCAGGCACCCCCTGCGAGGGTCCCACCGCGTCTTCCAATTGCAGGGTCTCACGCACTGAGGTGATCAGAGCGTCCACTAGTGCCTTCTCGTACACAGCAGCGGACATCGCAGACTCGTCCTCCCTATCGTGAGCGTCCGGGATCTCGCCATCCGTCGGCTCAAGGGGGGTCCCCGCCACGGAGGAGCCCCCCTCGGGGTCTGAGTCCTCCCCGCTTGTTTGCGTCCCTGCGGTTCCACAGCGACTCTACCCGAGAGACGAATGTCTCCAGGACCGTTGACATGGTGTTTATAAGGGACGGGGTCCTTGAAGCGCTGGCTGCAGGCACAGAGAGGTCCGATGGGGAAGCACCTGCATCGGCTGCTATCTTGTCACCCACCCTGGCAGCGCCAAAACAAGGTCCAAGCGCCAGGAGACCAGGCACCCCCCACCCCACTGCTGTGCAAGGCTTGTCACAACCCCGGAGGGACTCACCACCCGACCCAGAGAGGAGGTGCACCTGCCGCTGTCCACCCCTGTCGGTGCCCGACTCCTACTGCCCACCGTTGCTCCAATAGCTGTGCCTGTTCAGGGAGAATTGCGCCGTGCAGGGGGGTAAAATGGCGCCAAGAAGCGACCGGGACCGCCCCCTAGCACGCACAGACCGTCCACGTGCAGAGGCCTCAATAAAATGGCCGCCCCAGCACACTAGAGGCCAAACAACCAGCGCAGCAGGCTGCGACTACACCAAAATGGCCGCCGGCCACTTCCTAGGCCTACCCAAGCTGCCAGCTACAAGAAAATGGCGGCCGGACACCGGCAATATGGCCGCCGAGCGATCCGGCCGCCGCAGCGTGGCAAGGAGCGGGGGGAGGAGGACGGCCTGATCGGACCCGGCACAGCAACACCCTGGGAGCCACAGGAAGGGGGCAACATTGGGGTACCGGAGGGGGGTTCAAGCAAGGAAGGGGGGGGTAGAGGCCACCCTGACACCCCGGAGGGGGGACCCGCCGGCTACCCCCCAGACCCCCAATGGGGGAGGGGAGGCGTACTTACCCAGTCTGCGGGAGATCCCACCCGAGACAACTCTGCGCTCCCGGCAGCCCAGAGGGAACTGTTGGCCCTGGGTGCACTGCTTGCAGCGGCAAGCGTTTTAACTTGCGGGGTCACCCTGTCTGGCCGGAGCCTATCGCGGTCGACCCAGCACATAGCTAGTAGGTCTGGCGCATGATGGTCGCCTAGGGAGACTACCTGGATCTGAAACCCAGCCTGTCACCCAGCGCGGCTGCTTGATTGTAGTCTGCATCCTGAAGCTGTCCTGAGGGACAGCCAAAGGGGACCCAGAAGGTACCACAGATCCCAACAGGGAGCCTAGGTCTACTCCTTTAACTAGGCAGAAAAAAAACTGAGCTAGCAGAGCTGGGTGGAGGGTTATCTGCCAGCGAGGACGGCCCCCTGGGAGGGGCTGTGTCTGTTGCTGTTCTTTTTGCTGTTAGAACTGCCTGTTTTGCCTAGTAAACTCCTGAAGAGGGCAGTATAACCCACTTAGTCCAAGAAGTCGCTGTGCCCATCAATGAACGAAAGAGAAAATAGATTTGTGTCTATGCAATAGGTTTTGTACTTATTTGTATCCCTATACATTGTTATCTTGCCTCTGCATGGGTTTATCTCCCCTTGCAGAACTATGTTCTCCCTATTTCACTTAGAAACGAATGAGTCACAGACCACTTTCGTATGACATGTACCATTTTTGTTTTTATTATCTCTATGCTCTAGATCTTGTATTGTTAACTTAGTCAATAAAACACTTAGCAAAAAAAAAAAAAAGAAAGAAAAATACTCACCTAAGCGCCAACGGTTTGACGCCCACCCACGAGGTCCCTTGCCAGTATCTTCTTCCCAGGTTCTTCCAGGTGCTGATCTTTGGCAGTTTTGATTGGTCAGAGTAACTCAGGAGTGTAGTAATTCCAGAACACTAGTAGTGAGCCAGAACGTAAAATGCACATGCACAGATCAATGTACAGTCTGAAGTGGATCACAAACAGGCAGCTAAGTATTTTATTGCAGAAGAGACATTGCATGACTCTTCTGCAATAAAAAGCCTGCCTATTTGCAAGTTTCATTTTTGCCTTAAGTTTTCAAAAAAAAAACGAATGCAGCCACCACCTGAAAGAACTTCTAAGCCGCAACATATTACATGTTTGTTCTTGGGTTTAGATACACTTAAATAACACGAGGTGCAGCCTGAATATTGCATTACACTGATGCAATCAGATATGGCATAATTGCTTTTACAGAACACTAGAACTCCTTTCTCTGGGTGTGGGAATAAATATGGAACAAATGCTAATAAAATACCTCAGCAATCAGCTTGCGGTGCAGTGGGAAATTCAGGATGGTTTCCAGCATTTTCTCTCGGTCTAACAGGTTGAGAATCTCCTCCATGGTTGGCTGCTGCCACAGGGATTTCCCCAAACTTTTCCTTGTCTTGTGATGCTCCACCGCAGCTGGACCCCACAGCAGCAATCTGCAGCAGGAAGGGAGATTACCGTCAATAATGTAAAAACAGACTCTGGCATCCATGTTTGATTTTACTTTTATTATTTTGTAATACTTTATTTTCACTTTTTTTTTGTAGAACAGTGTCATTCTGCAATGTACATGATATAAATCAAGCAGAGCTGTAATGAGAATTTTTTTTTATGCACATACAGTAACAAAGCATAATAAGCAATTCAGTATCTGCTTTCAAGTGCAATGTAAGAAAAAAAAAAAAAAAAAAGGATAAATGTTGAGGTAACAGCTTAAAGTGGTTGTTAAGCCACTATAGTAGAATCATGCCATCCTGTCTGCTAAATAACGATGTGTGCCCAGTGCCTGTGCTATATAAAAAAATGCAGATTTCTACCTTAAAGTGCCTTGAAAAAGTATTCATACCCCTTGAAATCTTCCACATTTTGCCATTACAACCAAAAATGTAAATTAATTTTATTGGGATTTTATGTGATAGACCAACACAAAGTGGCACATAATTGTGAAGTGTAAAGAAAATGATAAATAGTTTTCAACAATTTTTACAAATAAATATCTGAAAAGTGTGCCGTCCTTTTGTATTCAGCCCACCCTGAGTCAATACTTTGTAGAACCTCCTTTCCCTGCACTTACAGCTGCAAATCTTTTTGGGGATGTCTCTACCAGCCTTGCACATCTAGAGAGGACATTTTTGCCCATTCTTCTTTGCTCTCAAGCTCTGTCAGAGTGGAGAGCGTCTGTTAACAGCAATTTTCAAGTCTTACCACAGATTCTCAATTGGATTTAGGTCTGGACTTTGACTGGGCCATAATAAACACATGAATATGCTTTGATCTAAACCATTCCATTGTAGCTCTGGCTGTATGTTTAGGGTCGTTGTCCTGCTGGAAGGTGAACCTCCGCCCCAGGCTGAAGTCTTTTGCAGGTTTTCTTCTTAGATTGCCCTGTATTTGGCTCTATCCATCTTCCCATCAACTCTGATGCTTCCCTGTCCCTGCTGAAGAAAAGCATCCCCACAACATGATGTTGCCTCCACCATGTTTCACGGTGGGGATGGTGTGTGTGTTCAGGGTGATGTGCATTGTTAATTTTCCGCCACACATAGAGTTTTGCTTTTAGGCCAAAAAGTTAAATTTTGCTCTCATCTGACCAGAGCACCTTCTTCCACATGTTTGCTGTGTCCCCCACATTGGTTCTCACAAACTGCAAACGGGACTTCTTATGGCTTTCTATCAACAATGGCTTTCTTCTTTCCACTCTTCCATAAAGGTCAGATTTGTGGAGGGCACGACTAATAGTTGTCCTGTGGACAGATTCTCACACCTGAGCTGTGGATCTCTGCAGCTCCTCCAGAGTTACCATGGGCCTCTTGGCTGCTTCTCTGATTAATGCTCTCCTTGCCCGGCCTGTCAGTTTAGGTGGACGGCCATGTCTTGGTAGGTTTGCAGTTGTGCCATACTCTTTCCATTTTCGGATGATCGAGTGAACAGTGCTCCGCGAGATGCTCAAAGCTTGGGATATTTGTTTTATAACCTAACCTTGCTTTAAACTTCTCCACAACTTTATCCCTGACCTGTCTAGTCTGTTCCTTGGCCTTCATGATGCTGTTTGTTCACTAAGGTTCTCTAACAAACCTCGGAGGGCTTCACAGAACAGCTGTATTTATACTGAGATTAAATTACACACAGGTGGACTCTATTTACTTATTAGGTGACTTCTGAAGGCAATTGGTTCCACTACATTTTAACTAGGGGTATCAGAGTAAAGGGGACTGAATACAAATGCACACCACACTTTCACATATTTATTTGTAAAAAAAAATGTAAAAAACATTTATAATTTTCCTTCCACTTCACAATTATTTGCCACTTTGTGTTGGTCTATCACATAAAATCTCAATAAAGTACATTTACGTTTTTGGTTATAACATGACAAAATGTGGAAAATGTCAAGTGGTATGAATACTTTTTCAAGGCACTGTATATCAGAAGCGGTCACGTGACTCCACGCCTCTCTCCTCTCCCAGGCTGACAGCTACAGCGGGAGGAGCTGAGAACTGCCACTGACGTCAGCGGGGAGGTGAGAGGCAAGCAGTCACGTGAACGCTGGGAGACACTCTGATATAAGAAATCAGAATCTTTTTTATATCCACTGGGACACATATCGTTATTTGACAAAGGGGATGGCATGAATAGAACATAGTTATTATTGCAGCAGGAGGGGAGAGAGCGGCACTGTCACGGGCTGGCAGGTGGGGGGAGGGGGGCGGAGGAGGGCTGCGGGTGACGAAAGCACAAACTGACCACGGTGTCAGGGCTCAGCAACCATGATAAACTGTGGTCAGGTTACAGGGGGGAGGGCAGAACCAGGCAGGATCAGCCAGGTATTTTAGGTTAAACAAGGGGCCAAATTCCAAAGCACAGGCACTGTGCTGTATAAAAGGGAACAGGATCTTTTTTTTTTGTGGGGTAACAAACGCTTTAAAAAGTGTTCAGCTGGAATTTAGTTTCATTTGTTAATTGGTTTGCCCCAGAAAATGTCCTTTTGATGACGAAATGCGTATAGGGTGGTGTCTCCTGCTGACGTCATTGCGTACCAGAAGTCCACATGTTTTTGCTGGCTGTGTTTGAATTTTGAATGCGCATTCTCTCTACCTAGGTCTCCTATAGTTGGTGATCGAATGTGTTGTGCAAGGAATTCCTATCTGCTGATGACCCTGGGACATTTGTGTGATGGTAGAAATGGAATTAAGGCCTGAGTATTTCTACTGAAGCTCTGTGTGAACGCTTTGAATAAGGGGGTCATTGATATTTGGTAAGCCTCCATCCTCTCACTAGTTTTGGTGTTGGCGACACACTGAGAGCACTAATTTGAGGAACGAGTCTATACATCCTACACACTTCATGAGATTTTCCTGGTTTCACTTGGAGCTCATGTGAATTTTTTGGATCACTGTCTAATCTGCATTTTATGGACACTATTATATCTTATATGTATTATTATTACATGTATTTAGCACATGCGATTGTTTTATTTATGATGGTATTTTGAATTTGCACATTTATAATTTGCATATTCACTTTTATTTAGTGCAACACACCATCTGTTTATCTTGACACTGGGAAGGATATTTCCTTGTTGTGTATGCAGCTTTTTAAATTTGGGATTTCCTTTTTTTTATTTTTTTTTTGTTAACACATTTGCACGTTCTTAAATTCTTTCATTTATTGGCCAGATCATCAGGCAACAATAAAAAACAAAACAAAAAAAAAAAAAAAGACAAATGCAGATATCACATTTAAGAATTGTTAAATGCAATGTATTACATTTTGTTTTCTGGCTCTATTACTGCTTTGAACATAAAGGGGTTGATTTACTAAAGGCAAATAGACTGCACTTTGCAAAATACAGTTGTACTCTGCAAATGCATTTGCTCCAGAGCTTAGTAAATGAGGTGAAGCTTCACTTTGCAAAGAATACCCAATCACATGCAAGAAAAAAACACAGCATTTTTGCTTGCACATGATTGGATGATGGAAGTCAGCAGAGCTTCTGCTCATTTACAGAGCTCTGGAGCAACTGCACTTTGCAAAATGCACAGTCTATTTGCCTTTAGTAACCAACCCCAAAGTTTACTACTTTCAGCAATGTGAATGTTATTATCAGCTTCATTGAGACAATGCCCAGCTTACTTCTCACAGATCTGACTAGAATATTGGACCTGGGTTGGTGACATTACCTGAAATCTCTGAGGCTCAGGTTATTTTGTTCATAGGCCTGCAGAAGGAAAAGGATTTTCTGGTCTAGGAAAAAAGCAAATGTAGTTAAAAATAACAGAAATGGAAAATGAGAGAAAACCATCAGAGGGGGATATCCACTTTCATTAAGAAATTCTCATGTCTTAGATTTATACAGCAGCCTGTGTCCCTCCACAGCGTGACTTTAACCACTTCAATACCATGCACTTAGAACACTTTACTACCAGACCAATTTTCAGTTTTCAGTGCTGTTGCGCTTTGAATGACAATTGCGTGGTCGTGCGACGCTGTAAGCAAACAAAGTTTTTATCATTTTGTTCCCACATATAGAGCTTTCTTTTGGCGGTATTTGATCACCCCTGCGGTTTTTATTTTTTGCGCTACAAATAAAAAAAGACGGAAAAGTTTGAAAAAAAAAAAAACTGATATGCAGCACTGACGGACACTGCTAAGCGGCACTGATGGGCACTAATAGACAGCACTGATTGGCACTCATAGGCGGCACTGGGCACTGATAGGTGGCACTGATAGGTGGGCACTGGTAGGTGGCAATGGTGGGCACTGATATGTGGCACTGGTATGCATTGATAGGGGCACTGGTGGGCACTGATAGGGGCACTGGTGGGCATATACATTGATAGGGGCTCTTTCCCTGGTGGTCTAGGGTGGCATCTGAAGGTGGCACTGAGTGAAGGTAGCACTGAGCAGTATGTCACTTACCTGGTGGTCTAGGGGGGTCTCCCTGGTGGTCCAGATCGGCTCCCTGGTGGTCCCTGGTCGGCTCCCTGGTGGTCCTGGGTGGGCACATGCCTGGTGGTCCCTGGGCAGGCTCCCTGGTGGTCTAGGGTGGCGATCCGAGGGAGGGCTGTGCTGATAAATCATCAGCACAAACCCTCCCTGTCAGGGATGCAGCCGATCGGCTCTCCCCTCATCAGGTCTGCAGACCTGAGTACAGGAAAGCCGATAAACGGCTTTCCTGTATTACACTGGTCACATGGTAAAGTGCTTCGGAACGAAGCACTTTACCGAGATCAGCATTGCGGGGGGTCAGACTGACCCCCCACACCACCGATCGCCGCGTCCAGTCAGGATAACTCAGCCACTTCCCGGCCGTCATTCTGCATACGGCGGTCGGGAAGTGGTTAATTACTGCACTGATCAGCCACAGAACCTGTGTAATTCATAAAACGATAAACGGCTTTCCTGTATTACACTGTGACCAGCCGTGATTGGTCACGGCTGGTCACATGGTAAAGTGCTTCGGATGGAAGCACTTTACCGAGATCGGCATTGCGGGGGGTCAGACTGACCCCCCACACCACCGATCGCCGCGATGCTCGCCCCCCCGGACGCGCGGCGGCTTGTTATCCTGAGGACGTCATATGACGTCCAGTCAGGATAACTGAGCCACTTCCCGGCCGTCATTTTGCATACGGCGGTCGGGAAGTGGTTAAAGAAGACAATGCAGAAGGAGATGTACAGGCAGAAATTGAAAAGAAAGAAGATAGGATGATTATAGGGTTAACCCAACAAAAACATATCTTGGTTTGCAGAAGATGCTCAAGAGTAAAACTACCCAACATTTTTCAGTACCAATCAGGGACCTAGGTGGAGAAATTGCTGCAAACCAGCTTTTCTCATTACTGTAGTCCATTCCGTCTGTCAGATGTGTTTATGGTGTGTGTGGAGAGGAACGATCTGACCCATGTGTACGCTGTGCAGAGCCAGACAGAGATCTCCAGTGTTCATATAGGAAGGCTGACACCACGGGCAGACACTTGTCCTGCACGCATCCATTAGTTCAGCTTCCACATCATGACAACATTTTTATTTTATAATATAGAGAATGCTAAAGGAAGAGTGGGAAATATAGGGCAAGTGCGAACATTCAGTGCTCCAGAGCGAGCAAGAATTAGCATCAAGTGACAGAACAATCCAGGGGTTGATTCACTGTACCACAGTAGATAAGTGGTTCAAGGGCATGTCCACCCAAAAGTTGTTTCTGTTCTAGGTAGTGGTCTATACTACCTGGAACTGTAACCTAACTTTTGGGTGGACATACCCTTTTACCACTTATCTACCGTGGTACGTCTTCTCAACGGTGGATTGGTGGCCCTTTATTTATTAGCCATAGGGTGGCCGATCCATCCGGAGATCACGGTGTTCACAGACAACACAGACACTGTACCCAACTGATCCATGGGGCTGGGCAATTTGATCACAGTGATTCATCATCAAAATGATTACATGGTATTGTTTACAGTGCTGATCCCTCCCATTCCCCTTAAAACATGGGAAGGAGAAAGATTGAGCATTTGTGAATGGCCACAGAATAAATGAATGAGTCAGAAGCTGCAGCCTTAAGCCCATTTATTGTGCTTCAGTGACACAGGGATCTTTTTATTAATCCTTTCATGCCCCCCATCCTCTCATACATATTCATGCAACCTGTATATTAATCCTTTACCTCCCCTATCCTGCCCATCTGACCAGTAACCCCTTCATCTCTGTCCTGCCAATGTATGACAAGTACATAAGCACCTTCAGCTCCTCCTTCCTCTGTACATGACCTATTAATGTATCCAGTGCACCATTGTCAACCCCCTCAGTACCGGCATGTTTCTTTATATCCAAAAACTTGTTCAAAAAATATCACCTTGGGGTGTGTACTTTCCAAAAAAGGTAATTTCGGGGGTTTTCAGACTATTTTTGAATTTTTATTTTAACAAAAAATAGAAGGGAAGCATTTTTTTTTTTCAAAATGTTTTGTCTTTTTTTCCTTTTTATAGTAAAAAAAAAATAAAAAAACCTAGCAGGTACTTAATACAACCAAAAGAAAGCTCTGGAAGTCTCAAGGAAATCATATGAAACTCATTTGGGTACAGTGCTGCATAGCAGAGTAATCATCAAACTATCATAGCACTGAAAAACCAGGCTGGTACTCAAGTTGTTAAAATCCAAATGTCACACAATGCATTTGACCTAAATAAAGTGGGACAGTCAATCTATAAATAAATGAGAAATTAATTGCACTACCAATTACCCGTTACGCTGAGGGTTGCTCCATAGGCTCCAAGTAACACAGCAAAATGATTCTTGTCACAAACTGATGGACATTTTCTGGTTATAATTCCCAGCAGATCCGCCAACTTTTCTGTAAAAAAAAAAAATCAAACAGTCACATAGAAGGCTGGAGTGCTCCCTACGATTCCCAGGGTTTACAGACAACCAATAAGCTTGAACAAACTTGACATCTATACAGGAAAAGCACAAAGCGCGGTGCTTAAAGCAACCAATCAGATTCAAGAATTTAGTTAATAACATCTGATTTTTTTACTTCTTATAATACCGCTATGCCCCCATAACAGTTGAATAAGCTGTAATAGTACTCTTGCTAAAACTCTCCATGTGCAGAACCAACAATGGAAATATCTTTTGGAAATATAATCTTTAAGCAATGAACTTCCTATATGCCATCTTATCCCTATTACTACGAATGACGAATGTCAACCGAAATGGACTTCTCTGACTACAAAGTATTATAGGTTCACCTACTTTGTTGTACACTTGCAGCTCCTGAATCAAACAAGCATCATGAATCAGATTTACAGGTTCCATTAACAGCCCAACCTTCCTGCAAATACTTACCTTCTGCAACAGAAAGGTCAACTGCATTTGGCTTACAATTGATCTCCTTCTGACCTCAAAAGATAAGTTCACCTTTTTTTTAACCACTTCAGCCCCGGAAGGATTTACCCCGCTTCCTGGCCAGAGCATTTTTTGCGATTCGGCACTGCGTCGCTTTAACTGACAATTGCGCGGTTGTGCAACGTTCTACCCAAACAAAATTGACGTCCTTTTTTTCCCACAAATAGCTTTCTTTTGGTGGTATTTAAACACCTCTAGGTTTTTGGGGGGTTTTTTTGCGCTATAAACAAAAAAAGATCGACAATTTTGAAAAAAAAAAAATTATATATTTTTTTACTTTTTGCTATAATAAATATCAAAAAAAATTGTAAAAAAAAGGAATTTTTTCTTCAGTTTAGGCCAATATGTATTCTGCTACGTATTTTTGGGAAAAAAAAAACGTAATAGGCGTATATTGATTGGGTTGCGCAAAAGTTATCGTGTCTACAAACTATGGGAATAGATCTATGGCTTTTTTTTTTTTTTTTACTGATAATGGCAGCGATCAGCAATTTTTAATCGGGACTGCGATATTGCCGCGGACAGATCAGACACTTTTTTTTGGACCAATGACAGTTATACAGCGATCAGAGCTAAAAATAGCCACTGATTACTGTATAAATGTCATTGGCAGAGAAAGGGGGGCGATCAAGGGGTTAACTATGTTCCCTCAGCGTGTTCTGCCTCCAACAGGCAATCGCGGGTGGCTGTATAGCTACAGCGATTCGCGCAGCAGTGTCAACCTGCCGCCATATTATGACGACGGCCAATCGGCAACTGGTTAAAGCAATTGTAAAGTTTTGGTTTTTTTTCCATAAAAAACATGTCATACTTACCTGCTCTGTTGCAGTGGATTTGCACAGGGCAGCCAGGATCCACCTCTTCTCAGGCCCTCTTCGGTGTTCCTGGCCCCTCCCTCCTGTTGGATGCCCCCACAGCAAGCAACTTGCTATGGGGGCACCCTAGCTGAGTCACAGCTCCGTGTGTCCATTCAGGCCCACCCCCACCCCCTTTCTATTCTCATTGACTGACTGACTTTGATTGACAGCAGTGGGAGCCAATGGTGCTGCGCGGATGCCTCAGTCAATAAGAAAGGGAGACCCGCACTGCCGAGATATTCCTACAGCATCACTGGAGCTAGAGGCACCTCAGGTAAGTATTAGGGAGGCTGAGGGGGCTGCTACACACAGAAGGGCTTTTTAGCTTACTGCACAGAATGCAGTAAGATAAAAAACCTTCCGACTTTACAACTCCTTTAACAAAAAATAATAATTGCACATTTTTTTTGCAGGTAAAAAAAAATGTGCATTTACTATTTTTTGTTTTGGGAGCCTGAAAAGGATTGCATCAGCGATCAGATCACTAGTGCCATGCAGAACACCTGCAGACCTGTCAGTGTATCTGTCTGCTGGTACCTCATACAGGCAGACAGGTACAAACTGGCAGGAAGAATGAATGAACTACGAGAGCCCTCAACAGTGCTATGGTAGTTCATTGAGAGCTATAAGCCAACAGGGCTGTGAATGAATGAAGTTGCTGGGCGCACATCCCCGTACGTTTCAAAGAGTGACAGCGGAGCGGGAGCTCAGAGAAGATGCCCGCCAGCTATCACTGGGGGGGGCAGGGGGATGGCAGCAGCTGCTGGAACATGTTAAATGTTCCACTCTAAATATGGTACATGTTCCAAAAGGTGAATGTATTCTTTAAAGGGTTGGTTCACCTTTACAGAAAAAAAATGTGATGGTGAGCTAACCCCAGACACACACTCGCCCCCCCCCCCCCAGTCCTTGCTTACCCTTCAGGGGTTGTCATGCTGCCAGCACCCCCACACCTACTGCAGGGGTCAGGGGATTTGAAATCCCTGCTCTTCTCCATGTAGTGCTTCTGGGATGGGCCCAGTCAATTTACTCTGACAGTGTTGACCAATCAGAATCGATCTGGTCCATCCCATAAGTGATGTACGGAGAAGAGGAAGAAGGGCAGCAGAGATTTCAAATCCTCTGACAGCAACCCCAGAGATAAGTATAGCGGGGACTGTGGTGGGGAGAGGGTCAGGTGTTCATTCACCTATTTTTTCTGTAAAGGTGAACTAATACTTTAATATGACAGCGGACTAAGCAGCGTCAAGCTGCTTTTAGCACTCCCATTAAAGGAGTTGTAAAGGCAGAAAGTTTTAATCTTCATGCATTCTATGCATGAAGATAAAAAACCTTTTGTGTGTAGCAGCCTCCCCAGCATCCCCCTAATACTTACCTGAGCCCCATCTCTCTCCAGCGATGTTCACAGGTGTCCTGGAAGTCCAGGACTCTCCTCCTGATTGGCTGAGACACAGTAGCAGCGCCATTGGCTCCTGTGGCTGTCAAAGTCAGTCAACCAATCAGGGGAGAGAGGGGGCGGGGCTCCGTGTCTGAATCGATTTTAACAATCGAAGGTGCTTTATTGGTATCACACAGGGTAATATACAGTATACAGAGTGAAATATAATAAAGCAGAATACTTTGACAATAGGTAAAGTAAACAAGTAGATATAGCAGTACAGGTAATACATAGCGACATAGCGACTCACAGGGTACAACTGACAAGGGGTCATAAAAGATAATATAACCAAAAGATCAATTCCAGGAGAATCCAGACAGGTATGACAGCAAAGAAAGGTGAAGTGAACGGGGTAAGACAAGGAGAGTGGAAACCGGGAGGAGGAGCAAGCCCCCCCAACACCCCAGACTCCAAACATAGTACAATACTGTGTGTATACCAAATTGAGAGCCTCAGGTGGAGGTCCAAGAAGCCCACACTTTATCATACTTTCACTTACATCCTCTATTCATGTATGTGATCCTGTACATGGGTAGGGCTGCATCTATCAGTGATTCCCAGGAGGAGAGAGCCAGAGGGGATGGCGTGATCCATTTCAGGAGAATCTCCTTTTTGGCATAGAATAGGAGACAGGAAATTAACAGTTTAGAGTGGTGAGAGCGCTGGGCATCCTCATGAACCCCCAGCCAACTACGGCAACACCGGGAAGGGACAATTGCAACCTAAGATTAATTTCAGTAAACCCTGCTGACCAATAGGATGAAATAATTGGACAATCCCAAAACATATGGAAAAATGTTCCAACGTGTGCTAGGGTCTTTGTCCAGAAAAATATGATGTAATTTCTGGGATGTGTTATAGATTCTATGCAAGAATTCCACCTGAATGAGCTTATCCCTGGAGGAAATGACAAGTTTGGGACCATGCTCAAGGCAATCTTCCCAATCCTCTTTATCCAGGGATGGTATATCAGTGTGCCATACCTCCCACAAACTGTCCACCTTTGAGGAGTCAGTGCCCAAAAGTGCACCATATAATGTCGCAAGGGGTTTACTTAGATCTCCCAGGGATAATAGTTCCTCTATAGCAGGGTTTCTCAACCAAGGTTCCGTGGAACCCTAGGGTTCCTCCAGAGGTTGCTAGGGGTTCCTTGAGCAATAGTCAATTTCTACCTCTTAGATAAATTCCCAATGACATCATTGATCTTTTTAGCTATCTGTAAGGGGCTAATTCTTCCCAACGACCGCAAGTGTAAGGAGCATTCTTCCCACTGCCCATCACACTAATGTATCATGAGTTGTAGATTCTTAATTTTTTAGCAGGGGTTCCCCGAGATTGGAGAATAATTTCAAGGGTTCCTTGGTGTTGAAAAGGTTGAGAAAAGGCTGCTCTATAGGATCAGCAACTGGGAAAACTGGGCCCTAGCAGCGTGTCGTGACTGCAGGCACCGAAACCGCATCCAGAGGGGCAAACAGAATTTGAGGGAAAGCTCTGAGAACAGCAACAATAAGACCTGAGGCATAACATCAACCAAAGATGTAATTCCGTACCTCGCCCATACTTGAGGATACGGAGGGGTACGAAACATCGACAAACTAGGGTTCCCCCACAGTGGTTGAGTCGGTGACCACTGGTTAGGAAGTAAAAACAACCACCTAGCAGCCACCCACACCCTCCATGTAGCTCACGTCGGAACAGGAACCACTGCATATGCCCTTGGACAGCTGTATGCAAAATTATGCAGATCAGCGAAGGAGCCTACACAAAAAGCCTCCTAACATGTTGCTACATTATATTTGGAGCCTATAAACCACCACTGAACGGTACCGTGTCTGAATGGATACATGGAGCTTTGACTCAGCTCGGGTGCCCCCATAGAAAGCTGCTGGCTGTGGGAGCACTCGATAGGAGGGAGGGGCCAGGAGAGCAGAAGAGGGACCAGAGAAGAGGAGGATCCAGGCTGCTCAGTGCAAAAGCAACTGCACAAAGGATGCAAGTATGACATTTTTTTTTTTTTTTAATAATAAAGGAGACTTTACAATCACTAACTTGTATGGGGAAACTTGTGTGTCATGAACAGGGCCCTTACTTTGTGACCTGAATAGGCAAAGTACAGGTTCACTATAATTGCTCAATGATGGGGATTACAGTGTGTAATAGAAAAGACATACTGAAAAAAAATATTGAGGTGGGAATGGACTGCAGGCTGTTCTGAACTTATAAAACAGGGTAGATCTCGCTCCATTTACTATACAGGCGGTCCCCGGGTTACAAACAAGATAGGGACTGTAGGTTCGTTCTTAAGTTGAATTTGTTTGTAAGTGGGAACAGGTACATTTTTTAAGTGTAGCTTCAGCCAAAAAAAAAATATTTTTAAGCTTTTTGGATAGCATAGGGAAGGGTTAATACCCCTGCAATGTTTGTTTTTGCTGTCTATGTTTCTGTTCAGAAGATTTCACCTCACTTCCTGTCCCAATAATAATTGGATTTTGAAAGTTGTTGTGGAAACAAACCTTGGTAATAAAGCATCAGTGATGACACCTTTTCCCCCATAATGACTCTTACAGGAGTGAATTTCCCTTCCTAGGGGGAGATTTCCTCTCACTTCCTGTTGTCTCCCTCTGTAAGTAGGAGTCGTTCGTAAGTCGGATGTTTGTAACTAGGGGACCGCATGTACTGTGTCTGTTCCAGACACAGCATAGAGAGTAGGAAAGCTTTTGCTCCCCCTAACTGGACACAGTCTCTGTTGTGCTGACAGTTCTTCACTTGGTACCTTTCAGCAGGAATCAGCCAAAATTTGAGCTGTGTGTGGCAGGCTTTAGTAATTTTATCCTATTACTGCAGTCAACTGAAGTCGGATTTGCTGGTGTGAATTACACTTCTTTTTTATTGCTCCTTTCACTTATTTACTGAGCAAGCCCAATAGTGTGTCATTGTGATTTATACTGACCTCGAAGGGCATTTCTGCTGCTCTCCTCCTCTCTGGATCTCAGAAAGTTTGGCAGGAAGAGAGAATGCTGCATCACCATCATATGGATAACCGATAACTGCACTAAACCCTGCGTAGAGGGGCCACTCTGCTCATACCACTCCTCAATTCCAGTACACAAAGTATCCAAAAATGTACAGTCTTTGTATCGATACCTGTCAAGAATTGAGACATTAGAAAAGAAATACATATTTCCATGAAAGTTGATCGCTACATAAAAAATCTGCTTGTATGGAGAACAGTCACAGTTACTAAAACATTCAGTATTCAAAATCTGGTGCATTTCTGTATAGAAACCGAACAGCTTCCAGTTTTTATTGTCAAAGCTTAATTAACCACTTCAATACCAGGCACTTAGAACAACACTTCCCCTACCAGACCAATTTTCAGCATTCAGTGCTGTTGCACTTTGAACGAGAACTGCACGGTCATGCGACGTTGCACCCAAAGTTTTTATCATTTTGTTCCCACAAATAGAGCTTTCTTTTGGTGGTCACCTCTGCGATTTTTATTTTTTGCGCTGCAAAACTTTGTAAATACAGGCGGTCCCCGGGTTACAAACAAGATAGGGTCTGTAGGTTTGTTCTTAAGTTGAATTTGTTTGTAAGTGGGAACAGGAACATTTTTTAAGTGTAGCTTCAGCCAAAAAAAAACAGTTTTTAAGCTTTTTTGAGAGCATAGGGAAGGGTTAACCCCCCTGTAATGTTTATTTTGCTGTCTATGTTTCTGTTCAGAAGATTTCACCTCACAATGATAATTGTATTTTGAAAATTTTGGGTTGTTGTGGAAACAAACCTTGGTGATAAAGCATTATTGGAGACCCCTTTTTCCCATAATAACACTTACAGGAGTGAATTTCTCTTCCTAGGGGGAGATTTCCTCTCATTTCCTGTCATCTCCCTCCGTTTGTAAATAGGAGTGGTTCGTAACTAGGGGACCGCCTGTAAGTACATTTTCTCCATCACTGATGGGCACTGATGAGGCTACACTGACGGGCACGGCTGAGGCAGTACTGATTGCCACTGATGAGTTGGTACTGATAAGGCACATATATGCAGCAATAATGGACACTGATAGGCGGCACTAATAAGCAGCACTAACAGGCACTGATATGCAGCACTGAGGGGCACTGATAGGCGGCACTGATGGGTGGCACTGGGCACTGATATGCGGCACTGGTGGGCACTGATAGGCGGCACTGATGGGTGGCACTGGGCACTGATATGCGGCACTGGTGGGCACCAGAAGACAGATGCACTAATAGGGGCCAATTCCCTGGTGGTCTAGGGTGGCACCTGAAGTTGGCACTGAGTGCCATGCATGTTGGGCACTGTGCCCCTTACCTGGTGGTCTAGGGTGGGCTCCCTGGTGGTCTAGAATCGGTTCCCTGGTGGTCAGGATTGGCTCCCTGGTGATCCTGGGTGGGCACATCCTTGGTGGTCCCTGGGTGGGCTCCCTGGTGGTCTAGGGTGGCGATCTTAG
>BLSH010455365.1:445942-460217 GCA_018402905.1 Glandirana rugosa
ACGATGTATAAAAACTATTTTTTTTTTTTAGGGTTATTCGTAAACCAAACACGTTTTTAATATCGAAGATGTTTGATGCCATATAAAAATACCTGAAAAAATAAAAAAATAACAAAATTGATCATTACCGCCGCTAGTCGCTAGAAAATGAGGGACACTCTTGTCGCCAGACGGCGGCCTGGGTGACACAGGTTATTGTCACCCTCGCCTTGCATGTGAGGGGTCTAGTACACGTGTTTTAGTGCATGCCCATGCACTAAGACACAAGACGGTCGGCCCTTCCGAGGAAGTGGGAGAGAGACCGTCTTGTGTTATCGCGACGAAATCCGTAAGGGCTTCCCTTACCCCCTTAGTTCGTAAAAAGAAAAGAAGATGGGTACCACCTTCCTTTCTTTTAACTCAGTAGACATCCGACGAAATCTCAACTCAAACCGACTAACCTGGAAAAGCTTACCTATTAACTAGTTTCCCTTCAGCCAAACTCAACTCTAAAGCAGCCTACAGATGACTCAATTTTCTTTCCTTCCACCATGGGTAGAAGAAAAGAAAAATGCTTGATTCCCCCATTCCCTTCGGGAATGCCTAAAGCAGCGCTATTGTGTTCTGCCAGAGAGAGGGTGAAGGAGCCTTCCCGGCTGGCAGAACACAGAATCACGTACCCGTACGTGATTTTGTGCACATGATCTGGGGAGTGTACGTTCCGCTCCCACTGTTATTGGACACAGTGGGTCCGGCGGCAGACCGCTGTTCTCACAGGGAGTAAAAGATCGCTGATCGCCGCCATTACTAGTTAAAACAATAAAAAAATAAAAAAGTCCATAAAAATATACCGTAGTTTGTAGAAGCTATAATTTTTGCACAAACCAAATGCTTATTGGGATTTTTTTTTTTTATCAAAAATATGTAGCAGAATACATATTGGCCTAAATTGATGAAGAAATTTGATTTACATTTTTTATTGTATATGTTTTAGAACAGAAAGTAAAAAAAAAAGTTTTTTTTTCATAATTGTTGGTCTTTTGTTTATAGCACAAAAAAATAGAAACCGCAGAAGTGATCAAATACCATCAAAAGAAAGCTCTATTTGTGGGAAAAAAACATCAATTGTATTTGGGTACAACGTCGCACGACCGCGCAATTGCCAATTAAAGCACTGCATCGCAAAAAATAGCCTGCTCATGAAAGGGGTAAAACCTTCCAGAGTTGAAGTGGTTAAATTACAGATAGAGAAGAAACAAAGCCAAACCCTAGACTAGGGAATTGGTAAAATTCCTGTAAACCTTTTTTTCCCCATTTAACACCACCCAATTGCACATCATCAACTACAGTGACTGACCTCTATAAAGGGCCTAATACAAGACGTTAAGGTAAATGTAAATGCTAACTATATGAAATAGTTTTGATTCATATAAAATACTTGTTGCATTTTAGCACTGCTAACCCCCTGCAGCCGCTTTGCATCCACTTACTGCCCACATAAATTCCTGCCATGTCACCGTGACATTTCTCAGAAAACAGCAGACAATGCCTGTATAATGAGTGTTGGAATGGCCACTTGCAATCTCCAATGTAGTCTTTAGTGACAATGTACCATGTAGGAGCACAGCTGGTAGACAGGGACACAGTGTTGTCATTCCATAACAAGGAGTGCCTGAATATGGACCTCCATTACAGCTTAAGAGTTTTCCTTAACGCTTGCTGTATGCATATATGTAGCAGCATGGCAGTGGACTTTAACACTGAGCTGTCACCTATATGCGTACAGACGCCATCCTCTGTGCTGGGAGAACACTCACTCGGTTCTCTGAGCACCGAGACCGCGCTGTCACTGATATCTCCTGGTCACGGTTTACAGTCGAGAGTCCGTAGAGAAGGCTCCTGACCACATTGATCACTGACAGACAATCACCATAACGGGGGCCCATGTAACACAATAATTAGCAGATGTCTTAGAAAACAAAGTTAAAGCATTATTAAACCCAAAAGCAAACATATTGCAGATTACCAATTCTTAGATGTGATGGCTGCATTTTATTTCTTTTTTGGCTTTTTCTCTTTTAGTCTCACCTGGTGATCCGAACAGCAAGTCAATTGTTCAACAGACCAAGCTGTCCGGTAGATGTAGCAGTTAGAGGGTTAAGACAAAGCATTTACCACTGACAGATGTGATTACAAATGATCAGCTTTTATTTCATGTAAACCCTTTATCCTAAAAGGAACAAAACAAAACTACTGTAACTGCTTGTAAAGTGTTAGCTAGAGTTTGGCATCAATTTGTTTTAGTGTATCTAAATCTGCTGCAGTTGTCCAAAGGTCTATGTTACCCCTTCATCCAGAGTGGAGGCACTCTAATAAAGAAGATGTGTTACTGGCCAGATTACCAGGTAAAAACAGAGAGAAATGCACCTAAAAAAAGAAAAAAAACAAATGCAGCCACCACATCTTATACACTGGAATATTGTATATTTTTGGTTTTGGGTTTAATTGTGCTTTAGGGCCCTTTCACACAGGCTTTCCATTTTCAGGGTCCATTTTGCTCCGCTGATCCCCGCTGAGCCAACAGATGACAGTTCCGTCTCCGCTCACTGAGCGCAGATGGAACTGTCAGAGCGCCGCTCTCCTCTATGGAGATCGGATGACAACGGACCGCCTGTCCCATTTTTATCCGATCCTCTCTGATTCTACAGATGCATCTCCATCCGTCTGTATTTCATTGACAGGATCGGATTGGATAGCGGCTGATGTCAGCAGACATGTCTCCACTGATATCCGCCGCTCCATAGGGCTGCATGGAGCGTCCGTTCAGGTCCACCTGAAAAACGGACAGGCGGTCCTGAATGGAAAGCCTGTGTGAAAGGGCCCTTAAGATCAAGCCTGTCATTGAAGTTTGAACTAAATTACCATTTGCAAGATCCACCGCACTGAAATATTCTGGAAATTCAGATCTGCAACTAAAGCAGCGGCTGTCAGTTACGTATAACTTAATTGTATAGTGGGGAAAATAATTATTTGATCCCCTGCAGATTTTGTAAGTTTGCCCACTTACAAAGAAATGAAGGGTCTATAATGTTTATGTATTTTAAAATGATAGATACAGAATATCAACCAAAAATCCAGAAAAAAACACATGATACAGATGCTATAAACGGAGTTGCAGCTCAGTAAGTAAAATAAGTATTTGATCCCCTACCAACCAACAATAATTCTGCCTCCCACAGACTGGCTACAGTAGGTGCTCAAGTGGTACACAGATTAGTCTTGTCAATTTAAGAAGGTGCTCCTAATGACAACTCCTTATGTGTATAAAATACACCTGTCCACAGAATATTTATCTCCCATTCAAACCTCACCATTTCATTTTTGTAAAGCGCTGCGCAAACTGCTGGCGCTATATAAATCCTGTATAATAATAATCATGGTGAAGACCAAAGAGCTGTCAAAGGACGTCCGGGACAAAATTGTAGACCTGCACAAGGCTGGAATGGGCTACAAGACCATCAGCAAGAATCTTGGTGAGGAGGAGACAGTATTTATGAGGAGTATTTGAGCCCAAAGCAAAACATGACTAAGGCTACTTTCACACTGAGGCGTTTTACAGACGCTATGTAGCTAAAAATAGCGTCTGTAAAGCGCCTCAAAAATCCCCCCCCCCAATGTGAAAGCCCTGAGTGCTTTCACACTGGGGCGGTGCGCTTGCAGGACGTTACAAAAAGTCCTGCAAGCAGCATCTTTGGGGCGGTTAGGGGAGCGGTAATATACGGCTCCTCTACCGCCCCTGCCAGTGAAATGAATGGCAAGCGCTTCCGAAGCGGCTGCACACTGCCTCGGTAGCGCTGACCGCCGGTACCTTTAACCCCTTTTTAACCCCTTGTGGGGGGTTAAAAGCGTGGCGCTCCCACCTGCATAGCGCAGCCCTATCGCTGGTAAAACTCTGCTAAAAGTAGCAGGGTTTTACCGCGACCGCCGCTCAGTGTGAAAGTAACCTTAGTACTTAGTGGAGAGACCCTTGTTGAAAAGCACAAAGGTAAGATGTTTCTTGTAGTTGGTTACCAGGTTTGCACACAACTCAGGAGGGATCTCCAGCTGTTGCAAAACTACAAGTCCCATCATGCCTCTGCCTTTGGGTTTCATGCTTGTGGCTATCAGAGTCTTGCTATGCCTCATGGGATTTGTAGTTCTGCAACATCTGGAGGTCCGCTAATTGCATATCCCTGATTTAGATGTTCATTGGCAAACTTCAGATTTGCCTGTACATGTGCCTTCTTGAGAAGGGGGACCTTACGGGCGCTGCAGGATTTCAATCCATGGCGGCGTATTGTATTACCAATGGTTTGATTGGTAACTGTGGTCCCAACTGCCTAGAGATCAATTACAATCTCCTCCTGTGTAGTTCTGGGCTGATCCCTAACTTCTCATGATCATCCTTACCCCACGAGGCAAAATCTTGCATGGAGGGTGATTGGTGGTTATTTTGTATTTCTTCCATTTGGGATTAATCACTCTAACAGTTGTCTCCTTCTCACCAAACGTCTTGCTGATGGTCTTATACCCCATTCCAGTCTAGAATCTTGTCCCTGACATCCTTTGACAGCTTTTTCGGCTTGCCCATAATGGTGAGTTGTGAATGGATGAAAGAGATTCTGTGGACAGGTGTCTTTTATACACATAAAGAGGTCTCATTAGGAGCACCTTATTAAATTGACAGAACTAATCTGTGTACCACATGAGCAGGCATGGGCTCGGGCGCGTTCAGAACTGAAAGTGTCCGATCATGCCAGGAAGTTTGCACTGCACTAATCACAGGCAGTGAAACATTTCCAGATCACTGCAGCCGCGAATCGTAATCGGAAATGTTTCACTGCCTGTGATTAGCGTGGCTCAGTGCAAACTTCCTGGCGGGCTCGGACACGTGCAGTTATGAACACACCCGAGCCCATCCTTACACATGAGCACATACTGTAGCCTGTCTGTGGAAGCCAGAATTATTGTTGGTTGGTAGGGGATAAAATACTTATTTTACTCACTGAGCTGCAACTCCATTTATAACATTTGTTTCATGTGCTTTTTCTGGATTTTTGGTTGATATTCTGTCTGTATCATTTAAAATACACCTATAATAAAAATTATAGACCCCCATTTCTTTGTAAGTGGGCAAACTTACAAAATCCGCAGGGGATCAAATAATTAATTATTTTCCCCACTGCATATAAATGTGATAACACACCAGTTTGTAAAATGTTTAGACATTGAGACGACGGGGAATACAACTCACTTCAGTCCGGCTTTCACAAAGCTGTTCCATTCTGTAGGGACATCCTCCTTCACAAAGGGCTGCGGGTATAGACAAAAGGTTTACATATAAAATATAAAAGGAAAAACGTGGATGAAATTAGTAGTTGTCCTACCTAAGCTAAACATTTATTTGAACTTTTAAGCTTATCGATGAAGTAGTGCTTAAACATCACAAATAAATAGCAAAATCCAAATTTTGTTAAAATCAACTCTGTCCCAAAACCAACCAAAAGGACCTTCCTGCAAAAAGAAGTAGAAATGTCAATGTGTCCTTCTGAAGATCTTTGCGCTTTTTAGCAGTCAGGCTTGCTAAAAAAAGCAGCTGTATCCAAAATCTCCACGATTCTTGGATGCCCGGTCCCACTTTGCAATCTGTGGTTCCGCCCGCTGGCCCCTACGTCACTACAGGACACAGTATTGATATAGGAGCAAACGGAAGAAACCACAGAGCTTAAAGTGTTACTAAACCTAAAAACATTTTTTACCTTAATGCATTGCTTGCATTAAGGTAAAAAAAAAAAAAAAAAAAAACGTTTTCAGTGTCCCTGTGCCCCCCCTTCCCTGTGTGAAGGAGGAAGAGAGGGGAGAAGAGATCAACGCTGTGCAGGGTTGCATCTTTTCTCCCCTTACTTCCTCTTTACATTGCATTTGAGCAGCAGCAGGAGCCATTGGCTCTTGCTGCTGTCAATCAGAGGAATGGGGGGGGGGCGCTGACCTAAGTCCCACCGTGTAAGGCTATGGAGCGCAGGGACCACCTCTCCCCATAGCCAGCGGCTGGCTATGGTAGTCAAGCCTAAGAAGAGGAGGACCCGAGATCGCCGCCAGGGACCCCAGAAGAGGAGAATCGGGGCCGCTCTGAGCAATACCACTGCACAGAGCAGATAAGTATAACATGTTTGTTATTTTAATATAAAAATTTGAGTTTAATGGAGGACCAGGCATCGGACACTCCTGTTGAAGTGTTGGATGCTGTACAATTTTCAGCAAGCTTAGTTCCTTATGAGAGCAAAGATCGGCAGTGCAAGTATAGCTGGACAGGTATTTATTATTTTCTGTACAAGCAGGGCTATTTTATGTTATTTTTTTAATAAGGACAGAGTCACTTTAATCAATGAATGATACATTTCTATTTCATACACTACCATGAGATTCTGAAGTCGTGAGAGCATTGCTGTCTCTGCTTCCTGTTCCACTTCTTCACGATCCTTGTTGGTGCCATATGTGGCAGTCAGACACTTCATACTAGCCGCCAGGAGAGCCCTCTGCCAAGAGCAGTCCATCGCCCCAGCATGGTCTGCAGCCTGTCGTACACAGTCAGCCAGAGCCCATCTGCAACACATTCATTGAGCAACAGAATTAGGGCAGCTTTTAACGCTAAGATTGTAGAAAGAAAATCTGGTCAATAGATAAAAATGTCAGGCTGTTTTATATAGTTATGTTCACAATAATCTTCATTGATAAAGAAGTCTGTTTTATGAATTTACTAGAATACCATTTATTTTTTTTAAATGTGTGCCTATTGAAGAGGTCCAGGAATATAAAGCTAGAAAGTAGATATCACTTATCATCCATCGAAAGCTGTTATAGGATATGGTAGTTTAGGTGAATTTTCATTTATCACAAAGGGAACCATCAACAATTGGCAGTTGTAATATGTGAATTTTTTTTAACTGATATATTATTTAAAAAAAAAAAAAAACGTTTGCCTCTTAGACATTGTTTAAAAGAGAAGTGTGGGATTTCAAAATATTAAACATATATACTCACCTAGGTGGATACAGCATCGAATGAATGCTGCCTCTATGCTAAGCCCAAGAACTGATCAAAGACAGAGATCGCTCAATTTTCGGGTCTGCTCTGACCAGAGAGTGATCACTCACAGTCAACAGCTCTCTGCTCTGCTTCTCCAGCGCTCACAGAGTGACGGGCTGTGAAGGGGCTCAGGCTCTCAGCAGCCCACTGAGAGGCTGAGCCAGCTGCCCATCAGGCATCCGGGTGGATCCAGACATTAAAGTCGGGATCCCTCCAGAGTCTGAATGGGCTGAGTGATATCAGCCAACAGCAGACTTTAGCCCGCTGTCGGCTGAATCTGCTGCACAGAACTAAGGGCTGTCCCTACTTTTCCTTTAATATTTTTATTGGCATCATCACCCTGTCAGAGCAGAATTGTCAATCGGAGTGTCAGCCCATCCTATTTCTCCTGCTTGAGCTCATCATTCATCATAAAAATATATTTTTGATATAACACTGACACAGGGAACTTATTTTAATACAGAAGAAATAGAAGCTTTTAGGCTTCATGCACACAGGACGTTAAAAAAACATCCAAAAAAACATCAGTAGCTTATCAGGGATTTTTTCAGCTATTAGCGTTATATTACTGGCGTTTTTAAAGGGCTAGCATTTAATTTTTTTTTTAATCAATTGGTCTAAAACGTCCAAAACGTTGGATCAATGTTTAGCGGAGTTTTTGAGCGTTTGAACGTTTTTACAGCTGAAAAACGTCTCTCAGAACCCTCTGGTCTTGTTTTTTTTTTTTTACAGTTGATAACAGCCTATGTGTGCATGAACACATAGGATAACATGATGGAGGGTTTATTGACTGTAGAAAAAAAACATCTGCAGCTAAAAACAGCTGCTGTAAAACAGTCAAAAAACATCCTGTGTGCATGAGGCCTTAGAGTTAATTATGAGAGCAGAGAGGAGAAGCTACGGGAGGAGGAGGGAGGGGGGAGGGGGGAGTTGAAGACAGGCACACAGGAGATAGGGGCTGGGAGTGACATGGCCTGCATAGACCGCGGGGCTCTCAAGATGAGCTATATACAGGGAGAGTCAGTACTGGGGGGGAGTCATGACCTGACATTATCAAACAGGTATTTTAGAGGATACAGAGGGATCATTTAAAACGCAAAAACACCATGCTACTAATTGCACATTAAAGAGACAGGAGCAGCAATTTTTTTTTTGGGTTATCAAACGTTTTAATAATAGAATAATGAATGGAAAAAAAGACAATCATTTGAAAAGCTCACTCGTTCTGGTTACAAAGGCAAACATGCAACCAGGGCTATCCTCTAAAGGGGAGTCAGGAATGTCACACTCAACGACTTTCAGGAGCAAAACACACTCCATCCCAGGGCCCAGAAGTGTTTACAAGTATTCTAAATAGAGCACATAAAGGAGACTCCACCATCTGAAAAAATTCACAATCCACGCATTCGCATACATATGTATAACAGGTAACTTTCTTTCTTGTCTGCAACCCAGAAGAAAGTTGTCAGAGGATAATGAAGGTGCCTCCAGAAAAAAAAAAGCACTCAAGTAAACGGCTTTACCACCGCAGATTGCTTTTCAGAGGCTGCCCTAGTGTGAACTTAGCCCAGCAGCTCGGAAATACCTGCTAATACGCAGCTTTAGAGTACTTTTACTGTTTGTTCAAAATATGTAAGTACTTTAGAGTACATGATCTGGACACAGGTTTGCTTTAGAGCTCAACTGAATGTTCAAGTTTAAATTCCCTAAATACGAGACTCTCAGGTGCACTAAAACAAAAAGGTGTACAAACTCTTACAGTTCATTTTTCTTGGAAAGTAGAAAAGCCTGCCCCCTGCTTTCAGAGGATGACTGGGAGGACTCCATGATCTCAGCCACAGGAAGCTTCATTCAGCTAAAGTTCTTGGACAGGGTTTATTACATCCCAACGCCTGGAAAATATTTATCCCCACGCTGACCCCCTTGCATACGAGGCATGCTGCCTCCACTGGTACTTTCATACATATGGCATTGTCCTGCCCTGTACTTTTCCCCTTTTGGTAGTCAGTGATACAGGCCCATAATCAACTATGTGACCTGGAATTACACTCTAACACGCTTCTCCTATTCTTAGGCCATATGGAGGATGTGGAGGCTGATCGGTATACTAGGCTTTTTCTCACCTATGCGTTGTTTTATGCGAGAATGGAAATATTACTGCGTTGGAAGTCTCCGCCTCCAACGGTGGCTTACTTGAAGGAAGACCATTCATTTGGTTCTCCCCCTCTATAAAACAATCTATGAGAGCAGAAATTATCCCAGAAAATGTGACAAGGTATGGTCTATCTGGATAGAGGAGTGCAGTATTTTGAAAGTGGGTGTGGCGCTGCTTATATCAATATGCAGGGTGGCACAGTGGTAGAGTGATGAAGTGGTTAGCGCTTTCGCCAGCCAGCAAAAGGGTTGCTGGTTCAAATCCCAACCACGACACTACCTGCCTGGAGTTTGCATGGTCTCCCTGTGCCTGCGTGGGTTTCCTCCGGGTACACCGGTTTCCTCCCACACTCCAAAGACATGCTGGTAGGTTAATTGTATTCTGTCTAAATAGGCCCTAGTATGTGTATGAATGTGAGTTAAGAACCTTAGATTGCAAGCTCCTTGAGGGTAGGGACTGATGTAAATGTACAATGTATATGTAAAAGCACTGTGTAAATTGACTGCGCTATACAAGTACCTAAAATAAAAAATGAATAAAAATATATATACCTCATATTCATCCTCAGGCTGCTCCTGAAGATGTTGACGAAACGCGTAGGGCAGAGCTACGGAGTCATTGCATCACTTCCGGTTTCATCTCTGTGGAACGCATATCGTCCCGGACTTCCACCGTTTATACAAGCTGATTTGTTTTTATATGCTGAAGTGATTTTGCATAAATGCAAGTGCAATACTTTACTTTTCAAAATAAATGAAGTTACGCTATGAAGCCTGTCTTTGATGTTCCCTTATGCATGTGAGACTGCTGGGGCAGTGGACACAAAGGAGAGGCAGCTTTTTCTGTGGACCTGGATACTCTGAAGCAGGTGTAACTTTGGTTCTGGAAATCCTGATACAGCCAGGAAATGCTGTGAATGCGGGGCTACTCTTATATGGGGAGAGATTTCTGGAGAGTGGAGCAATAAGAGGGGGAGTAGGAGTGGAGACACCGGGCACACCACACGTGTGTGTTTTTTGGCCAGACCAAAATCTTTCAACAAACACCATATATATATATATATATATAAGAACTGGATAAATCAGTGGTTCTCAACTCCTGTCCTCGGGACCCACTAACAGGCCAGGTTTGCAGGATAACTGAAATGCATCACAGGTGATATCATTTGCTGCTCAGTGTTTGGAGTATTCTAGTCTGCATCTCCCCAAGGGAATACTTAAAAATGGCCTGTTGGTGGGTCCTGAGGACCGGAGTTGAGAACCACTGGGATAAATGCTCACTTGTGATTTTGGAGCACTGTTTACAGCACTTGTCACTTTTAATTTCAATTTCATTCAGTCTTTTTAAAATCATCACTGGATTTACTATATGCAGCACTGGTCACTTTACATATGTTATTTGCACACTAATATGAATGTATTACGCTTTTAGTTTGAGACAAGGTTTATTCACTTTTATTAATTCAAAGGGCCCTTTCACACAGGCTTTTCATTCAGGTCCGTCTGTCCGTTTTTCAGGCGGATCTAAACGGACGCTCCATGCAGCCCTATGGAGCAGCTGATGTCAGCGCAGACATGTCCACTGACATCCGCCGCTCTCGGATCCGATCCTGTCCGTGAAATCCAGATGGATGGAGACCCCATTTTCCATCTGTCTGGAGAATCGGATTGGAGCGGATCGGATGAAAACGGACAGGTGGATCCATTTTCATCCAACCTCCACAGAGCAGTGAGCGGAGACGGAACTGTCATCCGCCTGCTCAGCGGGAATCAACGGATCAATCCCTGCTGAGCAGAACGGAGCCTGTATATGGACAAGCCCGTGTGAAAGGGGCCTTAATATTGTCTAATATTATTGTATATACACATCTTTGCACACGAGGTATATATTGACAAGCAGCGTCACACTCGCTTTCAAAATACTACACTTATTCCTAACCCTAGCAGTCATAGTGGAGGCAGCAGCTACACATAAAAAGGTTAGTGTCTGTCTGTAGCGCAGTTTAACCAATCTAATACCATATCTGGATAGATGCATATGGGTAAAATGTCTTAGACGCAGTTTGAGCGTTTAATGTGCCCCCCCTCCCCCATTCCTTTCTTCCCCTTGCCTATTTCTCCTTTTTTTTGTTGCGCCCTCCATATACCTTTCCCTCTTGTCCCTCCTCCCTTCTAGCGTCCTCCATCCCTCCCTCTTCTTAGCTTATAACTGATTGTTATGGTACTGGCTCTTACTTCTGCCCATTAATGCACGTTTTTGCCATCCTGTTAAATGACTACCCTTGTTTTGTTATGATGTTGGGATAGACAAGTACTGCATACAAGAATTGTATGACTTACTACTATACTATCTACTAAGATTTCTTGTACTACTGTAAGCTGTATCTTATTTGGCAAACCTTTACTAAATCGTTTTCTGTTAATAAAAAAGCATGTCCCCTGCCAGCATACTGCAGAGCTAGAGCTCTCCAATCAGCAGGGAGCACAAGTTTTTCTGCCTGGAAAGATAAGAAGGGGGTTATTGGGACTTTAAATGAGGCACGTCCAAAGACGTGTCTCCATTCCAGGTTCAGTAACAAAAAACAAAGGGAGTTGGGACTTTAAATGAGGCAGTTAACCCATGAGGTAAACACATATGAACATGTTTATTGACAGAAGTGCATACAGTACATATGAGAAATGATTGTTCAAAATAATTGTACAGGCTCAATGGCATAGCATTAGTGTCATGGTGCATATCTGTGCATGAATCTATAAAATTGACAACATCAAGAATTGTAAGTTGAAAATAAGATTGAATGAATACACACACACATATATAACAAAACTAGGCGGCATAAACAAAAAAATTGATTGGTACATGAATGATAGATGTAGATGTAAATGGGTCATAGAAAAGATCCCATTGGGCATGAAGCCACATCCAACTCCCTTTGTTTTTTGTTTCTGCCTGGAAAGAGCGCACTCTAACTTAGCAAGGGGTGTGTCAGCCTTCTACAGAAAGACCACTGCTTCCACACAGAAAGCAAGGGTCCTCCTCTGCAGCATGCTGGCATGGGACAGGCTTTTCTACTCACCTTGTCTCTGTAAGACTCATGCTGTGACAAAGACTTTTGTTTTAATGCAATTGGAATGTATTTATCTCGGTGCCAGCTAAAAAAGTTAGGAGCCAGTTTTTTTTTTGTCCGGAGTGTCAGGCCATAAGAATTGCCCACGCCTGGTGCCCAGTGAAAAAAGTCAGAAAGTTAAAAAATAAAAAAAAAAATATTTTTTTTTTGTTTGTTATAAGTTTTTGCAAATAAGTAATTTTTCTCCTTCACTGATGTGCGCAAATGAGGCTGCACTGATGGGCACTGATAGGCTGCACTGATGGGCATTGATGAGGTGGTACTAATAGGCGGCACTGATGAAGTGGCACTGATGGGCACTCACAAGCGGCACTCACAGGCGGCACTCTCTTAGCAGCAGTAAGGAAAGGGCAACCGGTCAATCCCGCAACTTCAACCTCAGCTGTCAAACTGGGAAGATGCTGTCGGAGGTGGGCGGGCAGTGAGAGCAACCCACGCTAGCCACAGCACTGCCCACCATAGGGGGGAGCTGGTTCACACAAAGGAGCGTGCATCCCACTCCAACAGGCCGCAAAGATGTCGCTTTAATTAGTCCGCGGGGGGGGGGGGGCGCACATGGGAGGAATCAAGACTGCTGCCGTGGTGTAGGCCAGGCGCCAAGATGCAATTTCCGGTCGCCATTGCGACCTGGCGCTTAGGTTTTGTCGAGCCCTGATTTATGCAATTTAAATAAAGTGTTCAACTCGGATTTAATCAGCCCTCTCCAGTACTACATTACTCACCCTTTCTTCACTCTATTTTTGCATTCATTTGGCAGCAGTGCAGAAAAGTAAAATGGAACTATGCAAACTGTATGCATTGCAGTTTGTTTTAATATTTTATTTATTAAATTGGGTCAAGCACGGGGGGCGTGACCTGCCGTGGACAGAGATGGACGCATCTCAGTGAACTCAGCCCAATCCTTCGCCATCCTGCACCCCACAAGCCCGGTGAGTTCATTTCACACATCATCCCTACCCTCCTCATCCCACACAACACTACAGAGGTCCTTTTTTGGAAACTGCAACAACTAAAATCGGCGCCGAATTATGGCCTACACAGCCTGACAACCAGCCGGCAGCACCTACAGCAGTTATCCCCCATCAGAGCTGCTTAACCACCGATCCGGCAAGCCTCTGGAAGCCCCCACTAAAACCCATCAACCCACCTCTATAGAACCGCAATCCGGTGAGCGGCGGCGGTATCAGGAGCGGGAGCGGCCGAAAATTTAGTCCGAGGCTTCACTGAGGCCTCCGCGACCGCCATATTGGGACTCCCACTACACGAGCTGAGAGACTCCCACGCCTGTCCCAAGAAACCAGGGGCTAAAGGGACCATTAATCTACCAGCACATAGTGTCAAATCACATTCCTGAAGACCCACTTAACCCTTGCAGTGCTGATTGGCAACACAGAGCTCAATACCTGGCGGCCATATTGGTACACCCGAACTTTCCTCACAAACACCTTAGACGCCAATAGGCTCTGGAAATAACTACAGAAAGTACATTCCCAGCTCTAATTCAGCTACTCTGCAGAAGACACTCCAGAGACTCCCTTGCCTCAACCTCAAGAACCTACCTTTAACAACTGAATCTGACAGCAACCCTATTGGGGCCCTTCCGCCCATAAAACTTGCCACGTCAAGAGATCTCAACCCCCAGCCCTCCACCGGCAACAGAGCCCACCAACTAACCAGAGGCTGAGATGGCCACCAGGCCCTAAACCCAGCACACCAATACGGGCCAGAGGAACCACCACTGACACCACCGGTAGAGTCGGAGACCAATCAACCACCCGAGACAACGGCCACCTCCCGACCCCCAACTCTAGAGAACTGCACCGTTCAAAATACCCGCCTTCCCGGGGTTATCCCAACGACAGTCTAAGTCAACAATTTCCATCCAAGAA
>BLSH010455365.1:503382-535885 GCA_018402905.1 Glandirana rugosa
TTGTATATGTCTGAAATCATCCTATGTGGGGTATCTGACGACGGACGCAAATCACTCGGTCGACCACAACAGCTTTTGTATCATTAACAGCCAATACGTTCTTAACTGTTCATACATATATACCATATTGTCCTATATAGCGACTTTTTCTATATGTTAATTTTTACTTTTTGTATTGTAGACTTTTTTTGTACCCCAAATCCCCTGAAGAAGGATGCCATCCTGAAGCATGTCAGGACTTTGATATCCTACCAGCTGGCTCACTAAACGCAGGCAGCAGTCTATGGGGTGTATCCTACTAAAGTCTGTATATGTTCAGATTTTTGTATGTTACACTGGTACCACCCATGGTCTTTTTATGCTTGTATACAAATAAACTGGCTTTGGCCCTTTTAAATTTACTCTCAACTCTTATCTATCTGCCTTAAAGTTCCTGAGGGGTGTTTCATTTGCACATGCGTGCATATCTTTGGATACAACCCAGAGGGGGAGCCACAAATATGTTTACATTACCTGCTGACCAGAGTTGAGCTTTAAAGAGAAGTATGGGTTTGCACTTTTTTCTAGATTAATACTTACCTAGGTGGATGCCTCTGCACTGAGAACCGATCGATCGAACATCGGCGTTCACTTGGTTCTCACAGCTTCGTGAGCAGAAAGCTGTCAGTCACAGCTCTCCGGTCTTCTCCCTCCTCGCTCACTGGAGCGCTGGGCTGTGGAGGGGCAGGGATCGACCGCCTCAGGCTCTCAGCGGCTCACTGAGAGGCTGGGCTGGGTGTCAGTCCAGGCACCCGACGGATCCCGACTCCCATTGTCGTGATGACGCGGGCCCTAGACTAACTTCTGTGACGTCAGCAGTAAGCAGACTGCAGTCCGCTCTCTGCTGAAAATGGGTCACAAGAGTGCGAAATGAATTGCACTCCTGTGATCCATAGAAGTACAGCCAAATGAGATTTGGCTATACTGCTCCTTTAAGAACCCCCAGCTTAATTTACTGCTGTCTAGGAGTCGTGAATAGCAATCGTTATGTGCAGGATTTAAAAGTGATCTTAAAGCTTCTTTTTTTGTTTTTTATATTGCAAACATGTTATGCTTACCCGCTCTGTGCAATGGTTTGCAGCAGAGCAGCCCCAATCCGCTTTTCAGGTGCCCTGACGGAGCTCCTAGCTCCCCCCCCCCCCCCCCGAGCAGTGCTCCCCGAGAAATCTGCTTGTCCTGGGGGCACCGCTGCATGCTCGCTCCTGAGCTGCTGCTCTATGCGTGCCTAAGACACAGAGCTGCGCCGCCCTCCCCTTCTCACCAGCTCACTAGCTGTGATTGACAGCAGTGGGATCCAATGGGCTCCTGCTGCTGTCTCAGCCAATGAGGGAAAGCCCTCATACAGTCAAGGCTATCATGCACATTGCTGGATTGGAGGGGGTACAGGTAAGGATTGGGGGGCTGGGGCCCTGCTGCAAAAAGAAGGTTTTTTTACCTTCATGCATAGAACGCATGAGGGTAAAAAACCTTCAGACTTCAGAACCACCTTAAGCCCTGAGTGGCATGTTCATTAAGGATGGGCTCGGGTTTGTTCAGAACCGAACGTGCCCGAGCCCGCAAGGAAGTGAACCCTGCACTGCGCTAATCACAGGTAGTGAGACATTCCCCGATCGCTGCAGCCGCGCATCACGGAAATGTCTCACTGCCTGTGATTAGCGGGCTATGGCACGCTTGGTTCCGAACAAGCCTGAGCCCATCCTTAATGTTCATGTGTTACAGAGCCTTCCACGCTGAGGGCCAGAAATCATGTTATGTACTGCTTAATGATAGGCTGTAATGAATGGATCAAGATATCTTCTTAAAGGACTGGCAGTGCATACAGTGCGCAAATGATGTATGTCAAACCTAGGAATAAGGGATAAGTGAACTTCCATATTATGGTACTATCTGCCACTCATGATTTCAGTGTAACAATCCTTAACTGAGTAATTTGATCAACACAATTTATCTGACTTTACCATGTCACTGCAACACAATTTTATTCCCATAGAAAAGCACATGCCAAACTCACTTATGGCATCCAATCACTTTCCTGGTTGCACTAAAATATGAAACACAAACTTTGGCTATGGGTCACGGTCCAACATTTGCTCCAGTTTAAACCCCAACTTTTCATAATTCAGCCCCTTGGACTGGAAGTTCTTGATAGGAAACAACTGGATTGACACCATGCTGCTGGCACAGTCTTAGATTAGAAGGGAATGCATGTTTATGCACAGTCAGCAGCACAGCCCACACAAGGAAAGCTTGGAACAGAATATGGAGATACAGATAAGGGTCTATGACATTGACTTTCCCAATACATACACTATACTTGTTGAAAGTAATAAAACCAGAAGGTCATTATAGTAAAAGAATGGCTGCAGTGTACAGAATGAAGAAGTGCAGCTACCAGGGAATGCAGGGCTGGGCCCTTATAATGCTCATCTGTGGTTCCCATAAGTGAAGGAGGATGAGCAATGACACGCAGTGCATACTCACAAGTTCAGAGTGCATGCTGTCACTGAAGACAAATCAGAGAATACCAATGACTAGACATTAACTTACATTAAGGCCTTGAGTGAGCATGGTCTTGTTGCACACGGGAGCCACGGTGGTTATCATCACCATATTTATCAGACGTGGAAGAGGCACATATTCTGTGGTTTTGAAGGCGACAGACACTGGTGGCTGAGCATCATAAATCTGCAAAAGCCAAGTCAGGTCAACAATCCACACATTCCTATTGGCCAATCACGATGATGAGCTGCCTCTCTGGCTAAAAAGAAAGTCTGTGAGGCAAGGCTTCAAGCTCCATCACTTCCAGGAAACAGCGAATGCAGATATGTAGACAGATTTTTTTGTGAACTTTTAAAATTATTTTAACATAACAGCTATTTAGAAAAAATATATATATATTTTGGTAAATTTGCATGTGATCCTGGCACAGGTGCCATGCCAATCTGCTCTCTAGTGTTCCAATTTGAGTATATGTCGCCCACCCAAAGACTTTTTTTTTTTTTTTTTTAAGTGGAACTATGATGCAGTAAGTTACTAGCATTAAAGCGGTTGTCTACCCGGAAAAAAATAAATAAATAAAAACCTGCAAAACACTAGCATAATGAGCTAGTATGCACCGCATGCTAGCTCATTATGAAATATTCACCTTGAAACGGAGATCCGACCGGGCTGCTCGGTCCCCTCTGATGGAGTGGACATCTCGGATCTTGCTTACGGGTACGCGGCTCCAGCGCTGTGACTAGCCGGAGCCGCGAGACGTCACTGGGACCCGTATTTCCGGCAAGGTCCGGCACTATAGCCAAGCCTTTGGGATATACATGGCGCATGCACCACAACGCGCAGCGGATTTGAGGGGGAATATCTCCTAAACTGTACAGGTTTAGAAGATATTCATTTTACCTACAGGTAAGCCTTATTATAGGCTTACCTGTAGGTAAAAGTAAACAAAATGGGTAGACAACCGCTTTAACACAGCAGTTTTTGTCTTCTGAGTCCTCCCCGTAACAAAGATGTATTATTACCCGTCAGTACCAATCAGGTCCACCTGTCAGTTATTCAGACGGACTCTCCAGTCTCCTCTTTCGGAATTTTGGAAATAAGAAAAAACATCTGAAATAATAATAAATAACTATTAAATTATAGGTATTGGAATTTTCTTGAAATTTGGCTGTTCGTGAACTTAAATATGAGATTTATCACTAACAGCCATATTTTCAAGGAAATTCCAATACCTATAATTTAATAGTTATTTATTAGATAGTTATTATTTCAAATGTTTTGTTATTTTTGAGTTTTCGAATATCTGAATTCCCGAATTTTCTGGCTGTTCTGATTGACGAATTTCCGAATTACCGCAAATTGCAGAATTACTGCAATTGCCGAATTACCGCAAATTTCCGATGTTTCGTATCGGAAAAACTAAAATTCAGAAAAATTCCGAAATTAAAAATTCTGAATTTGTCCGAATTGCCGAATTTTGCAAGATTACGTAAAAACGGTCAATATTTTGATTGTCAAAGCGGTACATTGTTTTGCATGGAAATTTGTTGTTTTATATTGTAGGCCTGTAATTCTTAGGAATAAATCACTTAAGGCTCCTTTCACACAGGGGAGACTTGCGCTCCGACTCGCATCTAAAATTGAAATGAATGGGAGCCGTCTTAATGTACGCTACTGAGTCGCTATGACTTCAAAAAAAGGTTCCTGCTTGACTTCGAGGTGACTTCTATCCAACTTGTGCCCATAGAAGTCAATGGAAGTCGCCTCCATGTCGGATCCCCCAACTTAATGCAAGTGACTTTACAGTGAAAAGAATAGAATTTAATTTGGGGCAATCCCCTCCCTCCCTTCTCTGATTGGCCACAGGCAAAGTCGCCTGGCATAAGTCGTGTTGTTAGTCACGCTGCAATTGCCTAGCAAAGTCGCGCCAAAGTCGGATCGCCCCTGTGTGAACGGAGCCTAAATCTGTCCAAAGGAGAGTCTAGTAGACATCCTGGGTATGATAAAGTTTGACACACAAAATCATAAATTATAACATAATAAATTATAAATAATTATAAAAAATCATTGGGTTAAGAAAAAAAAAATACTATATCCCCATCCACTTGATGTGGATGGGAGAATCCTCCCCGCTTAGGTATTATACTCTGACAGCGGGAAGACTTCCCAGCCATCAGAATACACTAATGGGCACTGCTGGCTATAGCCTGCAGAGCTAATCAAGCAGGGAAAATCTGACATCTACCAATCAAATTCTGTACAACCAGCTTGCCCATACATGGCTCAAATTTCTACCGGTCCCTGCTGAACCAGACAAATGTTGATCCATGCATGGCCGGCTTTAGTAGCCCTCTACTGATTTTGCAGAGTGAGTAGGAATGAATTTTTAACAATAAGCAAAAAATAATTTACAAAGACTCACCTTTTTCAGAAATTTGATGTTGTCTAGCCAAGCAGTTTTGAGTCGGGGAACGAATGAGTACTGCGTTTCCTTAAAATACCGGCTTAGTAAATCTGGACAAACCTTTAATATATTCACCACCAACTCCCCAACCAACTCATCCTCAGTCGATGACTTCAGTCCAACCAGGAACTGCAGGAGGACCAAGTTCCCAGCCCTAGGTACAGCAAACAGTGTTTAAATGGGCTATAATGCACACACTCATCCATATTCATTTTACGTAAAATGAGGGAGAGTCCTGTTTTCCATTGTATCTTTACAATGCTCTGGCACCTCATTAGGAAGACCTTTGTTAAATCATAAAGTGGTTGTAAAGGCAGGTTTTTCATCTTAATGCATTCTATGCATTAAGATAAAAAAACCTTCTGTGTGCAGTAGCTCCCGCAGCACCAATACTTACCTGAGCCCCATCTTGATCCAGCGATGTTGCACGAGAGTCTCGGCTGTACGGGACTCTCCTTCCTGATTGGACACATGGAGCTGCAGCTCGGCTAAGGTGCCCCCATAGCAAACTACTTGCTGTGGGGGCATTTAGCAGGAGGGAGGGGCCAGGAGCGCTGAAGAGGGACCCGAGAAGAGGAGGATCTGGGCTGCTCTGTGCAAAATCCACTACACAGAGCAGGTAAGTATAACAGGTTTGTTATTTAAAAAATAAATATGAAATTAGACTTTAGTATCACTTTAATAGCTCCTATAACCACCACATGTTACAATCTCCTTTAGATTTGCCAACAAGTATGCAGTGCAAGTGCCTGCCAGATTGAATACATTCTGATTGGAGAAATTAGGTAGGTTCTCATGTTACATAGTTTTGGTAAATCTGAAGAGGATTGTACAGTCAGTTAGTAATGCATATGGTAAGCTTTAGTCCTTTCTTTATATATTCCTATGAAGAATCCACACGGACCTAGATATGTTCTTTCATCTGCCCTCAAGTGGAGTCTGTATAATCATGTACGGGCATTCATGGTCACAGCCGTAGTAAAGGAAAGGAGGTTCCTGAGAATAGTAAAGACTTTATTGATGATGGAGCCATGTGATCTATCAGTTGATCTAGCGAGGGATACAAAGCTTCCCTGCACTCCGCATTGGCTCCTTGGGTTATAGTTTCCATGCTGAACTCTGCATGCCCCCTACTACTATAGAAAAAGACAATATGGTAAACCTTCAGCCCACTTGCAGTCAAACATAAAAGTGCAAAATGAAAAAAGCAATTGAGCAGTCTTTTTCAACGCTGGTGTGCCTTGATTTTCTTCAGGGGTGCCTTGGCAAAATGCCTAAAAATTGCCCCAAAACTGTATACAAACCACTGGATGGATGAAGCAGCCCTTTTAGTTACACAAAGCCACAGGTTTTCATTATACACCATTACAGCCTTCTAGCTGCCAACCTCCTAACGACCAATGACATCATCAGTTGATAAGGAGGATGTCAGTTGCCTGCATATCACCCTTGTTTGACCTTCCCTTGCCTCTCTCCATCAGCTTTGGGGTCACATTAGCCAAGTTATGGAGAAAAACCTGAGGGAGAAGAGAAACATAGGAATACTAGTCACTACCAGTTTGCAAAAGTGTATTTGCTATGGAAGAATAAATCACCTCTAACCTTGGGAGCCCCATGTATATGGATGTTGCTGAATTATGTAAAACTATCACAGTAGTTTTTACATTTAAGAATGGGGCACCTCAAGACAATTTTGGAGGGTGCCTCGAAATTGCCCATACTTTTGAAGGGTGCCTTGACTGAAAAAAGGTTGAGAAACACTGCAATAGAGTACAGTGATCACCTCTAATGTCAGCCTGGGCTGCTTCTCTATAAACAAGCCAGTCCCTCTCTACAACTCAACGGCTTGGGCAGTCCGGGCCGGATTTACATCTCAGGAGCCTATAGGCAGAGAATTCTGAAGGGCCAACCCTCCCTATCGATGGATAGATAGAGAGAGATGGATGGATATAGACTGACAGACATTGTAAATAATGTATATAGATAGATAGAAAGACAGCTGATAAGAGATAACTTTCCAAGCACCTATCAATCATCCAATCTTCTACCAGCATACAGCCCATTACCTGTCTGCCCGTTCTGCTCACACTCAGTGTTTATGTTGTATGATTAAAGCCTGGTACACGGCCTCTGGTTGGAGTCGCTGCACTCACTATGCAAAGTACAAGGATCTCCCCCGCTGAGCTGTTGTATTCAGAAAGGGGAACACCCCCAGGGGAACACCCCCCCCCCCCCCACTGCTCTCAGCCAATGGCAGATTGGGAGTCGGTTGGCTGCTGGCTTTCCAGCATGCAGGCCTGACAGGAGCCGGATGCCTTTTTTTGAACCGGCAAATGTCTGACATTTGGCCGTGTGTTCCCTGGCTTTACATTGTGTTATGCCCATAGACAGAGTAGAGTCCTCCCTGGAGCCAGGCTGCATTTTTTGGGAGAAGTGGGAGTGTAGGGAGGACAGGATACCTGTCTGTGCAGAGTCACCCAGCGGGCAGTGTTTAAAACTCCAGGATAGCGGTTAAACTTCTGCACCCACTACTTGACAGCATATGCTCTCCAGGGATTGGCCATTGGGAGGTGATGTCACAAGGTGTGTTCTTAAAGGCGGTGAAGAGGGAGAGGAGTTTAGAAGTGGCAGCGACTAAGTATGGGCTCGGGCGTGTTCGCAAGTGCACGTGCCCGAGCGTGCCAATAAGAGAACCCTGCACTGCACTAATCACAGGCAGGGAGACATTCCATGATCGCTGTAGCCGCGCATTGGGGAAAGGTCTCACTGCCTGTGATTAGCGCAGTGCAGGGTTCACTACCTGGCGGGCTTGGGCACGTGCGCTTTTTACAGGTATGGCTATGTAAAACATTAAAAATAAGGGTCTATACTGTGTACAATCCAGTAATACACGGTCTCATCCTGGCTCTGCACATGGTCAGTTGCTCTCCATTCTAGGCATTTTTAGGCACTGCTGAGTTTGTAGACCGATCTGCCGACAGCCCCAAGCAGAATTAAACCCCATTACCCTTTACAGCCAAGGAAGCTGCTTCTGTCTGATCTGCAATCGCCATGGTGCTGCACATGCAATCAGTCATAGCACCAGCCATTTGATGGTTTAACAATTTGGTTGATGCAGCAAGCAAATGTGACAGTTAGCAAACCAGGCATTCCAGGAATGTAACTTTTTAGAAACGTAAATCAATAGGATTAGTTCCACTTTCTGATTCACTTCTGCTTGGGGCCATATAAAAAGATGCATATTGACTATATTTGAATAAAGTGCCATAACAACCCAAGCCAGGTATAAGGTCCGAGTGATAGCAATTAACCACTTTAGCCCCTTCATGACCAGAGCACTTTTTGCGATACGGCACTGACTTAACTGACAATTGCGCAGTCGTGCGACGTTGTGCCCAAACCAAACTGACGTCCTTTTTTTTCCCCACAAATAGAGCTTTCTTTTGGTATTTTATCACCTCTGCGGTTTTTATTTTTTGCGCTATAAGCAAACAGAGCGACAATTTTGAAAAAAATCAAATATTTTTTACTTTTTGCTACAATACATATCCAAAAAAAATTAAAAATAAAAAAACAAAATGTATTCATCAGTGTAGGCAAATATATATTCTTCCTCATATTTTTGGTAAAATATATATATAATATATAAAAATATATATATCGCAACAATCGCTGCAGCCGAGCATCAGGGAAATGTCTCACTGCCTGTGATTAGCGCAGTGCAGGGTTCACTACCTGGCGGGCTCGGGCACGTGCACCTGCGAACACGCCCAAGCCCATCCTTGGCAGCGATTATCAGTGGGATGGGTACTTTGTGCATCCTCCAGCCGGTGTCAGCGCAGGTGTATGATACGGGGTAAAAATGCCTCCCATAGGGATTAAGGCATCGGGCCACCTAGGCAGCTACATGCAGGACGACACTGGCCACAGTGCTGGACGACCAAGCCAAGTGACTCGCTTTAAGGAATAACACAAAGAAGTTCACCGCTATGGATCTACTGCTCACCCCCAACCCAGTGCCAAACTTCAACAGACCGCAGAACAGCACCAAGCCTGATGGCTGGATGATGAACGTGGGCATGGTGATGGCCATCATTTTCCTGGTCATTGTGTTTGGGAATATCATGGTTGGCTATAGCCAAGTTCCAGAGACTTCAGACAGTCACTAACTACTTAATCACCTACTTAACCTGTACGGACCTGGTGACTCATATGGACGGGCACCCCTCTAGGAATGGAGCCTGTAGGCACATGCCTACAGTGCCTAGTGGGAAATACGGCCCTGTGGGCAGTCCTCTTTCTAAAACCACAAAAATGAATTGGGTAATCTGGGCAATATGTCCTTGTAACTTGGGCAGTCTGTATTCTGTCATTGTATATCTCTGGAAAAACAGTGTTGAAATATATCTCTCTCACCTTGCAGCTGTGCCCAGGCTTGGGTCATAGAAATTAATGCCATGCTTTAAAGAGCAGCACAGATCCTTTAGGAAGCTGTGTACAAGCTCCCTTATCATCAATTTCCCCGCTTCCTTTGGGTCATTTGTGTCCTAGAAAAAAAACAAAAAAACAGAGTTAGGTACCTGGTAACTCCTTTTCTGGGAAGTCTTCCAGGGCAGCATCTGAGAGATAGGCCTGCTCCCACCTAAAACAGGAAACACATCATCCACCAATTTAAAAGGCCGTCACATACCTCAGTGCCTCAGTAATATAAAAGTACCGAAGGAACAACAGGCAAACATATATACCATCCTTCCACAAAACTTCCGCCTAAAGAATAAAAAAATAGGAACGGGTATGAGTGCTGCCCTGGAAAACTTCCCAGGAAAGGAGTTACCTGGTACCTAATGGTTTTCTTAAGCTGTCTTCCAGGGCAGCATCTGAGAGGATTTAGTAAGGAATACTACTGGGGGGGGGGGGGATCTACAACCTGAAGGACCTTTCTACTGGAAGATTGGTCTTGGCTGGACAGGAAATCTATCCTGTAATATTTTATAAGTGTACTGAAGCTCGTCCAGGTTGCCATCTGGCATATCTGGTCAGGCATAGCTCCTGCTTTCTCCACATATAAAGATGGTCAGGCCCTGGTAGCATGGGCTGATGTTCCTTTGGGTGATACCTGGTAGATGTAAGAGATGCCAGTCTGATCTAACTGCCAGCTCTATGGAGCTATTGAGGGGAACCCCTATCTCTGTCCATACTGATGTCAAACATTTGTGAAATGACCTCTGACTCCACTGAGAGGTTCTACATATAACTATGAAGAGCAGCAGGGATCCCCTAAACTAAATCAGTTTTAGGAATCATATTGAAATCAATTCATCTGTGGGCCATGGGAATAATGCTCCATGCACTGGGGAAAAAAAATCATCGCTGTAATTCCACATGGTTTGCTAAGTGTCATAGGCCCTGGAACCACTCGGGAACCATCCAATGAGCAGCCAATCAGGCACTGTAAGCATGGAGACCCTGCTTCCCTTGCTGGGTCTGAAAATAGCGAAGAGATCACCCATACCTGAGTTGGAGTGAACTACTTTAATGACTATATAGACTAGGGCAGGGATATGCAATTAGCGGACCTCCAGCTGTTGCAGAACTACAAGTCCCATGAGGCATAGCAAGATTCTGACAGCCGCAAGCATGACATCCAGAGGCAGAGGCATGATGGGACTAGAGGATAAAACAGTATAGTGGAATTACATGATACCTAGACCATAATCTCCACTGAAACTCGTGTGTCCAAATGGCTACTTAAAGCATAGACTAACAACCAACGCTCTTGACCATCAGTGTAAAAAGGGGCGACCTGGTAAGCACTATGATAACAAAATAATGAAATACACAGGAATTGCTACACCGCCAATCAGTTACTACGCATATGAGCAATATACAGTACAATCATACTGTACATTCTTGTATACGCAAAATAACGGTCCCCTCATCCGAATGCAAATGTCAGGTGTTCTGTGTATTAAGACTGGCACCAAGGACTCTGGCACCAAGGACTCTGGCACCAAGGACTCTGGCACCAAGGACTCTGGCACCAAGGACTCTGGCACCAAGGACTCTGGCACCAAGGACTCTGGCACGAGTTAGGTAGATCCCTGCTTAAAGAGACTGAGCCTGTAGCAGTGACAGGATAAACAGTTTATGTTGACTGTTACACCACATTCTATTAAAGTGGAACTTTAGTAAGAAAAAGTCCTGCTAGATAACTTCAAGCCGGCCCCTTTTACAGGTAAAACAATAAAAACAAGGGTCTATACTGTGTACAATCCAGTAATACACGGTCTCATCCTGGCTCTGCACATGGTCAGTTGCTCTCCATTCTAGGCATTTTTAGACACTGCCGAGTTTGTAGACCGATCTGTCGGCAGGCCCAAGCTGAATTAAACCCCATTACCCTTTACAGCCAAGGAAGCTGCTTCTGTCTGATCTGCAATCGCCATGGTGCTGCACATGCGATCAGTCATAGCACCAGCCATTTGATGGTTTGACAATTTGGTTGATTAAGCAAGCAAATGTGACAGTAAGCAATCCAGGCATTCTAGAAATGTAACGTTTTAGAAATGTAAATCAATAAGATTAGTTCCACTTTCTGATTCACTTCTGCTTGGGGCCTTATAAAAAGATACATATTGACTATATTTGAATATAGTGCCATAACAACCTAAGCCAGGTATAAGGTCCAAGTGATAGCAATTCACCACTTTAACCCCTTCCTGACCAGAGCACTTTTTGCGATACGGCACTGCATCACTTTAACTGACAATTGCGCAGTCATGCAACGTTTTACCCAAACAAAATTGATGTCCATTTTTTCCGACAAATAGAGCTTTCTTTTGGTGGTATTTGATCACCTCTGCGTTTTTTATTTTTTGCGCTATAAACAAACGAAGAGCGACAATTTTGAAAAAAATCCAATATTTTTTACTTTTTGCTATAATACATATCCAAAAAATATATATAAAAAACAAATGTATTCATCAGTGTAGGGCAGTGGTTCTCAACTCCTGTCCCCAGGACCCACTAACAGGCCAGGTTTGCAGGATAACTGAAATACATCACAGGTGATAACATTTGCTGCTCAGTGATTGCAGTATTCTAGTCTGCATCTCCCCAAGGTAATACTTAAAATCTGGCCTGTTGGTGGGTCCCGAGGACCGGAGTTGAGAACCACTGGTGTAGGTGTAGGTTGATATATATTCTTCCTCATATTTTTGGTAAAAAAAAAAAAAAAAATCGCAATAAGCGTATATTGATTGGTTTGCGCAAAAGTTATAGTGTCTAAAAACTATGAGAACTGATTTATGGCATTTTTATTTTTTTACTAGTAATGACGGCAATCTGCAATTTTTAGCGGGACTGCGATATTGCGACGGACATGCCAGACACCTTTGACACTTTTTTGGGACCATTGGCATGTGTACAGCATGTTCTAACTGTGGGGGGCTGGGATGATTGGGGGAGGAGAGAGATCACTGCTCCCATATACAGGGAACATACGAACGGTTTCCTCTCCCCTGTCAGAACGGGGATCAGCTTGTTTACATTCACGGATCCCCGCTCTGTCACTGCGGGGAAGCGATTGCGGGTAGCCGGCTGAGATTGAGTCTACCCCACCCTCTGATTGGCTCACCCGCTAGCGCGTAAGCGCGCCCACAATACTCGCTCCAGTGCCCGCCGTGAGGTAACGGCGATTCGTGCAGGAGAGCCATGTTGCCGCTGTCAATCCACGGCGGGCGGTCAGCAACTGGTTAATGATAGGCTAAAAACACTGCACATAAAATATGCTGCATAGTATTATGTGAATGACCTGGCTGCCTCTGCAGCCCTGGCCTGTGATATGCGATTGAATAGGACATAGACACTACAATATAATATAGTGGCCCCACGCGCTTTGTGTTGGTATGCCCTCTAGTATAGTGCCAGAACATGAAGACCATCTTTAACCAGTTACGGTTGACGGTGGCTGCGAGACCGTGTGTTGTGGGCGCATGCTCACCATGTAGCGGGGTAGCCAATCAGTGGTGGGGGCGGACTCAATGTCCACCGACCACCCACAATCGCTCTCCTGCAGTGACAGAATGAAGATCCGTGTATGTAAACACAAGAATCTCCGCTCTGACAGGGGAGAAGGAGCCGTGATCTTCTGTTCCCTGTATATGTTTTTTTTTTCAAAACGGTCGCTCCTAATTTGTTTATTGCGGTGATCAGAAATGACACAGAGGTGATCAAATGCCACCAAAAGAAAGCTTTATTTGTGGGGAAAAAAAGGACGCACATTTCTTTTGGGTACAATGCCGCACGACCGCGCAATTGTCAGTTAAAGCAATTCAGTGCCGAATCGCAAAAAAGTGCTCTGGTTATAAAGGGGGAAATCCTTCTGGGGCTGAAGTGGTTAATGTAGGGATATCTGCATAAACACAACAACATATGCAAGGGAAATAGAAGATGGAGGTACTGCGCTACCTAGATCATAAACCCGTAAGCTGCCAGCATGACAATCATAACCAATATTGTGCAAAATTAATAAAAGTGCGGCGCTGAAAGAGGAGTACCTACACGGCACTAACACCTCAAATGATTATCATTACAAACTCTGAATACAACATAAACATATAATATGTGATATAATAGGTAAGACAGTTATGAATAGGTGTTCTTATACAATAAAGTGCAACAAAGTGTCCAAGGATTATAATATCATATGCATTATTATTTCATCTTCCCACTGATCAATAAAGTGCACAAAAAGTGCATATAAAGTGCAAATAAATGTCCAAGATCTACAACTGTGTATGTGTTCACTCTTCATACATGAGGTTTACACACTGTACAGTTCATGGCAGGACCAGATAAAAAGGTGACTTCCACCCATATTCAGTGTTATCCACCACCAAGCACAATTGGGTACTCTTACTAGAATCAATCCTGGTAAATGCGTAGCAAACATTAGCCACTATAGGTCTCCACGGACATCAGATTGGTGTTCAAGGAAAAAACTCCCAGCTCCTGAGTTGACAGCCTCCAAGGATCAAATCCAACTCCTGACAAGTAGCGTTAAGCCAACACTCAGAGGGGGACATCCATACCAATGCATCACATTGGAAATCCAGGGTGGCTTTGTGCATAAGACCTCATATAAAAATAAAAATGCTACATAGCATAATACTGTTTGACCAGGTGCATTTATTAAAAATGATTGCACTTACATGCACAAGAAAAAGGCAGGTACAGCATGGAATTCCAACTAAAACTCTGCAGGGGCACAACGGACTGGAGCAGACTCTCCTCACCCTGGGTCCATTGCGCCCCTACAGAGTTTTAGTTGGAATTCCATGCTGTACCTGACCATAGCCAAATGCTTAGTTGGAATGACTCACCTATATAGAGAAAAGTACACTGAAGTAACAGGATTATCTCACTCAGGTGAGAAACAACCAAAGTCTCTAAATTCCCATGGTCTTAACCTGGTCAGACCTGGTAGTAAATTAAAGCTGCTGACATACTAAGCCTGGAAATGTAGCCAGAGTCGTCAGAAGTACCCCACCTGCCTGTGATAACAGGCAGTCTTTAAGCACAGGTTTGTCTATGCAGCCCTCGCATAGGGGACAAGTCCACGAGCCAGTCAATTATATGTTGCAGGATCCACCCAAAATCAAACTCAAAAGACCTGATTGAGCCCCGGACCGAAAGGAGAGGAAGGTGTCTGACATCTTTTACAGGAGACTAAGGCCCCTTTCACACGGGCGTACTGTTCAGGTCTGCCTGCCTCTGTTTTTCAGGTGGACCTGAATGGACACCCATTCTCCTCTATGGAGCGGCGGAAGTCAGCGGTGACATGTCCGCTGACATCCGCCACTCTCCGATCTGATCCGTGCTCCGTAAAGTAAGACGGATGGAAACCTTATTTTTCCATACATCTGGGGAGCGGATCGGATGACAATGGACAGACGGTCCGTTGTCATCCGATTTCCCATAGAGGAGATCGGCACTCTGACAGATCCGTTGCCGCACAGTTTGCGGAGACTGATTTGTCATCCGTCAGCTCAGCTGAGCAAAAACGGACCCCGCACACGGAACGGCCGCGTGAAAGGGACCTAATCCTTTTAAGCCTCACAGGGATTCTTTTGCCACAGGTTTGCTTATGCACTTTTGGCAAAGATTTTTGGCCCAGCTGGCTGCCATTTTGCCCTCACAAGAAGCACATGCTTAGGGAATACTTTCAAGTATGATAAAAAAAAAAAAAAATTGCTGCTACCACTAATTAGCATTATGTATATAGTGGTTAGGTAAGAACAGAGGTGGCCTCTGCATGCTCTGGCTTACCTTGGAGCAGTCAGGGTTCGCAGGCTCTGCATGCAAGAATTGTACAGCGTCTGACATAGTCAGCTTCAAGCAAAACATCCAACACATGCTCCTTGAAAGTTTTTTCCTGCCCCTGCTCTGGCCCCACCTCCAGTGAGAGAGGGGTGCAGATAGCCTGCTGCACATCACTAGTAGCCTAGGGCAAATAGTGGTTGGCAAGTATAGAGGTGGCCTGTGCATGCTCTGGCTTGCTTGGAGCTGCCCTCTTGCAACATCCCTCTGACCACCCAGGCAGGGAGAGGAGTGAGGAGATCAGATGGCTTCCCAGAGATGCCACAGGCTGGCCGGTTTGCAGCTGCACCACAGCACTGGAGGGGGACATCCCAAGATACCTTTGTCGGCTGGGGGGGATGGTTGCTTACTTCCCCAATGGGGAGCGAAACGTCAGGCTGAAGAGGACCCTGGGGGGGTGTCCCTGGAAGCCCTAGCCTAAGTCGCCTAGTCCCCTCAGAGGCAACTGAAGACGACCGGCCCCTGCAACTTAGCACAGGGACTGGAGAAAAAAACAAATTGTGTGCTGATCCTGTTGGTCCGGAGGAAACGAAAGAACTGAGGTATGCGACAGCCTTTTAAATTGGTGGATGAGGCGTTTCCTGTTTTAGGTGGGAGAAGCCCTATCACTCAGATGCTGCCCTGGAAGACGACTTGAGAAAAAGACATTCATCTAGTGAATATATGAAATTTGAAAATAAGACAACAAAAGAACTCTGGTGTTGTAACCAACAATCATACAATACAGAGTAAACATGTGTGCTGACCTAGAAACGGAAAAAGAATAGATCTTAAATTATTATTATTATTATTATTACAGTATTTATATAGCGCCGACAGTTTGCGCAGCACTTTACAATATTAGGGCAGACAGTACAATACAACTCAATACAGGAGGAATCAGAGGGCCCTGCTCGGTAGAGCTTACAATCTAGGAGGGAGGGTTAAATGATACGAGAGGGAAATAACTGTGGGGGATGGGTTGATTGAGAATAAAAAAGTGCAGTTGTTAGGTGGCGGCAGGATAGGCTTCCCTGAAGAGAAAAGTTTTCAGGGATCACCTAAAGGTGGATAGATTTGGGGATAGTCTGACAGATTGGGGTAGGGAGTTCCAGAGCATGGGAGCGGCTCGGGAGAAGTCTTGGAGGCGAGTGTGAGAGGAGGTGATGAGGGAGCTGGAGAGCAGGAGGTCTTGAGAGGAGCGAAGAGGACGATCTTAAAGGATAAGTTCACACAAAACTGACACTTTAGTCAGAGGTAAATGACAGCAGACATATTACCACTCTTGTATCTTCTAATGCTTGTGAACTCCAGCAGAGATATCTCCATTTGGAGTTAAATCTACTGCTCTTAATGTCTTATTCCTTTTGCTGCAGTGATTTTGCTCTCCTATGTTTGCTATACTATAAGAGGCAATGCAAGCCTATATAGCCGGTTCTGCCAGTACTGGTGACAGCTGGTAGGCAGAGTTGGAATCTCAAGAGCAGACAAACAATCTCTGAAGACCATAAAGATTTGCAGAGTCTACCTTCTGGAACCCTAGAAGATCAGTTTTGGATAGGCTTACACTTGATTGGTAAGGGTAATGAAAAACAATAAGTGCAAGATTCATTCAGAAAATTTAAACTATTATTTCATTGAACAAGTATGAACACCACAAGGTTTAGCTGGGGGCAAGGAACTGGTTCTCACCATAATAATGAATAGTATCACAATCACTACACCGTTATGCAACCCCTTCCTAACACAGCACAGCATATTGCACACAAAGATCTGTCCAAGGACACTGTACCTCTGCATCCTTGTTGCCGACATCTACAATGCCATTCCAGCGGTATAGGGAAGCTATGTGATTTAGAATAGCAGAAGTAAAAAAACGCACTTTCTGGGTTTTTGTGATGGCTTTATTTTGAATAACCTGCAAGGAGAATTACAAAAGCACAATGAATGGAAATGAATGAGACAAGCTGATAGAAAAGAAAAGAGGATGACATATTAAAGTGTATGTAATGACAACATTTTTTCTTGTCTTGCATAATGTTAGGTTTTATTGCGGTCTGTGTACTGCTAGGGTATTCCTCCTCTATATTTCACCATGCTGAACAATGTCCAATGGCTACACCTCTGGCAACTGTCTCAGAGGGACATTCCATGACATAAAATAGATTTCCCCATTCTTCCTGTTCAGTGTCTCAGACAGGAAGTGAAGGAAAATCTCCCTGACAGGACAGAGAATACGATAAAAAAAAAAAAAAAAAAGAGGAGGGTCTTAACCATTCCTTACTCTACCCATAATTAAAGGCAAAGCCTGGCCATAAATTACAAAATTTTCTTGTACCATTTTCCTTTACATTTACCAAAAAAAAACATATAATATGAGGTCAAACCTAAACACTTTCAATTTGTATGCAATCAGGCAGGCCCCTGCACTACACAGCTGAACGTAAATCTAAAGGAAACTGAATAAGAAAATTGCATAATATATGGCCGAGCCCAAGTTCACCTTTAAGAAAAAAATAATAACCACTTGCCGACCGCCTCGTGTAGATGAACGGCGGCAAAAGCGGCTCCGCTGCTCAAATTGCCTTATATAAACGGCGATTCGTGTTCTCGCGCCTGCCGCACGCTGCGTGAGTGTGGCCGCGGGTCGGGCGGACTCAATGTCCGCTGGCGACCCACGATCGCCTTCTAAAGAGAAAGAATGGGGAACCGCCAATGTAAACATGCAGGTTTTCCGTTCTGTCAGGGGACAGGTCAGTGATCTACTGTTCCCTGTATTCGGGATCAGTGAGATCTGTCATGCCCCTGCCAGCCCAGCCCCCATACAGTTAGAACACAGTGAGGGAACACATTTAACCCCTTGATTGTCCTACAGTTTAACCCCTACCCTGCCAGTGACATTTATACAGTAATCAGCGGCAATTCTTAGCTCTTAACGATGTAAAAATGTCAGTGGTCCCAAAAAACTGGCAAAAGTGTTCAATCTGTCCGCTGCAAAATCATGGTCCTGCAAAAAAAATAATCGCAGATCGCCGCCATTACCAGTAAAAAAAAATAATAATAAAAAAAACACCATAAATAAATTCTCTCAGTTTGTAGACACGATAGCTTTTGTGCAAACCAAACAAACGTTTTTTACGATTTTATTTACCAGAAATATGTAGAATACATTTTGGCCTAAACTACTGAAAAAAATTGTTTTTTTATATTTTTTTGGGGGATATATATTATATTTTTCAAAATTGTCGCTCTTTGTTTATAGCGCAAAAAATAAAAACCGCAGAGGTGATCAAATACCACCAAAAGAAAGCTCTATTTGTGGGAAAAAATAGACGTCAATTTTGTTTGCATGACCGCACAATTGTCAGTTAAAGCGACGCAGTGCTGAATTGCAGAAAGTGCTCTGGTCAGGAAGGGGGTAAATCCTTCCGGGGCTGAAGTGGATAATAAATGCACATATTTTTGCAGGAAAAAAATGTGCATTTATTAATTTTTACCATAGCAGCCTACAAAACATTGCAGCTGCAATCAGCGAATCGTGGATGCAATATCAGACTCCTGCACACACTTCCTCCAGCTTTCTTCTCATACCCCTGCATGGCATTTCAGTTAAAAAGCTGGAAGAAGTCTCAATGGACTGCATGTGCACTGATAACTACAAGTTTATCTGCCACAGTGGAAGACAGAACTAGTAGGTTACTCATTCACAGATCCTAAATGCAGGGCCGGCTCTACCAATAGGCGGAGTAGGCAGCCGCCTAGGGCGCCACTGCCACCCAGGGCGCCCATCCGCTGTTCATCCGTCACTGCTCTGCATCGATCACGCATGTCACTGGAGAACCGTGGCGGGCAGCACACCAGGGCGGTAAAATGAGGCGGATTCAGGGGCACAGGTGCGGGCCTGTGGACCATGGCTAAAGAAATGGGTAGTGAGGCTCTGCAAAAATCTCTACCATCGTATACATTGACAGAGCAAAGGGGGTGGAGTCAGGGGCAGAGCCAAAGGGGGGCGGCAAAATGAGGTTTCGTCTAGGGTGTCAAAAATCCTTGCACCATCCCTGCCTAAATGTGACTGGGGCAGTGGGAAACAAGAACCCCCCACCTGTTCTCACAGGAGAAGGGGCTCTGGGTGTGGTGTGAGGGTGCTTAGGAAAAGGTTACACCCTATATATGGGTGTAAAATGTTCCTAGAGGTGAAGTTGACCTTTTACCTAAGGGTGAAGCATTTAGGCCTCATACACACGGACATTTTTACAGTCGGGTTTTTGAGCTTTTTTTACAGCTTAAAAACGCCTCTCCATGTTATTCAATGGCCACACACACACACACACACACACACACACACACACACACACACACACACACACACACACACACGTTTTTGAGCTGTAAGTGGCATAGGCGTTTTTAAGCTCCAAAAAAAACCCAGGACCAGCGCGGTCTGAGGCTCCAGCGCTAGAGCTGTATAAACGCAGACGTCAGTAAAAGCTCAAAAACGCAGCTTAACGTTATATACAGAGCGTTAAGCCTCGACAGGCATTTCTCTGCCTCTATTCAAAATCAATGGTTCCCTATGGGAGCCCATTGATTTGAACAGAAGTCACACCAGAAGTCGGATCATGATGATCCGACTTGCGGTGCGACTTGTGTGCTGAGGATCTTGAAGGGGAACCCCCCCTCCTGGACCACACAAGGCCACATGCCCTCAGCATGGGGGGGTGGGCGCCCCCCAACTCCAAAGCACCTTGTCCCCATGTTGATGAGGACAAGGGCCTCTTCCGGACAACCCTGGCCGTTGGTTGTCGGGATCTGCGGGTGGGGGCTTATCACAATCTGGAAGCCTGCTTTAACAAGGAGTCCCACAGATCCTGGCCCCCCACCCTGTGTGAATGAGTATGGGTACATTGTACCCCTACCCATTCACCTGAAAAAAAAAAAAAAAGTGTCAAAAATAAACACACTACACAGGTTTTTAAAGCATTTTATTAAATCAGCTCGGGCATCTTCTCCCTCTGGCGGTTCTTCGCCCTCTGTGCTGTCTTCTCTTCTCCCTCTTCTGTCAGGTCTTCTGTCTTCTCGCTCTTTTGCCGGGTCTTCTCCCTCTGTCCTTCTTCCAATGTGGACTCGACCTGATCTCCCGGTGTAATGCTGGGTCCGTTTACAAGGACTTATATTGGCATGGGGCGGGGTCACCCACTGAAGTCATGAGGAGGCCCGTCCCCTTGTGACGTCACCGCCCGGGCGTGATGGGACGGTGACATCACAAGGGGGTGGGGCCTCCAGGTGACGGAGAAGAACCGGCAGAAGGAGAAGACATCACCAGAGGAGGGAGAAGAGCCGGAGAGGGAGAAGACGCTGGAGCCGATTTAATAAAATGCTTTAAAAACTGTGTACTGTGTTTATTTTTGACACTTTTTTTTTTTTTTTTTTAGGTGAATGGGTAGGGGTATAATGTACCCCATACTCATTCACATAGGGTGGGGGCCGGAATCTGGGGCCCCCCTTGCTAAAGGGGGCTTCCAAATTCCGATAAGCCCCCGCCTGCAGACACCGACAACCACCGGCCAGGGTTGTCGGGAAGAGGCTCTTGTCCTCATCAACATGGGGAGAAGGTGCTTTGGGGTGGGGGGCTGCTCCAAAGCACCCATCCCCCCATGCTGAGGGCATGTGGCCTGGTACGGTCCAGGAGGGGGGGGGGGGCTGCCCACGTAAACATTTTTTTTTTCATTTTTGCGGAGGATCCTCAGCGCACAAATCGCACCGCAAGTCGGATTATCATAATGCCACTTCTGGTGCGACTTCTATTCAAATCAATGGGCTCCCATAGGGAACCATTCATTTTGAATAGAGGCAGAGAAACGCGGCTAAAAGCTAGCGCGGATAAACGTACATTAATGCCAATGAAAAACGTTGATAAAATCGCATTTTTAACACAACTTTTTTCCTGCCGTCGGTACCAGCTTTACAGCTCGTTTTTTTTATAACGCCCGTGTGTATGAGGCCTAAACATAAAAGCTTGGGCAGAATTAATGCACACAGGGAGTGTATGCTTTGAAAGCAGTGTGTTAGAGACCTCACCTTGGTTTGCAGCAAGGACAGCAGGAGATTTATGGTAGATATTCTATCTTCCTTTATCCCAGTAAAGAAAATCTCACTAAAAAAACCTAAAAAGAAAGAAAAAAAGAAAGAAAGAAAAAAAAGATAACAGCAGAGTGTTTAATAACAGACAGAATGGTACAAATCTACTGGGTTGCAGTCATATGGCCACAGTGCAACTTTAAAGGAAGCCAGTCACCAAAAAGCATGTTACAATCTTAAGCTTTGCTGTAATTCGTATTTTGTTGCAGACTTGTATTTCTTCTGTCACAGCAGACGTATCAAACTGAGTGGCATGTTGTAAAGCCACCATACATTCTGTATGAGATCAGTACTGATAACTAGGGATGGGTTCAGGTGTGTTCGGATCCTAGTCGCAACCCACCTGAGCAATCCTGCCAGGAAGCTGTCGCTGCATACCACCAATCATAAGCAGTGAGGCATCTCCCAGCTCGCAGCTGCACAGACTTACACTGCATATCATTGGCGGTGTGCAGTGCCGGCTTCCTGGAAGGATTGCTCAGGTGGGTTGGGACTGCGATTCGAACTTGCCTGAGCCCATCCCTACTGATAACATATATATTTGCCATATAACAAAGGCACTGCTAGGATTGCATGAAAAACGAAACTGATTGGTTTATCTTAATTCAAAAGCCTGAACAGAGACTCAATTATTAGTCCGGGGGGGGGGGGCAATTTTGACAATTCTACGTATGTTGAATCCCCCCAGGTCTGTAGGAAACAGGTGAAAGGGAAAAGAGGGTAGGGATAGACTGTAGGGTTGGAGCATTCCCTACCTCCATCTACAATGTCAAATAGGAAACACAGCATGCTCTTGTCTCTCTTATATCATACAAGAGAGATAAATTAGATTTGTAAAATGTTTGCTACTAAGGGAGTTTTAACTCTCCCTCTTAACCACTTCTATACTGGGCACTTTCACCCCCTTCCTGCCCAGGCCAATTTTCAGCTTTCAGCGTTGTCACACTTTGAATGACATTTGCACGGTCATGCAGTACGGCACACAAATTAGGTTTTTATAATTTTTTAAGACAGATGGAGCATTCTTTTTGCAGTATTTATTCACCGCTGGGTTTTTTGTTTTTGCTAAACAAATGAAAAAAGACCGAACATTTTGAAAAATATTTTTTTTTCTTTGTATCTGTAGTAAAATTTAGCAAATAAGTAATTTTTCTTCTTCACCGATGTGCACTGATGAGGCTGCATTGATAAGCTGCACTGATGGGCACTGATGAGCCGGCTTTAATAAAGATCAGTACCCTGATTATCAGTGTAAATGCTCCTGTCACCACAGGAAAGCCGGTTATTGGCACTGACAGCGCTGAGGAAAGGAAATGACGATAACGGGCATTTGTTTACATGTGATCAGCCGATGACATTGGCTCTTTACCACAATTGGTGATGTGCTGTGTCCGAGGGACACAGCAGACCACCGATTGTCATGCTGCGTGCCTCTGCATGTGAACAAGAATGGAGGACATCATATGACATCCTTCCAGAACGAGAGCGGTCTCGTCTGACCGTCATTCTCCAATATTTCCATGGGGACACCAGTGCGGAAGCGCTCCCGAGTCCTGATGCTGCGTCCATTGACACAGAAAGGACTCGGCCCGCCCCCAATGTCACTGGATTTGACTGACAGCAGCAGGAGCCAATGGCTCCTGCTGCTATCGATCTATCCAATGAGGACCCGAGACACCAGCTGGAGGTGCTGGGCTCGTTCTCGTCGCTGGAACGATCAGGTTCAGGCAAGTAAAAGGGGGGCTCTGGGAGGCTGCTGCAAAACAAAAGGTTTTTCACCTTAACGAATATAATGCATAAAGGTGAAAAACCTGGAGACTTTACAACTCCTTTAAAGCATAAGTTCACCTTTTAACAAAATAAATGCACATTTTCTTCAGGTAAAAAAGTGCGTATTTACTACTTTTTGTTTTAGGAGCCTCTAAACACTGAATAAATGATGTGGGAGTGCGGTGCTTTTTCTTTAGATTTACGCAATGAGCGTGGGAAGATCTTCCACTTGCTGGCAAAACGGGGGGGGGGAATCGGGGACCGGTATATTTGTAACATGTTACACCCCGAGTATGGGAAGAACATGTAACATGTTACAAAAGATGAACTTATCTTTTAACTTAGCAAGAGTAGAGTTGAAGCGATACCATTTCCAGGCTCACCAGAATAAAACTACAACTTTAGTGATAACACAGGCGAACATGTCTGGACCGATGAAAGCTGAAATATAAATTATTTGATTTAGGCACCTTGTAAATCAATAATGCCGGGGTGGATAAAAATCAATGATTTAAAAAAAAAAAAAAAAAAATTGTAAAAATTCTGATTTTTTATTTTATTTAACCACTTCAGCCTCGGAAGGTTTTACCCCCTTCCTGACCAGAGCATTTTTTATTGCGATACGGCACTGCGTTGTTTTAACTGACAATTGTGCGGTCGTGTGATGCTGTACCCAAACAAAATTGACATCTTTTTTCCCCACAAATAGAGCTTTCTTTTGGTGGTATTTGATCACATCTGAGGTTTTTATTTTTTGTGCTATGAGCAAAAATAGAGCGACAATTTAAAAATGTTTTTCTTTTTGCTATAATGCATATCAAAAAAACAAATGTATTCATCAGTTTAGGCCGATATATATATATATTCTTCGACATATTTATGGTAAAAAAAAAAAAAAAATTGCAATAAGGGTATATTTATTGGTTTGGGCAAAAGTCAGAGCGTCTACAAACTATAAGAATTGATTTATGGTGTTTTTATTTATTTTTTTACTGGTAATGGCGGTGATCTGCGATTTTTATCGGGACTGCGATATTGTGGCGGACAGATAGGACACTTTTTTGGGACCATTGGCATTTATATAGCGATCAGAGCTAAAAATAGCCACTGATTACTGTATAAATGTCACTGGCAGTGAAGGGGTTAGCACTAAGGGGCGATCAAAGGGTTAAACGTGTTCCCTGTCAGTGTGTTGGGGGGCTTGACTGACAGGGGGAGGAGAGTGATCACTGCTCCCATATACTGGAAATATACGTCATTCTCCTCTCCCGTCAGAATGGGAATCCGCTTGTTTACATTCATGGATCCCCATTCTGTCACTGCGGGGGAGCGATTGCGGGTAGCCAGCGGACACTGAGTCCACCCCACCCGCTGATTGGCTCCCCCGCTAGCTAGGGAGCTTGCGTCTATAATACTCACTCCCGCTGTCAGGTGACAGCGATTAGTGCAGGAGAGCCATGTTGCCACCGTCAATCCATGGCCAGCAACAGGTTAAATCTGATTTTTTTGATTTTTTTAAATAAAATGCTTTTGGAGTAAAAATATATCTAAAGATATTTTTCTATTTAAGATCTATTAATAATTTTGTTTATTCAGCATGAAATTGAGCTTGGTTATGTAGCATGAGGCTGTATATTCTACAATATTTACATTCAACGAATCCAAGTTCTACAAGCTGAGATAACATGCACTGCATTCACATAATTTCACAGTGACCATGAGACAAAACAAAGTTCAGGAATATTCCTTTATCCCATTGTTTTGCAAATCTCTGTACACTACAAACTGTATGATTGAATCGGTTGTGATATTGCTGTTTTACTAACATGACAGCTTATTACTTTAAATAGGAAACCTTCATTTTGTTTGCAAATATTAAAGATTCTAACTACCAGCAAGAAGAAGAAGTCCTTACATTTAAAGAGATCAAAATTAAAAAATAAGCCAGCACTCCTTGGGATCAGGTGACATTACATTTACAGAGCACCTGCCATTTCAGATCCATCATGGCAGCGCCTGTTAGCGGGCATCCACTCACCTGCTGCCGCCACATCCCTCACCTTGTTGTGTCACTGCCGCATCACCAGCACTCCCATTAAAGTGAATGGGACTGTCGGTGAGTCAACAGCGGATCAGAGGTGGAGCCGTTTAGGGACAGCGATGACAGTTGCTCTATAAAAATTATTTAAATCAAATCCACCCTGAATAATGCTCTCTGCAGTAAAAACGGGTTTTACATATTGTAACAGAGTCTTATTTATATTATCTTGTCGTGGCCAACAGTGCCATCCACTGGCTTTTATAATTACTACAATAACTTATTCACAATTAAGTGTCCTGGTGCTTACTGTATTTATGCCAGCATTCATTTGGGGACACAATAAACCTCTAAGGGATCATCTTTGTCCTTCATTTCCCGTTTGAGTCATTGGCGGTTAAAAATGTATCACGCCATAGAAAGAAAAAGATTTCTTAAGCCATTTTCCCTTCAATAAACAGACCAGTCTGGTTGGGTTGACCTCAGGGGTTGTGCTCCTGCTCTATCAGCATTACACTGGACCACAAGAACAACTTGCTGCTGAGACAGTTTTTTTTTTCTGCCTGCAGCCTACGTCTTGATTGAATTCCTCCAATGGGTCTAGAAGAGGAGCTGGATTAACAGGCGAAAGCCCATTCAAAAATGAGAACACCACAAGCAGGACATCTGTGATGTAAGACCACAGTGTTTCAGCAGCTTGGTACGTTGGAAGGTCTTGATGTAATTTGATTAAAAGTGTACAGACCTAAAGCGGAGCTCTGCCGTCCCTTTAAAAATTAAAAGTCAGCATCTACACATACAGTAGCTGCTGACTTTTGACTTTAGGACACTTACCTGTCCTGGAGTCCAGCGATGTCGGCACTGCCACTGATCTTTGGATCGGCTGACAGAGTGCAGCCGCCGCCATTGAGGCTAAGGGAACCCGGCAGTGGAGCCTTTTGACTTCACGCCTGGCCCTTACTGCACTGGCGAGAACCGCCGCAGCCCTTTCTCACTGGCCCGGCGGAGGAGGAGGGGGAGGAGGAGGGGAGGAGAGAGGAGGGAGCCGGGCTGCTGATGTCAGCGCCGCGGCCCAGGCTTCTGGATGTTGGGGAAAAGGACACCTGTCAAAGACAGGTATCCTCTCCCTCTTCTCCCCCGAAAGGTGCCAAATGTGACACCTGAGGGGGGAAGGGGGGGGGGGGTATCCGACGAGCGAAAGTTCCACTTTTGGGTGGAACTCCGCTTTAAGCAGGATATACATGCACAGAAATTTAGCAGGAACCAGCAGAACTTCAGTGCATCTGTACCGCTGTCTGTCCAACAGCAACTGGCTTCTGTCAAATGGTCATACTGGAAAACCAGCATTTGATCAGCGATTGCAGCCAATGGCTGCAGTGCTGATCTGTGTATTTTGATGGGTCAGAATACAAAGACACCAGGAGAGATCACTGCATCAGCACCGCTTGTGTTGATGTGGGGGGGTCTGTGAGTTTGTTTTCATTCAACTCGTTGAATGAAAAAAAACTTAACATGTAAACCCAGCTCTAATCACTATTAAATTACTAATAATTACCTTTGAGCTCCAGAATTTGAATAATGTTAGTATTATCCCCAGAAATCAGGAAGGAGAGAGCAAACTGTATATATGCCATCCTGACATCCGGTCTGCCCTAAAATAAAAAGAAAATTTCATTAATGCAAAAGAAACGGACGACATTGAAAATAAAATTGACATAGGAGGTTGTAAACCCCTTACATATATCCAGTGAAGTGACTGGCCTCAGGCAATACATAGAGATGAAACAAATCTTCCTACATAAGTTGTACATGTTTATCTGCAGTCTTCACTTCTCTACAGCTGTTCAAATCCAGAATTTATATAGCTTGTCTGAGCGGTCAGAAAAAAAGGGGAGCTGAGAGCTGAAATTACACTCAGCTCAGCATGGCTCAGTGAGAACTCTGAGAGCTGAATGGAGGGAAAGGATGCTCCCCCTTCACACACAGCACACAGGAACAGAGCTGAGGAGGTCAATCCAGTTGGTCACCAGCTTTTATAGCTAGCTCCCTATTATTTAGAGGCCCTCTGTAACTTTAAAGCTGGGTTCACACATGTGCGGCAGTGGGTTCGTTCCCGGGGTCCGGTGCATGTCTGTTCATCGGTTCAGGTGCAATTCAGGTCCGAATTGTTGCCTAAATTTGCACCAGAATCGGACCCAAACACGCACAGGACCCCTTTTAAATCCGGACCGCGGCCGCCACGGACATATGTGAACCAGCTCCATTGGAGTCAGTCACACTTGTCCGTCATGCGAATTGGATGCGGAGTAACCGGCATCCAAATCGCATATGTGTGAGCCCAGCCTAAAGGTGGCCACAGACCTTAGATGAAGCTGGGACAGTCAGGTATAATCTATCATCTAGCGGATTATTCTAGCCAGTTTCATGGATCAAAATGCATGCCTGGAGTGCTGGGGATATTAACCTGTTTGTCTCTTTTCTTCAGCAATCCTGGAAGGTACTTGTTGTTGAAATCAAAATGGCTGAAAACATCCCTGGCACAGTCTGGTCCTTGTGTCACCATCGCGGACAACAAGTTGAGGCAAATTCGGGACATCCTGTGCAGATTAGAGAATCAAAGGTTTTTAGAAGAAGGAAATCAAGGTGATACAAATAACTTCAGTCTATTGCTTAGGATATTTTATTTTAATGGATAAGTTCACCTTTAGGAACAGGTTACATGTTCCACCCGTATCTAGAGTGCAACATGTAACATGTTCCAGCTTTGGCGCCGCTATTCGGGCGGCAGCGGTGCGCTTTTAACCCCCCCACAAGGGGTTAAAAGTGCCGGCTAGCGGCGCTCCCGAAGCAGTTTTTAGCCGCTTCAGAAACGCTGCCCATTCATTTCAATTGGCAGGGGCGGTGGAGGAGCGGTGTATACAGCGCTCCCACAACGCCCCAAAAATGCAGCTTGCAGGACTTTTTTTCCCATCCCACAAGCGCACCACCCCAGTGTGAAATCACTCGGGCTTTCACACTGGGATAGATGGGGGGGGGTCGTTTTTCAGGGGCTAATTTTAGCGCAAAAGCGCCAGAAAAATGTTCTGGTGTGAAAGCGGTCTTATAGGTAAAGTTTTTTTGGAAAGGTTGCAGCTAGGTTACATTTGGAACAATGCACCACGTCCCCAAATTTGTATATTGGGATTATCACGGTGCTACAAATAAATTACATTGACTGTAAAATTCATACATTTTAATTGATACAGGATAAAAATATCAACATAAAGAAAATTGATAAAATACATATGTCCATCATGTGGACATAGTGTTACATTTGGCGTGCACTTATGTTGAGGTGTCTACTCCCAACATGTTTCTCCAATGCTGGCTTCCTCAGGGGACTTAACAGACACTAGTATTTGATAAACTACAATAACAAAGAGAAAAAAAAAAGACATATAATAGTAACAAGATAATGATATATAATTAACATATAATTAACAACTGATAAGCGAATGATATATTATTAACTTGTTACTATTATGTATTTTTTTCTTTGTTATTGTAGTTTATCAAATACTAGTGTCTGTCAAGTTCCCTGAGGAAGCCAACATTGGCGAAACATGTTGGGAGTAGACACCTCAGCATTAGTGCGCGCCAAATGTAACGTTATGACCAAAATGATGGACATATGTATTTTAGGCTGCGTTCACAGAGGGGCGATCCGACTTTGGTGTGACTTCGGGCGACTTACAACGCGATTCCATGCCAGGCAACTTTGCCTGTGGCCAATCAGAGAAGGGAGGGAGGGGGTTGCCTGAGTAATTCAGGGGGTGTAACTGAAAATTATTTTTTCCTGTAAGTCGTTTCAATATAGATGGGGATCCGACTTGGAGGCAACTTCCATTGAATTCTATGGGCACAAGTCGGATAAAAGTTGCCTTGAAATAGTACAGGAACCTTTTTTTCAGTCGGAGCGACTTCAGTAATGTACATTAAGACGGCTCTCATTCATTTCAATGGGATTTACCATGTCAAGCGACTTGGGGTGACAAGACGGAGTGCAAGTCGCCCCTGTGTGAACCAAGCCTTATCGATTTTCTTTATGTTGATGTTTTTATCCTGTATCAATTAAAATTTATGAATTTTACAGTCAATGCAATTTATTTGTAGCGCCGTGATAAAGCCATTATTTCCCAATATGTATCTATAGGTAGAGTTAATCCAGGGAATATCCTCACTTCTTGGGGGATCAGGACGAGATTATTTTGCCCGCTAAAGCAAATGGATCATGCTTTGCTGGAGTTCATTGCCTTCCTCTGGATCAACTGTGGGTATAAGATTGTGTATATGCAATGGTAAGATTTTTTTTTTTCACCCTTTTATTGGTTCAACCAGATCAGTGGTTCTCAACCCTGTCCTCAAATACCCCAAACAGGCCATGTTTGCAGGCTTTCCTTTATCTTGCATGGGTGCTTTATATCAGAGTCAATGTCTTGGTATTTTGGACAGCTATTTTATCTAAGAGAAATTCCCAAACATGGCCTGTTGGGGATACTTGAGGACTGAGGCTGAGAACCACTGAACTAAATGGACTTGTGTCTTTTGAAATATGTTAAAGTGGTTGTCAAGTCATGACAACCACTTTAAACTACAGGTAAGCCTATATTCAGGGTTACCTGTAGGTCCCAGGAATATCTCCTAAACTTGCACCGTTTAGGAGATATTCCCTGTATCTGCATGTGCAGACATCATAGGCACATGCGGAGTGAAGAAACGGCCCGTCTGGGCCGTTTCTTCACCAAATGTGCCGTAAATGACAGCTCCCGTGCGCGACGTCAGCGTGGTTCCTGCCGATCACAGCGCTGGAGTCCGCGCTGTGATTGGTCGGAGCCCAGGATCCCAGAAGATGACAGACACAGTGGTGCTCGGGGACCACTGCTACAGCGTCGATCTAAGGTAAGCATTTCATAATGAGGGATCCATACTAGCTCATTATGCCTTTCTCTTGCAGGGTTTTTTTTTTTTTTTTGACTTGACAACCAACCACTTTAAATCTCATGCTGTCATACTCCCATACGTTGAGTCTCTAAACCCAAAGTGAACAAGGACTTCTAACTATACTCTGACTATCACATGACTACTCTCGTCTGTAGTGAGGGGAGATTAGAGGTAGGGACCAATGAGAGCTGTGGAGCTCGCATAAATAAACATTCCCCGAAGTGTATATTTTGCTGCAAACTTCGGAGTATGAGTGCTACTAAAACTGTTTGTGTGTCCAGTGGTGAGGTCAGCAAAGTGGAAAGGCATGCATTAGCTCTTTTACAGGCATGACTTAATTTAATAAACAGGGTCCCCTTAACCACAGTCTTTAAACGGCGATCCGTGCAGCCGCGGGCGGACGCACCGCGCTGGTGGTGCACTCTCATGCCCGCCGCAAGCTTCGCAAGCGTGGCCGCGGGTCAGGCAGACTCGATTGTCCACCGTCGACCCGCGATCGGGCAGCATGACCGACATCTACTGATCCCTATGATCAGGATCAGTTAGATCTGTTATGCCCCTGGCAGCCCAGCCCCTTCACAGTTAGAACACTCATAGAGAACACAGTTCACCTCTAGATCGCCTCCTGCAGGTTAACCCCTTCCCTGCCAGTGACATTTATAAAGTAATCAGTGGCTATTTTTAGCTCTGATCGCTGTATAAATGGTCCCAAAAAAGTGTCAAAAATGTCCGATCTGTCCGCCGCAATATCGCAGTCCCGATGAAAAATAAATAAATAAAAAATAAATCACAGATCACTGCCATTACTAGTAAAAAAAGAAAAAAAAATTTGTAATAACGCCATAAATGAATTCTCATGGTTTGTAAAATTTTTTTAACCACAAATATGTAGAAGAATATATAATCAGCCGAAACTGAGTAATACATTTATTTTTTTATATTTTTTTCTTGGATATGTATTAAATTAGCAAATAAGTAAAAAATATTGGTTTTTTTTTCAAAATTGTTGCTTTTTTTGTTTATAGCGCAAAAAATAAAAACCGCAGAGGTTATCAAATACCACCAAAGGAAAGCTCTATTTGTGGGGAATGCGTCAGTTAAAGCGACGCAGTGCCAAATCACAAAAAGTGCTCTGGTCAGGAAGAGGGTAAATTCTTCCAGGGCTGAAGTGGTTAAAGCCTAAGACTCACCATACACTTTACAATCTAACCATATGATCTTTGTACAATCAACTTTCAATCTACCAAAACTATGAATTGAGAGGACCTGCCTAAAATATCCTATCAATTTGCATCCAATCAGGCAGGCGCTACATACTTGTTGGTAGAGCTAAAAGAGATTATACAATCAAATTGTAATGGCTGTGGTGAGCTTAAGAATGTAGTGGTGAGAGGTCAAGCTTACAGCCATTCATATGGGAAGGGACTTGGCGAAAACCTATCACACTGACTTCCTGTATTCCTTAATAATTAATATGTGATCATTTGTAACCCGCGTCATTTTAAAATATAACTACTGTATATGCAAAGCTTTTTTTTTCATTTTGGATAAAACAAGGAAGGGTTATAACCTGTCAGATTTTTTTTTTTTTGCTATCTGTGTCCCATTGCGGAGATTTTCGTTCATTTCCTGTCCCATAGCCAAAGAGGAAGTGAGAGGAAATGCCTGCAAATTAACCACTTGACGTCTGCAAGATTTGCCCCCCTTCGTGACCAGGCCATTTATTGCGATACAGCACTGCGTTACTTTAACAATTGTGAAGCTGTACCCAAATAAAATTTATGTCCTTTTTCCCCACAAATAGAGCTTTCTTTTGGTGGTATTCAATTACCTCTGTGTTTCTTATTTTTTCTGCTTTAAACAAAAAAGGCCCGACAATTTTGAAAATATATATATATATATATACACACACACACACACACACACACACACACACACAGTCAGGTCCATAAATATTGGGACATCGACACAATTCTAATCTTTTTGGCTCTATACACCACCACAATGGATTTGAAATGAAACGAACAAGATGTGCTTTAACTGCAGACTTTCAGCTTTAATTTGAGGGTAATTACATCCAAATCAGGTGAACAGTGTAGGAATTACAACAGTTTGTATATGTGCCTCCCATTTTTTAAGGGACCAAAAATAATGGGACAGATTAACAATCACAAATCAAACTTTCACACACACATATATATATATATATATAAAAG
>BLSH010455365.1:639570-652447 GCA_018402905.1 Glandirana rugosa
TGGACCTGACAGTAACTTGATGAGACAGACAGACGGTTGGCGTTCATGAACAAACGACATGAGACAACCGCGGACAGGATCGTACCAACGGTCCGTGATATCGTAACACATGTTCTGGACCTCCGTTGCCTCATGACCATCTGGACGAACGGAATAACTTTTTCCCCCAACGATATCCACTTCTTGTGTCTTCGATCGATATCACAGACTGGTGAACGCAATCCCCATTCGCACTCTCCTTATCACAGGGTAATAACGACAGTCTCCCTCCTTCACGGGGTTAGCAAATGCAGTCATCTTCCTTTTCACAGGATAGTAACCACAGTCACCATCTTTATCACCCAGTACCAACCAAATTCACCCTCTTTATCACGAGGTAGTAACGATAGTCTCCCTCCTTATCACAGGGGGGGGGGGGGGGTTATTCCTTCCACTGACACCAATGATGAGACACTATTCCTCCCTCTGATAGCAATGATGGAGCACTATTTCTCCCACTTAAACCAACCATGACCCACTATTTCTACCACTGACACCAATGATAGGACACTTTTCCTTCTACTGACGTAAACGATTGGGGCACTTCCTCCCTCTGACAGCAATAATGGGACACTATTCCTCTCACGCTTACCCCTAACGCAAGTGGTCAGACACTATAGCTAGCTTCTGTGTTCTTCACCTATAGCAACCCCCTTTTTCAATAAGGCAAGCAGGTCTACCAGTACTCCGTTGCCTCCAGGTCTTGTACACAATGCTATAGTGCCTGGCAACCATGCTAGGACAGGCGCCAACAGAGTACAGCAAACAAGTACTTGCGGTTGGCAGACAGACAGAGTAGTTCAATGACAGTCCAGGTACAAGGCAGGCAAGCTTCAGAGTAGTCAGGGTCAAATCTGTAGTCAAAAGGCAGGCAGAGTTCAGATAATCCAATCCGAGGTTGTCAATGAGGAAATTTAGACAGCAGGACAGACAAATAGAGAGCTTGAGCATGTGTAACCAGCGCTATCACAAACATGAGACTGCAGGCATGACTGGCTTAAATCAAGTTTGGTTCCTATCCAGAGACTGACTCCATCAATCACCTTGCAGGTGGACACACAGGGAGAATGCATGAAAGCCAAAACCAGGATGCTGGAACCAGCAGCTACTATGGAGCAGGAGCGCTACATGCTCCTGACATCCTCCCACTGACACCAATGATGGGGCACTATTCATTCCACTGAAAATGGCGATGTGGTTCTATTCCTTCCACTGACACCATTGCTAGGGCAATATTGCTACCACTGTCACCAACAATGGGGCAATATTCCTTCCACTGTCACCAATAATGGAACACCAATTCTTACTTTAAAACCAATGAGGGGGATTATTTTTTCCACTGACATAAGCTATAAAAAATTATTTCTCCTTCCACTAACCAGTCACTAGGCCATTTTTTACTGCTTTTTCTCACCAACTCTGGGACTTTTTGGAATCCCACTGACCACCAAGTATGAAGTTTTGTTTACTCTCACCGACCTGGACATTTTTTGCTCCCTCTGTCTACTTTCCAGCCACCCTAAGTGGACTGACCCTTTGTTTAGAAGGTTTTGGACTCTTGTGTTGATGTCATTTTAAAAGTAATTTTCAATGTTTTTATTAAAATAATGCCTGGTGATCCTGCCACAAAACTCTTTATTCAGGCACTTCCTGTTCTAGACTGTTAATCCTCTGTCCTCGTCTCTGAATGGTGCTCGTTTGGTGTCATCCTGCTTTTAGGGAAGACTATAAGTTACCATTTCTATGCCCATTACGCAGGCACAGTCTACTGTTGTCACCATCAGGAAACCCAGCCTGAGAAATGTCATGCAACCATTGCGGGAGTGCATTTAAATAGGACATGGCTGCAAAGTGTCTACAGGAGATCAGCAGCACTGAGATGAAACAAAGAATAGAAAAAGGGTAAAAATAAGTGCAATTGTTTATAATCTAGGATGCTTTAGAAATCTAAATGCCATCATTCAGTTGAGGTCTAAATGTTAGGTTATAGGATCCTTTTAAGTCATTGTGTAACATATATTAATTTAGTGAATGAAATACCACGCTACCTGATATAAATGAATATAGCAAGCAGCCAGCACAATCAGCTTTAACATAAACTGAACACAAAACGTACTTCAAATAGTGCAGCGCTGATAAACAAAAGTTCACCCACTGTTTAAAGTGATATGTACAAAAGAAGATATGAATAAACATAAACACTTATCAATATAAGCAAATGTTTAGCCACTGTGCAACATAGATGCAAAAACCATGTGTACAACTTAATAAAAAATAATAAAAATATTAGTCCATAAAGTGCATAGTCTTTGTATTAATCCTTAGAATTAGTATGCATTGAATCGTGAACTGTATTCTTAAAATCCACCACCATGCAAAGTGAACCTCCACCGTGTACAGATGAGGTACCCTTACCAGATAATTCTGGCTATATGGGCATAAACCAGATTAGGTGCAAACATCAAGGACATCAACTGGACTCGACCAACCGACACCCACAGCATGGAATCTTGAGGGAATCGCTTCACCAAGACACCTCAGAATCATAATCAGGGTACAAAGGAAAAGGGTCCGAGACGTATCACCATAGACCTCAGCAAAAATAAATTGCTACATAGTGTGATATCGCTTAAACAAGGTCATTTATTAAAAAAGTAACGCACTTACATGCTTAAGAACTTTTTCAATAAATGACCTCGTTTAACCACTTCAGCCCCGGAAGGATTTCACACTTTAGGACCAGAGCCCTTTTTGCGATTTGGCACTGCATCGCTTTAACTGACAATCGCGCGGTCGTGCGACGTTGTACCCAAACAAAATTTGCGTCCTTTTTCTCCCACAAATAGAGCTTTCTTTTGGTGGTATTTCATCACCGCTGCATCATTTCTGATCGCCACTATAAACAAAAGAAGGGCGACAATTTTGCAAAAAAAAACAAATTTCTTACTTTTTGCTAAAATACAAATCCAAAAAAAAAAATACAAAAAAACGTTTTTTCATCAGTTTTGGCCGATTTATATTCTTCCTCATATTTGTGATAAAAAAAAATCGCAATCGGCGTTTATAAATTGGTTTGCGCAAAAGTGGCCGCGTTTACGGACAATGAGAATTAATTTCTGGGGTTTTTATTTATTTATTTATTTTTTACTAGTAATGGCAGCGATCTGCGATTTTTAGTGGTACTGCGATATTGGGGCAGACATGTCGGACCATTTTGACACTTTTTTGGGACCATTGGCATTTATACAGCGATCAGTGCTATAAAAATGCACTGATTACTGTGTAAATGCCATTGGCAGTGAAGGGGTTAACCTGCAGGGGGCACTCTAAGGGTTAACTGTGTTCCCTGGGCGTGTTCTAACTGTGTGTGGGCTGCCCTAGCAGGGGAAGGGAAGTGATCACAGCTTCCATGTAGAGGAAGGCTGTGATCACAGCCCTTCCCCCTCTCACAGAACGGAGGTCCGTGTTTACTTACACAGACCTCTGTTCTTTCACTCCGGGGGGGGCATCGCGGGTAGCCGGCGGAGATCAAGTCCGCCGCACCCGCTCCCTGGCCCCCCCGGACACATTGAGCATGCGAGCGCGCCTCCGGCGGCGCGCGCGCACGCAGTGCGTGATCTTGCAGCCACCGTCGTATGACGGCGGTTTGCGTTATCGAGCCGCTTTGTCGCCGTCAACTTGCGGTTGACGGTCGGCAAGTGGTTAAGCATATCATATACCCCTGTGGAAGTCTTAGTAGACGAAACGCGTCGGGTAGACGATCCTGCTCCCATCTACTGCGCCTTTTTTACTTACCTGGAATTCCATGTGCCTGTTACCAGTTTTTAGCATTGGTTGGACGACTGGCCCTTTATCGTCACCTCAATTTGTGGATGCCTGATGTTCTGGATGCCAGTGACTGAATTCGACCTGCATACCTGTAAATCAGCCTGGTCCCTTCAAGTCGTTGTGCGACAGGTCTTTCATCTCTACTTCACTCTGTGGATGCCTGACGACCTGGGAATCCGACCCACATGCCTGTATACCAGGTATTTCTGGTAAGAGTACCCTATTCATACATGGTGTTTTCATCTTGCACAAGTTGAAGATTTTTTCACGTTTTATTTACTTTTTAGTCGCTTCAGACACTTTTTGTTTCACGTTCAAGAGATAAACTTCTCCACTGGTGGATTAATATTATTGAACTTCACCTTACCATATTACAGTGTGGTTACATCTATATTTTGCAATATTCTTTTGTAGATTTCATGTCTGTGATTTACGTTTTTTTCTCAATTTACTCTCAGTGCCTCGATCAGGGGGCTTATTTTCATGTTTATGCTCATGCGCTGCACATTTTTTATATCCATCTGTAATCCAGTATTTTGTTAAGGCTGTTTGTGCTAGCTGCTCACTATTTCACTGATTAGCGCGGTATTTTCTCTTTTTTAATTTTGTGTTAAGCGATATCACACTATGTAGCAATTTATTTTTGCTGAGGTCTATGGTGATACGTCTCGGACCCTTTTCTTTTGTACCCGGATTATGGTTCTGAGGTGTCTTGGTGAAGCGATTCCCTCAAGATTCCATGCTGTGGGTGTCGGTTGGTTGAGTCCAGTTGATGTCCTTGATGTTTGCACCTAATCTGGTTTATGCCCATATAGCCAGAATTACCTGGTAAGAGTACCTCATCTGTACACGGTGGAGGTTCACTTTGCATGGTGGTGGATTTTAAGAATACAGTTCACGATTCAATGCATACTAATTCTAAGGATTAATACAAAGACTATGCACTTTATGGACTAATATTTTTATTATTTTTTATTGTTGTATACATGGTTTTTGCATCTATGTTGCACAGTGGCTAAACATTTGCTTATATTGATAAGTGTTTATGTTTATTCATATCTTCTTTTGTACATATCACTTTAAACAGTGGGTGGACTTTTGTTTATCAGTGCTGCACTATTTGAAATATATATTTATTGTTGCCAGTAGTTTGGTGATGAGAAATGACCTTACAAGAAGTAAGGCAGGAGGACGCACTAAATGAAAGGAACTACGAACGCGTACAAATAAAGCTAAGGCGCTCTTTTATGTACAATTACCGTGTGACGGTAGAACACAAGCAGCTGTTTACACAATGGCTGAACCATCCCACGAGTCATGTCAGACGTTCAGTAGATGTCTGAAGTTTTGTTGTGACTCGATGAAAGGCAAATGTACTGAAAGATGGTAAATTTCCACAAGGAGCCGGCTTCCGAGCCTTTGTTCCATGAAACCTGTACAATTTCCCAGGCCCACAGCATTTTTTATTTATAGGATGATGACACCATCACAGAAGTCATTGACCTTAGAAAATGCTTTATTAAATAGGACCATTGATAATGTATTTGTCTAAACAAGCCTTTCTCAACCTTTTTACCCTAGAAGAAGCCCTGAAATCATTTTTAAGTCTTGGGGAACCCTTACGAAAACCAATTCATTGAAAGTCAGTGGGAAAAATGCCCCTTACATTGTTGGTCAATACGAAGAGTGCCCCCCTTACAGTGCTGGTCAGAATGTTACTCTTACATACGGCTAAAAAGACAGTTGGTGTCCTGGAGCTGGCTTTGCCAAGTGGAATTGGCTCTGGAACTATACAGGCACCATTAAATGGGGGGACAATCAGCCACAACTCAGGGAACCCCAAGGACCTCTGGAGGAACACAATGACTAAGTGGTTAGCACTTCCACCTAGCAGCACTAGGGTCATGGTTCGAATCCCAAGCATGGCACTACTTGCCTGGAGTTTGCATGTTCCCCTGTGCCTGCATGGGTTTCCTCCAGGTCCTCCAGTTTCCTCTTACACTCCAAAGACATGCTGGTAGGTTAATTGGCTCCTGTCTAAATTGGTACTGGTATGTGGGAATGTGTGTTAGGACCATTAGTTTGAACACTCCTTGAGGGCAGGGACTGATGTAAATGTACAATATGTACACAATATTGTCAAAAGTATTGTGACACCTGCCTTTACATGCTCATGAACTTTAATGGCATCCCAGTCTTAGTCCGTAGGGTTCAATATTGGGTTGGCCCACCCTTTGCAGCTATAACAGCTTCAGCTCTTCTGGGAAGGCTGTCCACAAGGTTTAGGAGTGTGTCTATGGGAATGTTTGTGGGGTCAGGCACTGATGTTGGATGAGAAGACTTGGCTCGCAGTCTCTGCTTTAATTCTTTCCAAAGGTGTTCTATCAGGTTGAGGTCAGGTCAGTCAATTTCCTCCACCCCAAACTCGTTCATCCATGTCTTTATGCACCTTGCTTTGTACACTGGTGCGCAGTCATGTTGGAACAGGGAGGGTCCATCTCCAAACTGTTCCCACAAAGTTGGGAGCATTAAATTGTCCAAGATGCAACCAAACCTTAAAGACCCCTCTGGGGGGTATGCCCACTGCCTTTTCTATCACTTTCTTTATCAGTGACAACGGTCACAGTACAGAGAGGGTGAATCTCCCCAGCAGAGACATAGACAGCAACGGGAACTTGACAAAGCTCCTACCCTTTCTCTACTTTGTCCAAAACTATATAGAAAAATGGAATGTCTCTACAAACACTTAAAGCAATATTAAACCCAAAAAAGAAAAAAATAATATATTGCTGCTTGGCAATCCAGAAATGTTGTGGCTTTTTATTTTCACCTTGTTCTCCTGCCAGTTACATATTTCCCATCTTAGAATGTCCTCACTCTGAATGGAGGAGCAGCAGTGACACCATTGGAGAGAAGCATTGTCAGTCTGGGGAGAGGGATGCACTTGCAGAGTTAAAGTATAACTAAAGGCAATACTTTTTTTTTTTTAGTTTTGGATGGAGTGGAGAGGATTAGGACACCTGCCAGTTTTTATTGCTCTCTGTGTCCCCGTTAAGGACATTCACCCTCTCTATTTGTCCTGTTTACCATTATCATTGAAAATAAAAGTAAAAGGAAATCCTAAATTATGGGTTGTCCCCAGAAAAGTAATAGAGGGCAAAATATTCCAATGGGAACACTAGTTCTGGTGGTAATTTGAAGGGATTTCCAGTCATTTCCTGTTTGGCTGTGGGACAGGAAGTGAGGGTAAATCTCTACAATGGGACACCCTTACTCTATCCAAAATGGGGTGAAAAAAATGTTGTCTATAGTTCTACTTTAACCACTTTAGCCCCAGAAGAATTACCCCCCTTCATGACCGGGTCATTTTTTGTGATACGGCACTGCGTTACTTTAACTGACAATTGCCTGGTTGTGCGACGCTGTACCCAAATAAAATGTATTTTTTGATTTGTGTAAATACAGGTTGTGCTATTTAAATCTATAAGGAATTGTAAAACATTAATGAATAATAAAAAAGTGCTATTAGTGCAAAAAATATCAGCAACCAAATGCAATAATTCAAAACATATAAGCCACAATATTAAAGTGCTAATAAACAATTCATAAATCTGGGCAAAAAAGTGCAAAAAGCGTCCAATAGTCTCTATATAGTTTGATAGAAGAGTTTGAGAATAGAAGAAATTCCTTCACCAGGTGCTTTGATAGGGGAAAAAAAGGCTATGGTGTTATCCGCAACGACATCTGAATCTGAGAACTCTTACCAGAAATTTATGACCACCTATCTCTAGGTAAGTCAAAATAGTAGGCAGATAGCCTCTGTGGGCATTTTTCACAGTCAGGATAGCCATACATCCAGCAGCGAATACAGATGGTATTTGTACTATACCTTCCCATACAGCAAGCTTGTCAGGTGATGGTAAACCATTTCTCTAGTGATCTCTTCATGTCCCCACTCCTTCATGCAGAAAACCAATTGGGGCAGCAGCTCGCCCCGTCTTGTCCTCTTTGCCACCACACAACTTTTCTTCCTCATCCTCTTCCTCTCCAGCCAGCTGGTAAATACGAGGTAAAGCATGCGTAACTCAGAAAAATTACATAATGCACACTGTGCCTTGCTTACATCTCCAGAGCAGAAATTCCAAAGATGTAGCCATTTTAATTAGTATTTCATCACTTCTGCGGTTTTTATTTTTGCTATAAACGAATAAAGGCTGACAATTTAAAATATATATATATATATATATATATATATATATTTTTACTTTCTGCTATAAAACATATCCAATAAAAAATTGAAAAAAATCAAATGTCTTCATAAATTTAGGACAATATGTATTCTGCTACATGTTTTTGGTTAAAAAAAAAATCCCAATAAGCGTATATTGATTGATTTGTGCAAAATTTATAGCATCCACAAACTATGGGATATATTTCTTTTTTTATTTTATTTTTTTTTACTAGTAAAGGTGGCGATCGGTGACTTATACTGATCTGCAATACTGCGGCGGACCCATCAGACACTAACTGCCACTTTTGACCCTTTTTGGGGACCAGTGACACTGATACAGTGATCAGTGCTTAAAATGTGCACAGTGACTGTACTAATGACACTGGCAGAGAAGGGGTTAACATCAGGGGCAATTAAAGGGTTCAGTGTGTTCCTAGCCAGTGCTTGTGTACTGTGTGGGAGGTGCTTCTACTAAGGGAAGGCATTGATCCGTGTTACGGCTTAGCAGGAACAAAGGATCAATGCCTTCCCTACTGACAGAACGGCAGTCGGCTTTGTTTACATAGGCAGCTCGCTTTTCTCCCTCTGTACTAAACAGTCGGTGACTGCTGGCGGACATCAAGTCCATGGTGCCCACCACTGGGCTCCGGCTGTGTGTGATCATAGCAAAAGCAGGTCGCCGCCGTCACACGCCCCGGACCCGGAAGTGTCAGATCACGTACTAGGTGCATGATCTGGCATAGAGCGGCCACCCTGCCGCAGTATATGTACGGTGGGTAGTCAAGAAGGGGTTAAACAGTTAGATACAAACTCCAGTTAACACTTCTTAAGGTGATTGTAATGCTTCCTTTTTTTTTAAATAATAAAAACGTATAAAAATGAACTGGGATGCACATTAGACTGCACAAAAACGCATAGAAACTGCGCCAAAACACAATGCACTGCAGGCACATTGTTATGTGTGTTGTAGTGTGAATGGGCCCTTACAGCAACGTTTTTTTCTTTTTCTTTTTTTTGCATCAACAAAAGCTGACCATTGTTAGCACCCTTGTCAGTGGTAAATGGTTTGTCTCAACCCTCCAATTGCCACTTTTGCTGGACAGCTTAGTTTTATTGAATTGTTACAGATATTTTCTAACATAATGGGTACTAAATTACCAAGCATTTGCAACATGTATGAGTATTGGTTACTTGGCTCTTAACACCTCCCTTAGCCTTTATTGCAGGGATCGGTGAAATCAGTTACTTTGTTTGTGAAAATGAGGAAGTGTAATATAGCTCTAAGTATAATGCTGATGTAGTGCTAATTATATGGGAGCTCACGAAGTACAGTCACTAGAGTTCCATGTCAAGTTCAGCTAATACATGGAACACTTAATTTGGTTACTGGTTATAACTTGTACAGTTAATCTTTCTATGTACACCCCAAACTTTTTAAGTTTTTGCCCTGGTTCACATTGGTGCATTTTGGCATACAATTTGACATGTCAAATCGCATGCCAAATTGGCGGCAATTGTCGGCAATGCACCTTTCTAATCGGTGCGATGCTGCATTTGCGGCGCCACACAGATTTCACAGAAAAGTAGTTTCTGTATTACTTTTGGCGATTTCACATGCGCACAGATGTCTCTGAAATCACACCTGAAGTTGGGGCTGACATGCGGGAATGAAATGGTGTGAGTTCAGCGAAGCTCGCACCATTTCATTCCCACACCAGTGTGAACCTAGGCTTTGATAGAGTGAAAATGTTCCTGTCTGTTTCTTTTTTGCTATCTGTGTCCCTTTTGTGACAATTGCCGTTCGGACACAGACTTAACAAAAAAATTGTCAGGGGTTCTAAACTTAAAAAAAAAAAAAGTTTTGGCTATACATACACTGTAACCTACCTTTGTTAACCATTTTATCATGGAGGAACCCTATTTATATGGAACGCCCTGGTAGAAAAATGAATATACCTACATCCAGGGCCGACCCTACCATGCATCCCGGTGGGTCTATGGGACCCAGGCAGCACTTTTAAGAGGGGCGGCAACAGGGGCGCACTGCCCGAGGACCCATGGCTCCCTCCCTCTAGCGTGCAGTGTCATCCTTGCATCTTGCTCCGCTCCGCAGGCCCGCCCGCTCCGCTCCCCAGCAGTACAAGTTGTACTGCTGGGAAGAGGGGCGGGGCTGGGGAGCAGGGTGGAGCAGCTCTCCCAGTCCCAGAACCGCACAGGCTTCAATAGAAGGAGCACCCAATGCCTCTGCAGCGCTGATGTCGTCGCATGTTACACCACTGAGCCTGGATCGGAGTATAGTTGGTTGGTGGCGGATAAGAGGAAGGGGGTAAGATTTAGTGGTGCTGCACAATTCATATACCTGTGAGCTGAGCTGAGGTTTTGGGCATCTCTTTGCTGGAGGAGGCATATCTCTTTGCTGGAGGAGGCATGTCTCTTTGCTGGAGGGGGCATGTCTCTTTGCTGGAGGAGGCATGTCTCTTTGCTGAATATATGGGGATGTCCCTTTACTATATGGGGATGCGTCTTTGCTTTATGGAAATGTCTCTTTGCTGAATATATGGGGATGTCCCTTTACTATATGGGAATGCGTCTTTGCTTTATGGAAATGTCTCTTTGCTGAATTGATGGAAATGTCTCTTTGCTGAATATATGGGGATGTCTCTTTGCTGAATATATGGGGATGTCTCTTTGCTGAATATATGGGGATGTCTCTTTGCTGAATATATGGGGATGTCTCTGCTGGATTGGGCTATCTCTTTACTATTTGGGGATGTTGCTTTGATTTATGGAAATCTCTCTTTGCTGGATGGGCATGATTTTATTTTTTGGGGGGGGGTGCAGCGTTTTATTCTTGGATTCAGGCAGCACAATGTCTTGGGCCAGCCCTGCTTACTACTTTCTCTATACATTAGCATGATTGGTAAGTCCTACAAAATTCTAATTTAAATAATAAGAATTATGCATACCTCAAGTATTTGACACCTTGGGCAGATCACTTTTAACACTTACCTGCTATACACCACAATTTATTTTCAGTAATAATCTTGAAAAAACAAAACAAAATGATAACAAAAAGAAATGCAGATATTGGAAATTGTGGCATACTCTAACATTAGTGGTCAGCATAGAAAGAAGCCCTTGGGTTGGTGGTCAGTGGAGAATGGCCTCCTTGTGTTCATGGTCAGTGAAGGTGGGAGATCAATTCACCACTGCACACTGCTCAAGGAACCCTTAGTAACCTCAAGAGAAAACTTAGGGTTCCATATATCCCTGGTTGAGAAAGGCTTCTTAGACCTAATGGTTTGAGCATTTCTGATTTACTGCTTTTCACTCTCACACCTTTATCTAGAAATGTCATTGCAAATTCCTACATTTAGGACTACGACGAGCAACCTGGAGATCTTAGCACATTGTTTGTATAGATGCTAGCAAGAAAATATAATGTTGGTTCATTCTGGGCAAAGGCTGGCATCTTCCTGTTATGAAATTCCAGAGAACAGCAATTCCTCTTATCGGTAGGACTATACGCCAACCGAAAATACTACATGAATTGTATACAAGTATACATTTTATTATGGTAAACAGTTTAAAGGAAAGGGAAAGCCTCCATGAGGCTCCAAATTGTGAAAAACAAGAACAATGGATCATACAATATTATGGAACAACATTATTTAGAAGGTGGTGATACCCAATACCATCTACTGTAAATTATCTCTAATGAACAGTTAACCACTTCAGCCCCGGAAGGATTACCTACTTTAGGACCAGAGCACTTTTTGCGATTCGGCACTGCGTCGCTTTAACCGACAATTGCGCGGTCGTGCGACCTTGTACCCAAACAACATTGACGTCCTTTTTCCCCCCACAGATAGAGCTTTCTTTTGGTGGTATTTTATCACCTCTACATCCCTTCTGATCACCGCTATAAACAAAAAAATAGCGACCATTTTTTTTAAAAAAACTGCATTTTTTACTTTTTGCTATAATACACATACAAAAAAAAAAAAATGAAAAAACAAATGTATTCATCAGTTTAGGCCGATATATATACTTCTTCATATTTGTGGTTAAAAAAAAAATTAGCGTATATTGTTTGGTTTGCGCAAAAGTTGCCGCTTTTACAAACCATGAGAATTCATTTATGGTGTTTTTACTTTTTTAAAAATTTTTTTACTAGTAATGAGGGCGATCTACGATTTTTATCGGGACTGCAATATTGCGGTGGACATGTCGGACATTTTTGACACTTTTTTGGGACCATTGACATTTACAGTTACAGTTGTGCTCATACGTTTACATGCCCTGCCAGAATTTATGATTTCTTGCCCATTTTTCAGAGAATATGAATGAGAACACAAAAACATTTCTTTCACTCATGGTTAGTGTTTGGCTGAAGCCATTTATTATCAATCAACTGTGTTTTCTCTTTTTAAATCATAATGACAACAGAAACTACCCAAATGACCCTGATCAAAAGTTTACATACCCTGGTGATTTTGGCCTGATAACATGCACACAAGTTGACACAAAGGGGTTTGAATGGCTATTAAAGGTAACCATCCTCACCTGTGATCTGTTTGCTTGTAATTAGTGTGTGTATAAAAGGTCAATGAGTTTCTGGACTCCTGACAGAGCCTTGCATCATTCATCCAGTGCTGCACTGACGTTTCTGCACCGAAATTTCAGCTGCCGAAAATTATCTGCGTTTTTGGCCAAAATTGAGGTTTTCGTTATCGGCCGAAACAAAAAAGATACCAAAAAGGGGGCGGGGTCTGCCCG
>BLSH010455365.1:652457-663956 GCA_018402905.1 Glandirana rugosa
AGGTGTCCCAGGGTCCAGGTGAAGGAGAGGACCTTGGACTTCCTTCAAGTGGAGGGGGGGAGGGAGAACCGTTAGAAGATCCTGTACAGTGTCCAGGGTCTTCTATGCCGCCGGTAAATGTCTCCCGTCGCGCTGAACGTTTACGCGTCACGTGTGGACTGAAACTTCGGTTTCGGCCTACGGGTGTGGACACTACAGCCGCGGTATCTCCTCCTCCCCCTCTTCTCGCTGCGACGTCCGCTGTCGTGGTGACCTCGGACCCTGTCCACTCATAGGCTAAAGGCTTGCTGGCACCACGGACAAGAAATGGAGACTGCAAATTAACTTTGTAATAACGAATACGTCTTTCCATGTACGCTGGTGACCTACAATATCATGTCCCTCTTTATTATGTCTATGGCCAGCTTCACTTTGTACAATCTGAACTCCAGGCAGGTGATAAAAGATCACCCAGGTATGTCGAACGTAAAGCGAAGAGTACCATCGTATTAAAAGTCAGCAGCTACAAAAAGTGTAGCTGCTGATTTTTAACAAATCGGATACTCACCTGTCCCAGGCTCCAGTGGTGCTGTCGCCTGCAGCGTCGCTCTTCTCCCCCTCCTCCTCTATGGCGCCGACATCACAGGTGTGGGCATCCGGCTTTGGCTTCAAAGTCAGGTGTGCACTGCGCATTTGCAAGTCGCGCTGCCCTCTGTAAATGGCCGCCGTATCTTCTGGGACCTGTGACATGTCCTAGAAGATTGCCAAGAGGGAGGGGGGGAGGTGAACTTCCTTCAGGTTCCAGGAGAGGAAGTGGACCTGGGACCCTGTGGAAAACAGGGTCCCCGGTCCCCCCCAAAAAAAATGACATGCCAATTGTGACATGTCAGGGAGTCACCTTCCCTTAAATAGGAAGTTCCACGTTTGGGTGGAACTCCACTTTAAAATCCATATATCCTATATTTGACACAATGGGATTGATTGATTTACTAAAACTGGAGCGTGCAAAATCTGTAGCAGCTGTGCATGGTAGCCAATCAGCTTCTAACTTCAGCTTGTTTAATTAAGCTTTGACAATAAAACCTGGAAGCTGATTGGTTTTTATGCAGAGCTGCACCAGATTTTGCCCTTTCCCATTTTAGTAAATAGAAACATAGAAAAGTGACGGCAGAAAAGTAGTCCATCGAGTCTGCCCCTTTTTTATTTATTTATGTTTTGGTTTTGGTTTTTGTTTTCCCATTAACCTTGTTGTCTGACTATAGATTTATGATTATCCCAAGCATGTTTGAAGCCATTTACTGTTGACTGTCTCACAACCTCTGTTGGTAGTTTATTCCAATCATCAACCACCCTTTCAGTAAAATAATACTTTCTAAGATTAGTTTTGAACTTCCCCCCAGTTAGTTTGAAGTCATGTCCCCGTGTTCTTGATTTTGGTTTCATATTGAAAAGACTGCCCTCCTGAACCTTATTCACCCCCTTGATGTATTTAAAGGTTTCAATCATGTCTCCCCTCTCCCTTCTTTCCTCCAGACTGTACATATTAAGTTCCTGAAGTCGCTCTTGATATGTGTTATCCCCCAGACCTTTCACCATTTTTGTTACTGTCTCTGAACTCGTTCTATCTTATCAATATCTTTTTGTAAGCAAAGTCTCCAGAACTGGATAAACCCCAATGTCACTTGTGCAGCAGTGAAGGGCACACAAAGATTGTGCACTCCCTAGAGGGAAGACACAAAGGAGAAGGAAGAAGGAATCGGGGGTTATTCTGTAGGGATGTAGGATGGGAGGCACTAACCATTAGGCAAGTCAAACAAAAAGCTGAGCAGGCAGATTAGTAAGGGCAAGCTTACATATCAACGCCTGTAGGGGTCAAACTGTCTTGGCTGCTGCCATATTGGTAGCTACCCATAAACCAAAAGGGCTATTTGGTGGAAAAATGTCCTGGCGCTAGAGGTCAAACCACCCCATGCTCAGACTCATCCTGGTGGCTGTCATCTTCTTAGCACAAGCAGCTAATGAGCGTGCATGCAGCTGTTCCTGTTTTCTTCCCTTAACACTTCTGTAGCTGCCTTTATCTCCCTCTACCTCTCCTCTCCAATTACATCTTTCCTATCTGCCTTTGTTAATTGACCCTAAGCCCCCATTTACACTTGGGAACAAGCGTTTGCAGTCAATTTTGTTTGTACATGCATTTTTCGGGCGGTTTCAGGCTTCAGCATTTCAGGTTTAGCCAGAAAGCTAGTTACTAGAGAAGAGGCAAGAAATTACAGTTTCAGGGACTCCCACTGAATTCTTTTTTTTAAAGCAAAAAACAATTTTATTTTATGTACAAATATGCAGTACATATATAATATTATGCTCATTGCTCAAGCAATCAGAGCCAATCAAAATGGCACACAATCTCACATGGATTATGAAATTCACCCTTCAATTTACATACAGTTGTGCTCATAAGTTTACATACTGTGGCAGAATTTATGATTTCTTGGGCATTTTTCAGAGAATATGAATGATAATACAAAAAATATTTTTTTCACTCATGGTTAGTGTTTGGCTGAAGCCATTTATTATCAATCAACAGTGTTTACTCTTTTTAAATCATAATGACAACATGAACTACCCAAATGACCCTGATCAAAAGTTTACATACCCTGGTGATTTTGGCCTGATAACATGCGCAAAAGTGGACACAAAGGGGTTTGAATGGCTATTAAAGGTAACCATCCTCACCTGTGATCTGTTTGCTTGTAATTAGTGTGTGTATAAAAGGTCAATGAGTTTCTGGACTCCTGACAGAGCCTTGCATCATTCATCCAGTGCTGCACTGACGTTTCTGCACCGAAATTTCAGCTGCCGAAAATTATCTGCGTTTTTGGCCAAAATTGAGGTTTTCGTTATCGGCCGAAACAAAAAAGATACCAAAAAGGGGGCGGGGTCTGCCCGGGGTACCGTACATTGCGCTGCTTGTATGAGCCGCTCTGTGCATGAAACTGTCAGCTAATTACACTGGAATGCAGAGAGAGCTGTCAGATCTTCAAGTTGATGTCGGGAGGTGGGTGGGACTGAACAGCTATCAAGCGCCAGCCAATGGGATGGGGGCTGGGCGGGTGTTAGCTGTTCAGATCCGCCCACCTCCGATCTCAGTGTGAAAATCTGACAGCTCTCTCTGCACTCAGTGTAATTAGCTGACAGTTTCATGCACAGAGCGGCTCGTACAAGCAGCGCGCTCTGTGCAATGTAAACCTTCTAATCTCTTCCACCAGTGCCATCCAGTACCACATGCCAGTGCCACCTGCCAGTGCCAATAAGTGTGCCTAATGCCAGTGCCAATCAGTGCCACATGCCAGTGCCAATCAGTGCCACATGCCAGTACCATCCAGGGCCACCTGTCAGTGCCAATCAGTGCCACTTGCCAGTACCATCCAGTGCCACCTGTCAGTGCCAATCAGTGCCATCTGCCAATACCTTCCAGTGCCGCCTGTCAGTGCCAATCAGTGCCACCTTTCAGTGCCATCCAGTGCCGCCTGTTAGTGCCAATCAGTGCCACATGCCAGTGCCACTTGCCAGTACCATCCAGTGTTGCATGTCAGTGCCAATCAGTGCCACCTGCCAGTACCATTCAGTGCTACCTGTCAGTGCCACCTTGTCAGTGCCACCTATCAGTGCCAATCAGTGTCACAAATCAGTGCTTCCAATCAGTGCTGACTGTCAGTGCCACCCATCAGTGCCAATCAGTGCCCATACACAGGTAGGCTGCATATGACAATTGTATATAAAAATATAAATATTTTTTAAAAACTGTCATTTTCGGTTTCGGCTTTCTGCTTTACTTTGAGTCGCATAGACTTAAACGGCTTCCATTGAAATACAGGAGGTTGTGTGGATGAACATGCCTTGTTGATATCAGAGGTCAGAGGAGAATGGGCAGACTGGTTTGAGATGATAGAAAGGCAATAGTAACTCAAATAACTACTTGTTACAGCCAATGTATTCAGAATACATCTCTGAATGCACAACACATCGAACCTTGGAGCAGATGGGCTACCGCAGCAGAGGACTACACTGGGTGCCACTCCTGTCAGCTAAGAACAGGAAACTGAGGCTACAATTTGCACAGGATCACCAAGATTGGAGAATAGAAGATTGGAAAAACGTTGCCTGGTCTGATGAGTCTGGATTTCAGCTGTGACATTCAGATGGAAGGGTCAGAATTTGGTGTAAACAACATGAAAGCATGGATCCATCCTGCCTTGTATCAATGGTTCAGGCTGGTGGTGGTGTAATGGTGTGGGGGATATTTTCTTGGCACACTTTGGGCCCCTTAGTACCAGTTGAGCATCGTTTAAACACCACGGCCTACCTGAGTATTGTTGCTGACCATGTCCATCCCTTTATGACTGCAGTGTCCCCATCTTCTGATGGCTCCTTCCAGCAGGATAATGCACCATGTCACAAAGCTCTCATCATCTCACCACTGGACAATGAGGTCACTGCACTCCAATGGCCTCCACACTCCCCACATCTCATCCAATAGAGCACCCTAGGGATGTGGTGGAACAGGAGATTGGCATCATGGAAGTGCAGCTGACAAATCTTCAGCAACTGTGTGATGCTATCATGTCACTATGTAGCAAAATCTTTGAGGAATGTTTCCAACACCTTGTTGAATCTGTGCCACGAAGAAATAAGGCAGTTCTGAAGGCAAAAGGGGGTTCCAACCCCGATACTAGCAAGGTGTACCTAATAAAGTGGCCGGTGAGTGTATATTTCCCTTGTTGTACAATGTGACCGGTCATTGCAGCACCATTTTAACTACTTGGTTGATTCCAGTATGGTGTGCAAAAGGAATATACCCCATGACTAATGTGATGTCAGGTACAGGCTGTGTTCCGTAGAGGCTGCATTTCTAAAATCTCTTTCAAAAATGGCTTCCATTGCTTTTTTGTGAATTGATGATGGGTACACAAAAAAAACAAAAAAAAAACGTATTTGCAAGATAAGACATGGAGAGTGACTTGTGTGGTGCAGTGATCTGTAATAAGCCTGGAATTTCATCTACACAGGATTGCTTAAAATTTATACTCAATCAACCATAGACCTCCATCCATCTCAGCTATTGTGAGGAGTGAAACTGTTAATTTGCACTGGACACATGATACTGGTTTCACTTTGAAGGGCCGCTTATAGCACAATAGTGAATCACCGGCTGTTTTGACAGCTTTAAATGCATGGCGGTACATTGCTGTGAAGAACATTGGGCCATAGCACAACATGAAATACCAGAGTGAGAGCCGACTGCAGACGGGACGAGATAGGGGCTTGTAGACATATCGCACATGTCATCGCAGATCATCTACAATCACATTTATTTCTAAACTATCTAGACTAGAGCTTCCTATACAGGTCTGTATATATAAATATATGCACTCTGTATTATCTGCTAAAGCTGGGGTATTGGATTAAAATTCAAGGAGGTCCAGTCAGTAAAATTTACATCCAGCAGAGGTCTCATTATTTGTGCTATGACTTTTATGTAGTCGTATGTCTATCAAAAAATAGTTCCTCATCACAGTGCCCCCTTTAAAACTGGTGCCTCAATTAGAGTACCCCCATACAACAATTTCCCCATCAGAGTACCCCCATACAACAGGTGCTCCATCAGAGTACCCCCATGCAACAGGTGCCCCATCAGAGTACCCCCATGCAACAGGTGCCTCAGCAGAGTACCCCTATACAACAGGTGCCCCAGCAGAGTACCCCCATACAACAGGTACCCCATCAGAGTACCCCCATACAACAGGTACCCCATCAGAGTACCCCCATACAACAGGTACCCCATCAGAGTACCCCCATACAACAGGTACCCCATCAGAGTACCCCCATACAACAGGTACCCCATCAGAGTACCACCATGCAACAGGTGCCCCAGCAGAGTGAGTACCCCCATACAACAGGTGCCCCATCAGAGTACTCCCATACAACAGGTGCCCCATCAGAGTACCCCCATACAACAGGTGCCCCATCATATTACCCCCATACAACAGGTGCACAAGCAGAGTACCCCCATAAAACAGGTGCCCATCAGAATACCCCCATACAACAGGTGTCCCAGCAGGGTACCCCCATACAACAGGTGCCCCATCAGAGTACCCCCATACAACAGGTGCCCCAGCAGAGTGACCCCATACAACAGGTGCCCCATCAGAATACCCCCATACAACAGGTGCCCCATCAGAGTACCTCCATACAACAGGTGCCCCATCAGAGTAACCCCATACAACAGGTGCCCCATTAGAGTAACCCCATACAACCGGTGCCCCATCAGAGTGCGCCCACATGTCACCTCCATTAAAGTACCCATTTACATTAGATGTCTTCATCATAGTAATCACAGTGAAAAAGTGAAGGTGGAGCACTCCAAGAATAAAACAGCTTCTTTATTAGATCATGCCACTAAAATGTAAAAAGTAGACAGCAAAAAGACATACACACAGTCCATGGACAGCCAGTAAACCCGTTTTACACACAGTGCTTATTCATTCACTTTTTTACTCTGATCGATTGTGGCTGTGGACCGAGCAGGCACCTGAGTACAGTGTTGCCAACCATCAGTAGTTTTACTGGCAGTCAGTAAATGCCAGCGACAGGAAAAAGTTGCCTGTAATGCTTGGCTCAAAACTGCATGTGCAGTTCCTGTATGGAACAAATGGGACTATCCAAGTGCCTGCTACAATGTGCTCGGGCAGGGGATGGGCCTGGTGGTGCCTAAGTGTGTCGTGTGATGTCATGGTGCAAGGGAGCCAAGCGGAGTGGCTGGAGCCTTATGTGCGAGTCTGTGGGACGGGAGCATGGCAAGCCGGGAGCGGGACTGGAGTGGACTGAAGGGAGCACCTGGTGTGGAAAGAGACTGTAAGGCCCCTTTCACATGGGCTTGTCCGCTTGTGGAGTCCACTCTGCTCAGCAGGGATCGATTCGCTGATCCCCGCTGGGCAGGCGGATGACCGATCCGTGTCCACTCACTGTGCGGAGACAGATCTGTCAGAGCGTTGCTCTCCGCTGTGGAGATCGGATGAAAACGGATCTGCCTGTCTGTTTTCATCCAATCCGCTGCAATCCGATCCTACAGACGGATGGAAAATAGGGTTTCCATCCGTCTGGATTTCACGGATCGGATAGGATCGGAGAGCGGCGGATGTCTCCACTGACATCCGCCGCTCTATAAGGCTGCATGGAGCATCCGTTCAGGTCCACCTGAAAACGGACAGGCAGACCTGAACGGAAAGCCCATGTGAAAGGGGCTTCACTGTGATTTAGGAGGGGACGTATCGTGTTGGTGATGTATCATCATCTGTGTTGCTGAACATTCTAATTTCTTGCCTCCTGAATCCTGTCCCTGAGCTACTTACTTACTATATTGAAAGTAAAATAAATATAAGTTTTTCTTGCCTTAATATCTACTGTAAATCACATTGCTAATTGCATAGTGTACTTGTTTGTAGCCTAAATACTGAAATTTGCACTTAAAACTGTAATTTTGTAACTTTTGGAAATGCCAGTAAAAACTTGGCTGTGCCAGTAAATTTTGGGTGTTGTGTCATTAAATTTCAATCTGGCAACACTGCCTGAGTACTTTTATCAGCTGTGAATCTCCCTGAAGGCTGCTTTTTAACATTATGCACCCTGTATACCCCCATCATAGTACCCCCTTACCTCAGCTGCCCCTATCCGAATACACCCATATATCAAGTGACCCCATCAGAGTAGCCCCATGCATGAGGTCCCTCCATCAGAGTACCCCCATATCTCAGCAACATGTCTTGTCTAAGCCAGGGAGGCAGAGAGCAGTAGCCGGGAGGAGAAGCAGGCTGCTTCGGAACCCATAGGTGCGGCCGGAGAAAGATGTCAGCACACATCGCGGCCATCCAGTTGGACGGAAACACTGTAGTGGGGCTTACTTATTCATATGCCTTTTATTTCTTTTATCCTGGGAGTTTATTACTTATATTAAAATTAGTCTTTAAATCGGCTGCACTTAGAGTGGCGCTGCTTTCTCTCCCTCCAGAATTAACCACATGAGCTGCTTCATACTCTGATAGCTGGCTGCCTCCCCCTCTAAATGTTTGCTTCCGGATCCAAGCATTCTAAAACTATGCTTGTTATGGATAGCCTGCCTTTCAATTGAATTAATGATTTATCAATATGAATATAAGACTTTTATACTCTGAATATTCGCTGGCCATTAGGGATGAGCTGTCGTAAGTTCGACTCGAACATTGGCTGTTCGGTTGTTCGCCTAATTTAGAACATTATGTCCCATGATGCATTGCTAGACCGGGCAAAATGCTGCCCGCTGATTGGCCAAAGCATGGACATGACCTGCATGCTTTGGCCAATCACAGCACGCTCTGCTGTGAGAGCCATGATTGGCTAAAAGGCAGGGTGCCTTGGCCAATCATGTCTCAAGGGTCTCCGTCCACACCCCTCACTATATAAAGCCGCTTCAACAGCGGCCCCCGTGTAGTGTGTGAACGTGGAGACTGTAGGCTGATATTTATCTAGTTTAGCTGGTTTAGTCAGTGGCGTGTAGGCAGTGTAGTATATATATCTAGTGTATAACATATACAGTCAGTGCAGGCAGTGTAGTATACAGATCTAGTGAAGAGTATATACAGGCAGTGTAAGAATATATATTTCCAGTATATAGTATATATATAAAATAAGCTGCCTTCAGTGTAGACTATATATACTGCTCATTCAATGTATAGTATTTAGAAGTAGTGTAAGAATATATATGTACCATATATAGTATATACATATTTATATATAAAATACGCTGCCTTCAGTGCAGACTATATATACAGCTCATTCAATGTATAGTATATAGAGGCAGTGCAAGAATTTATATGTACCATATATAGTATATAGTGTGTGTGTATATATATATATTATGCTGCCTTCAGTGTAGACTATATATACAGCTCATTCAGTGTATAGTATATAGAATCAGTTTAGGCAGCGTAAGAAAATATACAGTATCTCACAAAAGTGAGTAGCCCCTCACATTTTTGTAAATATTTTATTCTATCTTTTCATGTGACAACACTGAAGAAATGACACTTTGCTACAATGTAAAGTAGTGAGTGCACAGCTTGTATAACAGTGTACATTTGCTGTCTCCTCAAAATAACTCAACACACAGCCATTAATGTCTGTGTGGCCACCATTATTTTCCAGCACTGCCTTAACCCTCTTGGGCATGGAGTTCACCAGAGCTTCACAGGTAGCCACTGGAGACCTCTTCTACTCCTCCATGATGACATCACGGAGCTGGTGGATGTTAAAGACCTTGAGCTCCTCCACCTTCCGTTTGAGGATGCCCCACAGATACTCAATGGGGTTTGATGGTCTGGAGACATGCTTGGCCAGTCCATCACCTTTATTCTCAGCTTCTTTAGCAAGGCAGTGGTCATCTTGGAGGTGTGTTTAGGGTCATTATCATGTTGGAATACTGCCCTGTGGCCCAGTCTCCGAAGGGAGGGGATCATGCTCTGCTTCAGTATGTCACAGTACATGTTGGCATTCATGTTTCCCTCAAATTACTGTAGCTCACCAGTGCCGGCAGCACTCATGCAGCCCTAGACCATGACACTCCCACCACCATGCTTCACTGTAGGCAAGACACGCTTGTCTTTGTACTCCTCACCTGGTTGCGGCCACACACGCTTGACACCATCTGAACCAAATATATTTATCTTGGTCTCATTAGACCACAATACATGGTACCAGTAATCCATGTCCTTAGTCTGCTTGTCTTCAGCAAACAGTTTGCGGGCTTTCTTGTGCATCATCTTTTAAAGAGGCTGTCTTCTAGGACGACAACCATGCAAATCAATTTGATGCAGTGTGCAACATATGGTCTGAGCACTGACAGGCTGACCCCCACCCCTTCAACCTCTGCAGCAATGCTGGCACCACTCATACGTCTATTTCCCGAAAACAATCTCTTGATATGATGCTGAGCATTTGCACTCAACTTCTTTGGTCGACTATGGCGAGGCCTGTTCTGAGTGGAACCTGTCCTGTTAAACTGCTGTATGGTCTTGACCACCATGCTGCAGCTCAGTTTCAGGGTCTTGGCAATCTTCTTTTAGCCTAGGCCACGGGTAGGCAACCTGCGGCCCTCCAGCTGTTGCAGAACTACGAGTCCCATCATGCCTCTGGGAGTAATTGTAACCATCAGCCTTGCAATGCCTCATGGGAAATGTAGTTCCACAACAGCTGGAGGGCCGCAGGTTGCCTACCCCTGGCCTAGGCCATCTTTATGTAGAGCAACAATATTTTTTTCAGATCCTCAGAGAGTTGTTTGCCATGAGGTGCCATGTTGAACTTCCAAAGACTAGTATGAGAGAGTGAGAGCGATAACACCAAATTTAACACACCTGCTCCCCATTCACACCTGAGACATTGTAACACTAATGAGTCACATTACACCAGGGAGGGAAAATGGCTAATTGGGCCCAATTTGGATATTTTTACTTAGGGGTGTACTCACTTTTGTTGCCAGTGGTTTAGACATTATTGGCTGTGTGTTGAGTTATTTTGAGGGGACAGCAAATTTACACTGTTATACAAGCTGTGCACTCACTACTTTACATTGTAGCAAAGTGTCATTTCTTCAGTGTTGTCACATGAAAAGATATAATTTAATATTTACAAAAATGTGAGGGGTGCACTCACTTTTGTGGGATACTATATGATATGATATATATATATATATAAATATATATATATATTACCCTGCATTTAGTGTAGTCTATATACAGCTCATTCAGTGTATAGTTTATAGAGTCCCTTCAGGCAGTGTAAGAATATATATGTACCATATATAATATATATACTGTATATAGTGTTTGTGTATATGTGTGTGTGTATATATATATATATATATATATATATATATATATATATATATACACTATGCTGCATTCAGTGTATACTATATATACAGAGCTCATTCAGTGTATAGTATATAAAGTCTATTTAGGCATTGTAAGAATATACAGTCCTGCTCACCATTATTGGCACCCATGAAGTTTATGTACATATTGTGGAATATCTACTGAAGGAAATGTATCAAATTAACCAACATATTACTACAGATAGCTTGTGTTTGACAAAAAACTGTAAATGATAAATAACATTTGAAAAGATAAACATTATGAGGAAAACAGAGAAAACCATAATGCTTGCCTTGTCAGTGGTATTGGCACCCTTTGCTGCAAATCAGTATGGAAACCCAATTTGGCTCACCTGTTGCAGATCTCAAATGAGGATCACCTGTGATGAATTGCCTCCACCCATGTGACCCAAATTAGCCAATAAATGAACATTTTGGTTTTATAAAAAGCCACCTGTTATTCCCTCTTCATGTGTGACAATGGTAAAGACAAAGGAACTGTCTGACGACACCGTCTGTCAAGGAAACAGAAATGGTAACAGTGTGTACTTCTCCCTTAT
>BLSH010455365.1:677371-696075 GCA_018402905.1 Glandirana rugosa
TACAGACGTCAGAGACTGGTAGAGGACATGGTACAGGCGTCAGAGACTGGCATAGGACATGATACAGGCGTCAGAGACTGGCATACGACATGATACAGGTGTCAGAGACTGGCATAGGACATGATACAGGTGTCAGAGACTGGCAGAGGACATGGTACAGACGTCAGGGACTGACAGAGGACATGGTACAGGCGCAGACATGATCCAGGAGATGGTCAGAGACTGCAGACATGATACAGGAGATGGTCAGAGACTGCAGACATGATCCAGGAGATGGTCAAAGACTGCAGACGTGATACAGGAGACAGTCGGAGACTGCGGACATGGTACAGGAGACAGTCAGGGACTGCAGACATGGTACAGGAGACGGTCAGAGACTGTGGACATAGTACAGGATACGGTCAGAGACTGTGGACATAGTACAGCATACGGTCAGAGACTGCGGACATAGTACAGGATACGGTCAGAGACTGCGGACATGGTACAGGAGATGGTCAGAGACTGCAGACATAGTACAGGATACAGTCAGAGACTGCAGACATGGAACAGGAGACAGTCAGAGACTGCAGACATAGCACAGGAGACAGTCAGAGACTGTGGACATGGTACAGGAAACGGTCAGAGACTGCATACATGGCCCAAGAGACTATCAGAAACTGCATACATGGCTCAAGAGGATAAGGACCTAGTGGGGAACCCCTGATCTGATCTCTGATTCCAGGGGGGGGCAATTGCCCCCCCTTGCCCCTACCTGCGGACGCCCATGCTGCAAACTATGCTTTATAAGTAGAGTAAAAAAATGAATATTGGACAGTTCAAAATCTTCTATAGTCCTAACAGATCATCACCTGCAAAATCCTACTAGTGCTTCACTGTCTTGCCATACAATCTCAAAGTTATTATACTCTTCCTCTCAATGTTGGGGCTCGTTCACACGAAACCCGTGTTCTGTGCACGTTTCCCGCACCATGTTCAAAGTGCACTGGGTGTGTGATCTGCTATGGATGTCAAAATCCTAATCCTAATAACACCCCAAATGCAGAACGCAATATCTGAATGGGGACTTAATGTGAGCTCTAGAGTTTCCTGTATTGAAACAGTCAACTTCAACACCTTCAGGAATGCTTTACTTTTGAGTCAGATCACACAGTCAGCAATGACTGGTGTGGTCCTAAACATACAAAGAAATCCTTCTTTTGAAGGAAGTCCTTTGCAGTTCTATGAGGCCAGGCTGGCCAGCCCAGCATCATTAGCCTTTTGGTCTTACTGCATGTCCAATAAAATAAAATGTAGATGTCATATTGTTGAGCCTTTTTATTACTGCTCTGTGTCTACATGCTTGGAGTTATCCTTTAAATCTGCTTCAATTTTGCCTTTTCCAGTCCCTCTTTCACCCATCCCCCCATCAACATGCTGATGCCATTTTTTAATAAAACCATTCCGTTTTCTCTACATACCCTAGACAAGAGGGGTGAATATTTACTTTCGCTCTTTAGAGGGACATCTTTTATGGGTAGTTTTATTTTAGCAACAGAGGTGTTTAAAATGTATGTTTTTTGTTCATTTTCTAACATTGATATTAACCATTTATTTTACAAATGAACTGTGAGTTTTTCAAAAGGATAACAGAGCAGAAGATGTTTGCCTTCAATCTCTCGCTCTCTAATTGGAACTCTCTAGGGCCTGTTTTTATCAGAGCAGGTAGTTGTACAGTGGGGAAAATAATTATTTAATCCCCTACAGATTTTGTAAGTTTGCCCACTTACAAAGAAATCAAGGGTCTATAATTTTTATCATAGGTGTAAATGATAGAGACAGAATATCAACCAAAAATCCAGAAAAAAACACGATACAAATGTTATACATTCAGTTGCAGTTCAGTGAGTAAAATAAATATTGGATTCCCAAGCAAAACATGACTTAGTACTTAGTGGAGAAACCCTTGTTGGCAAGCACAGAGGTAAGACGTTTCTTACAGTTGGTGACCAGGTTTGCACACATCTCAGGAGGGATTTTGGTCCACTCTTCTTTACAGATCTTCTCTAAATCCTTAAGGTTTCTTGGCTGTCTCTTGGCTGTCGCTTGGCAACTTAAAGTTTCAGCTCCCCCCATACATTTTCTATAAGCTTAAGGTCTGGAGATTGGATAGGCCACTCATTGACCCTAATGTGGTTCTTCTTGAGTCACTTCTTTGTTGCCTTGGCATTATGTTTTGGACTATTGTCATGCTGGAAGACCCATCCACGACCCATCTTTAGTGCTCTGGCTGAGGGAAGAAGGTTCTCATCCAGGATTTTACAATACATGGCCCCGTCCATTGGCCCCTCAATGCGGCAAAGTCGGCTTGTACCTTTAGCAGAAAAATAGCCCCAAAGCATGAGAAAAAGAAAACAAGCTAGGAAACACTCAAACCACCCATTGCCAAATCTGAAAGAAAGAGAGGACCCCAGGGTGACTTTGGAGACAGATGGATGGGAAAGGTGATAATGAGTAGTGAAGAGAGTATATGAGATAAAATATATCAAACTTTATTAAATTACAAAGTATAAAATGTTCTCATAACATAGGAAAATATATTAAAAATGCCACAGTGATACTTTGTACATATAGCAAGCACTGAAAACTAATGGAGACGCTGGAACACCAAAGTGAACCAAATAGTGTTGGGGCCACGTAGTAGGGTGGATTCACTGCTGCTGATACCCAACGCTTTTTGGGATTTGTAATTATTCCCTTCATCAGGGGGAGGAGTTTTTGCAAGGTGCAATATGGCTAGAAATATAATAATGATTGTTAAGTAACCAATATTAGTATAACCCTAAATCAGAGAATCAAAGAACAGGCAGATACATCTATGGGACGTACATCATGTCACAGTAAACAGCCCTAAAGCATAATGCTTGACTGTAGGGATGGTTCTCTTAGGGTCATAGTCAGCATTTTTCTTTCTCCAAACATGGCAAGTTGAGTTAATGCCAAAGAGCTCAATTTTGGTCTCATCTGACTATAGCACTTTCTCCCAATCCTTCTCTGAATCATTTAGATGTTCAGTGGCACACTTCAGACAGGCCTGTACATGTGCTTTCCTAAGGAGGGGGACCCTGTGGGCGCTGCAGGATTTTAATCCATTGCGGTGTATTGTGTTACCAATGGTTTGTTTGGTGACTGTGGTCCCACCTGCCTGGAGATCATTCACAAGCTCCTCCTGTGTGGTTCTGGGCTGATCCCGCACTTTTCTCATGATCATCCTTACCCCATGAGGGGAAATCATGCATGGAGCTCCAGTCCGAGGGCGATTGATGGTTATTTTGTATTTCTTCCATAATCACTTCAACAGTTGTCTCCTTCTCACCAAGCTTCTTGCCGATGGTCTTGTAGCCCATTCCAGCCTTGTGCAGGTCTAAAATCTTCTTTGGTCGTGCCCATGATGGTGAGGTTTGAACGAAAGAAAGATTCTTTGGACAGGTGTCTTTTATACACATAACGAGTTGACGTTAGGAGCACCTTCTTAAATTGATAGGACTAATTTGTGTACCACATGAGCCCCTACTGTAGCCAGTCTGTGGGAGCCAGAATTATCGTTGGTTGGTAGGGGATCAAATACTTATTTTACTCACTGAACTGCAACTCAGTTTATAACATTTATAACCTTTATAAACCTTTTTTCTGGATTTTTGTTTGATATTCTGTCTCTATCATTTTAAATATACCTATGATAACATATATAGACCATGCATTTCTTTGTAAGTTGGCAAACTTACAGAAGCTGCAGGGGATCAAATAATTATTTTCCCCACTGTATGTGTATAAATTGTAGCTGGATCTATTGAGCACTGTAAACACAAATGTTTTATTAGCAAAGAAGTCAAGATTAACCTGGTAATCATGTTAAAACAGAGCACCTGCTGACTGAAAATGTCATATGAAATATTAATATGTCCTATTTTATATTTTCTTGTCTAAACAAGAACTTTCTAGGGCACTTTTTATCGTAGCAGGCAATTGTGTGCGTATAGGTTGTAGCTGGAGCTATTGAGCTCTATAAACAACACATTTTTTCAATAAAGAAGTCAAGATTAGCCTGGTAAATATGTAAAAAGGAGCTGACTGGAAATGTAATATGAAATATTAATATGTAATTTAAAGATTTAAAGTTCCCGAAGATAACATAATAACATAATATATAAATAACTTAATATGGAAAACATATACAAAATTCCCTATATTCCCATAACACATATTGTTTTTTATTTACAGTTCATTGAGAACAGGCTAGATCAAATAAAAGTGCAGTTTGTGATGGCTTTCTATTGGTCTCCTTCCCTGCATGGGGTGCTATTGTGTAAAAAGGAAATGATTTCATATATAGATTCAGATAATACTGATGGGGATATGTAAGTGCACAGATAAGATTTAAAACAGGAAAGTTTCATGGGACTGAGTTTTCCTTTGCATACAATAATATAATACAGAAGAGAAGATAAGATTGGCTGATTGCACATGATATCAGCATCTGGATGTGAATGTGAGTGTGATGGCCTATTGTCTGTATGTAGATATGCTATGTTACACTGGAAATGCATACATTGTTGCTGGGTGTGATCTGCTCTCATGCTTGTGAAACCCTCATTGTTTTAGAAAGTCCTGGATGAATGCCAGAATCTGAGGTCCTGCCAGCTGCCTGTGAACAGTCGTGTATTTGGGCTGGATCCATGTCCGGGTATTACCAAATATCTTCTGGTGTCTTACAAGTGCAAACCTAGTAAGTGCACTAAAGCTGACATTTAATCTGATTATATTTTGCCTTCCATGGTTCCTCTTTTACCCCCCTCATCAACATGTTTTTAAAGAAAACTTTTCAGTTTTCATTATATACCGCTTTTTTAACCCCGGTATGTAATCTCCAAGTCACTGTGCTTCTCTGTGCAATGCAGGCAGATCATGGCTGGTGGAAGGGGCTGACTGTACATAGCTTTCTGAAAACATCATAGCACCCTGCCTCTGTACTCTTCTCAAGAGCCTTCAGCCCTGATACAAACAGTGGGCCCCGCTCTGGGGAGGAGTTATGTAAATATTAGAATGCCTTTATGGATGGATGTCGATCTGGAGGAGTGGGTGTTCCCCCCGCTTTGGTGCTTCTGTCGGTATACTGCTTCCTGTCTGGACATTGGAACCAGATATTATAGCTGCAGAATACAAGACTAGCCGACAATAGCTTGTATGAGAACTGGAACGGTTTATTGAAAACTCACACAGAATTTATATAGTACACAATGAGGTGAGGCTGATCACATTACCGTATGCAAAGCCAACTGTATACAGGAATATCATTAAATTGATTGTAAGGCCGTTTATTTTTTTTTTTTTTTTTTCAAATAACAAACATGTCATACTTGTATATAGGTAAATATTTTGCGCTTACCCTAACAAGACAAATGAATTGTGTATAGGTGCTGCTACTTCAAATCTAAATACTCAATTCTACAAATGCGTACATACAAGTGCACAGTTCTTTAACAAACTGCTGAAAAAATTGAGAACTAGATGAAAAAATTAATGAATGGAAAAACATTTTTTAAGTTATAGTCCACATTTGATATTCAAAAATAAATTGTCCAAAAGAGTAAAGTCGTGATTATCCGTGATGTTCTACTGTGTATTCCTTCATAGCATAGGGAAAATTAAAGCCTCTTACCAGAAAAGGTGGATCCCAAGTTATGGGGATCTTTCACGCCTGGTTGTTAATGAGACCAACTGTGATATTCCACTCCTTCAGCTTCCATAGGAGATTCCCATTCTATGGTAATGGTATCTTCACCAGAGTGTGGAATTGATCCTCCTATGATTCCAGCTCCACCGATAATCCCGCTGGATGCGCTCCAGCATGTGAAGATATTAAGAAGGGAGAAATTTCATAGTGCAGTATGTAAAGAGCGCTTTATTAAACAAAACTCATTGCACTCTTAACAAAGAAATTCCAAACAAACCACAGCCTCGGAACTCGTCCTGCAGGCTGGTGCTGCTCTATGCTGCACAGCTGGAACCATACTTCTAGATTGCTTGGCTTGTCTGAGTACGGCCCGTGGTATAAGGATAAATGGTATCACATAAAAGGTGCAGAAACCAATATGTTCATGAACAAAAATAATTCATTTCCATTTCCATTCATGAAAAGAGTAAGACATGTACAGAATGAAAAAAATTGTTTTTGTCATGGTCCTGGTGGTGGAGTCTGTCTTATGCAGGGAACAACCGCTCTTACACACCCGATTCAGGGACCCCTGGTAGAGCAGACAGGAAGTCCCGGAGTGCGGGATGGCACGAGGGCTGGATGGTCACTGGTGGTGGTGTAAAGTCCCAGGTGGTCGTGCAGATAGACGGATGGTCATGCAGGCTGGGTCGGCAACTGGCGGGCTGTGTGGTGCAAAGGATCAGGCAAAAGAGTGGTCAAAGTCCAAACAGAGTTCCTTAACAGACTGGCAGCAACAGTGCAGAGGGGTCAGACAAACGGATGGTCGTGGATAGCCGGGGTCGGTGCAGGCAGATAATCAGCAGGTCAGATCAAGCCAGGTCAGATTAGAAAAGCAGGAACAACACAGGAGCAGGTCACAGGAAACAGATTTGATGCTCACAGGTACATAGACGCTGTAGAACGGACAGCACCTGCAGGAAGCTTAAATAGCACTGTTTGGAGCGTGTGCGAACGCGTCCACAAGCGCCAAAATGCCCAAAAAGTCCAGAAAATGGCCAGACTTCACCAAACACTAGAGTATGGCCAATCTTCTCCTAACACTGCCCCCCCCTCCAAGGGACAGCCTCCGGATGCCCAGCCTGGCCAGCTTGGCGGGATTGTTATCTTTAAAGGTTTGGATACAGTCGTCAGCATGGAGGTTAGCTTCGGGCTCCCACAAGCTCTCTTCCGGCCCATAACCTTTCCACTTCACCAGATACTGGACCCTGCCACCCCTCTTTCTGCAGTCAATTATCGCCTCTACCTCAAATTCCTCTTCTCCATCAATCAGGGCAGGGGGAGCTACCGCTCTATTGGGGAAGGGATGCGGGGCCACCGGCTTCAGTAAGGACACATGGAACACTGGGTGTATCCGTAGAGACAGTGGAAGCTCCAACTCATAGGAGACCTGATTGATCTCCCTTTTGACCAAGAATGGGCCGATGAACCGTGGGCCCAACTTTTTAGACGGGCATGAAAGCTTCAGGTTCCTTGTAGAAAGCCAGGTCTTGTCACCAGGTTGGAAACTGAGCTCACCCCGTTTTTTCTTATCAAAAGCCACTTTGGTAGCTCCTTGCGTCTTGGCCAGTGTTTCCTGTAAAAGTTTCCAATTGGCCCTGAAAAACTGCGCAGATTCGTGTACCGCTGGTACCGTAGTCTCGCCTGCTAAACTAGGAAGTACGGTAGGATGAACTCCACAATTGGCCCAGAAGGGTGATTGTTTAGTCGCCGAATGCACAGAGTTATTGTAGGCGAATTCTGCCAGGGGTAACAACGTGCACCAGTCGTCTTGGGAGTAGGCAGAAAAACAGTGGAGATACTGTTCCAACGTCTGATTTGTCCTCTCGGTCTGGCCATTGGTTTGAGGGTGATATGCGGTTGAGAAGCACAGATCAATCTCCAAGGCAGCGCAGAGAGCACTCCAGAACCGAGAGGTAAACTGAACCCCTCGATCGGACACAATGTTCACTGGGACACCATGTAGCCGGATAATTTCCTTAATAAAAATTTCTGAAGTTTCCTTTGCAGTAGGAGTGCCCTTCATCGGGAGGAAATGTGCCATTTTTGTTAATCTATCCACCACCACGAAGATTAAATAAGATAAAATCCATTGATATCTTGGACCATGGTCGGTCCGGGATAGGGAGAGGTTTCAGGAGTCCCCAGGCTTTGGTTTTGTCCGTCTTGTTTCAGGCACAGGTAGCACAGGAGCGGACATAGGCCAGACAGTCCTCGGAAAGCAGTGGCCACCAGAAGGAGCATAGCACTAGCTCAGCGGTTTTCCGTGTGCCGAAGTGCCCGGCAAGTTTATGATCATAGTGGACTTTGAGTATGGCAGGGCGTAGCTCCTTAGGCACATAGATCTGGTTGTGATGCCACCAGAGACCATCCTTCCAGGTCAGCCCTTGGCCAGGTGACGCAGACCAACAGGCAGAGATTCTCCGAATCTAGGGGAGTAAGGGCTCATACACACGGGCGTATCTTTAAGGGCTCATACACACGGGCGTTTTTGGGCGTTTTTTTGCATCTCTCCATGTTATTCAATGTGGTTAGAAAAACGCTGACGTTTTTGAGCTGTAGAGGGCGTCAGCGAGCTGAAAGTAGAACCCACGGCCAGTGCGTTCCCAAGCTGTATAACGTTTTGGCGTTTTTTGACGCCGACGGCACAAAACGCTCACTAATACCGTACCGGCGTTAACCACCGTTTTTTGACGCCGACGTTTTTAGGTTAAAATATAGCAGAGGAATGATTTTTTTTCAAACAAACGCCGATTGATGCCGACGCTCAAAAACGCTCATTAACGCTCGCTGACTCCGATGCAAAAGCCGAAAAAAACACAATTTTTCCCTGACGTTGGGCCCGACGTTTTGCAGATTTTTTAAACATACGCCCGTGTGTATGAGCCCTTAAAAATATGCAAAACATCGGGCCCGACGTCAGGGAAAAAATCTGTGTTTTTTTCGGCTTTTGCATCAGTCAGTGAGCGTTAATGAGCGTTTTTGAGCGTCAGGGTCAATCGGCGTTTGTTTAAAAACAAACATTCCTCTGCTATATTTTAACCTAAAAACGGCGTCAAAAAACGCCGGGTAACGCCGGTACGGCGTTAGTGAGCGTAAGTGAGCATTTTTCGGCGTCAAAAACGCCAAAACGTTACAGCTTTGGAACGCACTGGCCGTGGGTTCTACTTTCAGCTCACTAACGCTGATGCCCTCTACAGCTTAAAAACGTCTGTGTTTTTCTAACCCCTTTGAATAACATGGAGAGCTGCAAAAAATGCCCAAAAACGCCCGTGTGTATGAGCCCTAAGTCTTCCTGAGTCAGTGGAAAGTTCCTAGGCTGTAGGATGGTGTCTGGGGGAGCAGGTGTTCCAGGTTCCAAATGCATACGGGATAAAGCATCAGGCTTACTGTTTTTTGTTCCCGGTCGGTAGGTCAGGTGGAACTGAAATCGGGAGAAGAAAAGCACCCAGCGGGCCTGGCGAGGTCTGAGTCTTTTGGCCGTGCGGAGGTATTCTAGGTTTTTATGGTCCGTATATATCAGGATGGGGTGCTGAGCTTCCTCCAACAGATAGCACCTTTCCTCCAGCGCGGCCTTGATGGTCAGTGACTCCCTGTCTCCGACATCATAATTCCTCTCCAGACCTGAGAACTTGCGGGAGAAGAAGACCATCGGCTGAAGGAGTGCCCTTGCTCCCCGTCTCTGGGAGAGGATCGCTCCCATAGCTGTCTCCGAAGTATCAACCTCCAGGACATAAGGCAGAGTCATATCCGGGTACTTCAAGATGGGTGCTGTGGTACAGAGTTTTTTCAGGGATTGGAAGGCGTCTTGCGCCTCGGATGACCAGTGGAAACGCTGGCCCTGTTTTGTAAGTTGGGTAATGGGGGCGATGATTGCCGAAAATCCCTTGATGAACCTTCTATAGAAATTGGCAAATCCGACAAACCGTGGGGCCCCTTTTTTGTCTACAGGTGCCGGCCAGTCCAAGATAGCTGTAACTTTCTGAGGGTCCATGGTAACCCCTGTGACAGACAGAATCAGTCCGAGGAAATGAATGCTAGAGCACTCAAAGGCGCACTTTTTGGCCTTAGCATATAGTCTATGCTGCCGAAAGTGGCTCAGGACACAGCGAACATGTTGTCGGTGCTCTTCCAGTGAAGAGGAAAAGATTAAAATATCATCCAGGTAGATGATGGCAAAGATGTCCAGATAATCACGGAACACATCATTAACTAGGTGTTGGAAGGTAGCAGGGGCATTGCAGAGCCCGAAGGGCATGACGAGGTACTCGTAGTGGCCAAAACAAGTTTTCCACTCGTCACCCTCCCTGACATGAATGAAGTTATAAGCCCCTCGGAGAGTGGCCAACCCAAGACTTTGAAAGAGCTCTGGAACAAGTGGAAGGGGATAACGGTTTTTAACCGTAATCTGGTTCAGTTTTCTATAGTCTATGCAGGGACGGAGTGTATGATTTTTTTTTTTCAACAAAGAAAATGCCTGCCCCGGCAGGAGATGTAGAGGGTCTGATGAACCCTTTAGCCAGATTTTCATCTAAATAGGCCTTAAGGGCCGCCAACTCGGGGTCCGATAAAGAATAGATGCGGCCGAAAGGGACCTTGGTTCCCGGCAGTAACTCTAAGGGACAGTCATAGGGTCTGTGCGGTGGTAGTTGATCTGCCCCCTTTTTGCTAAAAACATCAAGATACTAGTGGCACACTGCAGGCACCGCTTGACGAGTTTCCGGATCTGGATCTGAGTCCAAACTCAAGAGTGAGGGGCCAACATTCCGGGATGGAAGCAGGCAGTGTTGGCCACAGTAGGGAGACGGAAATTGTATATGACCGGAGGACCCATTTATGTTGGGGCTGTGTTCCCGGAGCCAAGGCAGCCCCAGGATGATGGGGAACAGGGGTGATGCAATAGCATCGAGGATGAGCAGCTCCTGGTGCCCCTCAGCTGTGGATACAGGAATCAGTTGGGTCTCCATGGTCACCCGGCCAGATTTGATGGTCGTCCCGACAGCCAAGCGAACAGTCATTTTGTGTGCTTTGGGACGCAGGGGCACCTGGTGTAGCATAGCCAAAGCCTGGTCCACAAAGCAGCTACACGCCCCTGAATCAATAATCGGAGCTTGGATGCTCCCTCTGGGCAACTGTAAAGAAATAAGGAGAGTCAGGTGAGACACATTACGACATTGCGAATGCGCCCAAAAGCGCCAAAATGCCCAAAAAGTCCAGTACTAGAGTATGGCCAATCATCTAACAATTTCATTTTGATTCGGTATTTACATAAATTTGTTTAGTTAAATTTGTTTTGGAGTTTGTTTTGTTTATTCAAATTGAAATCGAATAGAATTTTCCAAATTTGGAAAAATTGAATGGACTTGAATTCAATTCAAATTGCATTTAAATTCAATTCCACTCACAATCAAATTTATTCTATTAGAAATTTGAATTTTGGAAGATGGTTATATTCTTTCTATTACATTCTATTCTATTATCTTCTTTTATTTTATGTTCTATTTTTTTCTATTATATTATATTGCTTCAGTGAGACCACCGTTAGCAGATAGCAGCTTACCAGAGCAAATTGGCTTCCAAATCAATGGAAAAGCCAAAAAACGCTTGAGGGGAGAGGAAAACACCTTCCCAAAGACATCAGATTGCAGGGGTAGACAACAAGAGGTGGGGATCTACCTGAACAACACGGGAGAAGTCAAAGATCACCAGGCACAGTGTGTACTCCTCAGAACAGATTTAATCCTCTAATTGCCGTACTACCGTGTTGCAGTCATGGGTTTAAATCAGGTGGTGAGGAGGCAACATATCGCCTCCTGAGATGAAGTGCAGTTGGTATCACTCCTCATGGGACAGGAGCCGGCACTACAGATGAGGCACCGGCTTATGTGGCTTTTGCTCCCTACTACAACTCCAGCTTTACAAGTAGTCCCTCTGCATTGCACTGTGTTTGATGCTCTGGGATGGCAGATCAGCAAGCCCAGACCGAGATCTACCAGTCACCTGTAGACGATCTACAGGTTGCTGACCCCCGATCTAAGGGCATCTTGTTTTTGATATTCCTCATGAAAATATCAAAGAGAAAGGGACCATAGCGTGATACTGTCTCAATGTATTTTATTAAATGTAAAAGAGTGATTACACTCACATTTCAGATGATATAAAAACGCATGTCTTAATAGGCTGCAGCAACACACAGAGCATAGGATCCACACAAGCAATAGAAAACGGCCGTAGGAGCGTGGTATCTGCATGGTAGCGTGGTAGGAGCGTGGGTGGACCAGACGTGCAGATGCCACGCTCCTGCGGCCGCTTTCTATTGCTTGTGTGGATCCTATGTTCTGTGTGTTGCTGCAGCCTATTAAGACATGCGTTTTTATATCATCTGAAATGTGAGTGTAATCGCTCTTTTACATTTAATAAAATCTATTGAGACAGTATCACGCTATGGTCCCCTTCTCTTTGATATTTTCATGAGGAATATCAAAAACAAGATGCTCTTAGATTGTATATGCCAAGATCTTCATCTGATGCCTTTGGGAAGGTGTTTTCCTCTCCCCTCGTGCGTGTTTTGGCTTTTCCATTGATTTGGAAGCCAATTTGCTCTGGTAAGCTGCTATCTGTTAACGGTGGTGGTCTCACTGAAGCTGTGTGAGGGAAGGTGCATGATTTTTCTGCACACGGTGTCACATTAATTCAGCTTCCTTTCTATTAGAGGATATCTCTCCTGGGCTTCTCTGAACTGTTTGGACTATTTTTATGTATTTATTTATATATGTGTATATACATATATACAGGGCTTTTTTTTCCTCAGAGAATAGGTGCAGGAACTCAACCATGCCCCACACTGCACCCTGGGCACCTGCACCTTCCTATCTCCCTGCACTCAGTGAGAGCCGCTCAGGTGATGTGTGGGAGCCATTGGGAGACAAGCTGTTGATGGTGATGAACAGGGAGCAGAGGGCTTGAGCCACAGGTGGTTCCACCAAGTTCCAGCTGAAAAAATCCCTGCATACATATATATATATATATATCAGACCTCGGAATAAATTGAGGGGGAGAGTGGTTCTGTAAGGACAGAAAAATACTGCCACGTCCTATGTTTTAGAAATTCAAAAAAGAGGGAGAAACTCCCAGATTGTAAGCTATACAATCTGGGAGTTTCTCCCTCTTTTTTGAATTTATATATCAGACCTCAAATTTTGCACTTGCCTCCGCTCTCCTCTTCCTCTGATCTCCTCAGGTTAGGCTGAATTGTAGGCACATCAGGCTGCATTGTGGGCACGTCAGGCTGTATTGTGGGCACGTCAGGCTGCATTGTGGGCACATCAGGCTGCATTGTGGGCATGTCAGGCTGCATTGTGGGCACATCAGGCAGCATTGTGTGCACAGGTCAGGCTGCATTTTGGGCACAGGTTAAGCTGCATTGTGGGCATAGGTTAGGCTGCATTGTGGGCACAGGTCAGGCTGCATTGTGGGCACAGGTCAGGCTGCATTGATGGGCACAGGTCAGGCTGCATTGATGGGCACAGGTCAGGCTGCATTGATGGGCACAGGTCAGGCTGCATTGATGGGCACTGGTTACGCTGCATTGATGGGCAGAGGTCAGGCGGCTGCGCTGATGGGCACTGATGAGGCTGCGCTGATGGGCACTAGTGATGTTGCACTGATAAAGTTGTTGTTGTTAATATTTATTTTTGTAACTTAATTCTGCATAAAACATTTAAGTGTCATTTCATGAGACTTTGAGGGTGTGTATAGGGGCAGGATTAGGGGCGAGGCATGGTAGGGGTTGGGTGGGGCAACTGGTGGCGAGTAACCCTTAAGGCCTGGCTAGTAGCGCAGGACTTGAAATTTTTAGCCCTGATATTATATTATTTTCTATTCTATTCAAATTCAAATTTGCTCTATTCGAAATTCAAGTTTTGGAAACAGTTATATTGTTATGTTCTTTCTATTCTATTCTTTTCTGTTATTTATTCTATTGTATTGCTTTCTATTATTTTATTTTCATTCTGTTGTTTTATATTCGAATTTTAATCTATTATGTTGGAAATGTTAATTTTGGCAGAAGGTTATATTCTTTCTATTTTATTATATTCTATTTTTTAGTTCTCTATTTTGTTGTTTTCTATTCTATTCTTTTCTATTGTGTTTGAATTCAAATTTATTCTATTTGAAATTCGAATTTCAGAAGATGGTTATATTCTTTCTATTGTATTTCAATTTTTATTCTATTCAATTCTATTCTTTTATTTTCTATTTCATTCTGTTCTTTTATATTCTATTTTGTTCTGTTTTACGCTAATTTGTTTATATTCTATTATTTTATTTTCTATTCTATCCCTTTATTTTCTATTCTATTTTTTTCTATTCTTTTATTTTGTATTTTTGTTCTGTTTTACTCTATTCAATTCTATTATTTTATTTTCTATTCTATTCTATTCAAACAAAATAAGGAAGATAAAAAATGAAAAAGTCTACCCCCAGTTTCCAATCAAGGCCCCACAAGGCAATACAATATGTTTAATATGTGTAAAAATTCAACGAGCAGCACCCCCGGACCAGCAGATAGCCAAAAGTGCCAACTCTTTACTGGATTTAAATGTTCTCTACAGACAAGAGATCAAAAGCACTTAAGCTAGTACCACTTTCTAATCTCTTCACTCTGGTCACTTCACAATTTAAAGGAAAGCCTAACTCTCCTCAGGAATGGTGACAGAAAACAATTGGTTACCATAGAGTAATATTGCTAAAATTCCCAATTTATTATATATAAAATATACTCCCAAGCATCACAGGGTATGAAAAAGCTTATCGCACCCTGCCGCTGTATCCCAAAGGGTATAAAGATGCCACTAGCCCCGACCGACACGTTTCGCCTACAATGGTACATCTTCAGGGGCAATAGGCTGGTGGCATCATTTATATTGATATTTGCCAATGGTGCAAACAAGCTACAGCCTTCAAATTCAGAAATCTGCAAAACCAGAAGTGCCGGACTGCCATTTTCTTATAGTCTGTTGCATAGATCGGAGTCTGGCTGGAAATTACCCAACCGGAAACATCTGTATAAGGTGTTTAATTATTTTTGGTCATCAACATAGGGGTTTGTGTACCTTTTATATAATATTATTTGTCATTTCCGGTATATGGAACATTGAGTGCTACATCTCCCAATCGCACTAAACGCATAAGAAGTTTGTGGTTAAAGTGATCGTTTTTTTCATTTAAAAATAACAAACGTTATATTTTCCTGTGTAATGGTTTTGCACAGAGCAGACCAGATCCTCCTCTTCTCTGGTCCCCCGCCGGCGTTCCTGACTCCTCCCTCCTGCCGAGTGCCCCCACTGCAAGCAGCTTTCTATTGGGCCACCCAAGCTGAGCCGCTGCTCTGTGTGTCCATTTAGACACAATTCGGCCCCTCCCTCTCTCTCTCCTCACTGGCTCACTGACTTTGGTGGTCACCAGCGGGAGCCAATGGTGGCACACTGATATCTCAGTCAATGAGAAGGGGGAGTCCCAGACAGCCGAGTCTCTCCTGCAACATCACAGGATCGAGATGGGGCTCAAGTAAGTATTAGGGGGGTTGAAGGGGGCTGCTGCACACAGAAGGTGTTTTTTATCTTAATCTATAGAATGCATTAGGATGAAAAACCCAATCCCTAATTCCAAAAGGCCATATTAAATAAAAAAAAACACCTGTGAAGAAAAGTTAGAAAATATACTTACCTTCCACCCTATTAGGTCCGTGATGCCTAAGGATGATGTCACTATCCTCCTGGCTCCATCCTGGGAACAGTGAAGATCCCACATCTCACAAAAAGACGTTCCCAGCTTAGCACAATCTTATCAAATAAGTTACTTTTTCAAAAGTGTCTTTTTTGGCATCTGAAAAGAAGTTTAAAAAACTAATACTGGTCACAAGAAAAAATTACCCTTGTAATGGGGCCTCCCACACTGCAAGGGTTAACCACTAATTATGTCTAGGGGGAGGGGGGGTACAGTGACAAGGAGTAATGCTTACCTTGCTCCTTGCTACTATAAACCCCTCCATGCAGTGCAACAGGTCCAACAAAGCCTCCTCTCTGGTGCTCCCAGCCGCGGTCGCACATCTGCCTCCCTGTAGTATTCAATGAACTGCGAGGGCGCTAGTGAGCACTCTTGTAGTTCATTGATCTTCCTGCTCTCAATACCTGCCTGTCCGTTTGATGTACAGGCAGGCAGATATCCTGAGAGTCTGCAGAAGCCTGACAGTGCTCCCATGATCTGCTGATCGCGGGTACAATGCTCTGCAGGCTCCTTAGGAAAAAAAGAAAAAACAAATGCACATTTGTTTACCTGCAAAAATAGCGCACTTATTTTTTTTCAAAATTTAACTTATCCTATTGATAGATGTAATGGAATGAAAAATATTTCCGGTATTAGGCGAGAAGCTATTACCGTAGAATTCCTCCAGCCCGCTCTGCCGCAGAGAAGAAAAGCGATATTGTTGTGACATTCAGTTCATTAATTGACTCGGAAGGATAAATATTACTTTTGTTAAATTGTGGGGCTGTAATTATGCAAATCTTGTTAAGCTTCTGTTTTGAGTTATTTGTTGCTAATTCATATAATTTTCATATTTATTTCTGTATTTTACATTATTTTGAGATCAGTGTTATATGGGCACTTTTTACCTCCCTACAGCAAAATTTGCACATAGGTTAGATGGAAAAAATTCCATTGTGCAATAATCTTTAGTGTTACTGTAGTGGGGTGATAGAAGATTAGTCTCATAAGGCTCCGTTCACATCTAGTCGTCCCGGATCACAGGCAAAATTTCCGCAGTTCTGCCCACGATCCCGAATCACGGCAAATTGCGCCCTTGCGGTCCCGTCACTTCCAATGGCACCCTGATCGCAGAGCGATTTTGCCACAATTGTCGATCCTCCTCATCTCTGCTCCCCGGCCGGCGTTCCTAGCTCCTCCCTCCCGCTAAGTGACCCCACAGCAAGCATCTTTCTATGGGGGACACCAGAACTAGTTCTTGAGGGAGCCTATTTCACATCATCACAGCTTTTACTGTGAAGAAGTCTTTCTGTACATGGAAGTTAAAGGATCAGAGGAGTGTAGTTAGTTTTTCATTCCTGTGACCCGTTTTCAGCAGACAGCGGGCTGAAGCCCATGCCGGTTGACGTCACAGAGCCGGGCCAGGCTCTGGCAAAATCCCGACAATCAAGTTAGGATTCGCCCACATGCCCGGACCAGGACCCGGCTCGTCTTCTCAGTGAGCTGCTGAGAGCCTGAGCCGGCCGTTCCCGCCCCCTCCACAGCCCAGTGCTCCAGTGAGTGAGTGGGGGTGGGGCAGAACAGACAGCGGTGACTGACAGCTCTCTGATCAGGGAGCCCTGAGAACCAAGCGATCTGCAGTGTTTCATCGCTCGGTTCTCAGTCTAAGAGCCAGTGGGGGACCGATGGTGCATCCAGCTAGGTAAGTATGATTCCAAAAAAAAAAAATTCCATACTTCTTTTAAATCTCTTTTCCTCCAGATGTAAATAGTGCTCTGTTGTCTTTTGTAATGACCTGAAGAAAACCCTGGTTATGAAGGGGATAAAAGAAAAATGAACAAATTATGATACCCAGGGCTGTAGCAGACTAAAGCCAGCTATACATGGGCAGGCTGGTTGTATTGAAGTCGATCCATTGATTGACTTCAGTACAACCAGCCTGTTGGATCATTGGCATGCTGTTACTGCCTGCGGCTATTGCGGCTATAGCTGCTTGCGGTAATCATTGTGTTCTGCCAACTGTTCTGCAATGGTGAGGAGGCGATATAACGCCTCCTTATTTTCTGTCAAATGCCCTCTGAAAAACGATCTGAACATGGATCAGTCTTCAGAGGGCACCACACTCCATGGCAAGTGTAAAAGAGCCCTTAGAGTTTGCATTAACTTAGGATGTTGTTTGGAGGTTTCCTTCTAAAATGACATTTTTGGGGCAATAGACAGTACACGTGTGTTGCGGGCCTTCTGCCTGTCCCAGTCAATGCTGGAACACATGGAGAGAAGGAAGAATAATGACAGAAGTGGGGTAGATATTATTAAAAGATCATTAAATGTAACTTTTCCCCTTTGAGAGGCCATTCCTGGCCGGCCCGCGCCCGGTTATGTCATCCTCCCAGCAGATACCCACTGTCTGCCCTGTGTGGATACAACTATACTCAAGATGTTTTCGGGAGTATTGTGCTGATTACACCACATGAAAAAGGACTTTGTCTTCCGCCTGAATGGAGAGAATAATCCTATTAAACAAGTGTGTACTCTCTGCCAGTGCTGAAAAGGCTTATTTTACAACAGTAGAAAGAGATTTTCTTCTTCTTTTTTCAAAAACTGTCGCTGGCACCTGACCAAGGACTTGTTTCTCTGCATCTGATCCAAGAGTGAAGACTATAGCGATTCATGTACCACCTGTACACGCCGCTCGGATTCTCTGCTCTACAAGCTGCAGGCTTAAAGGGAACCCGTCAGCCATGTTAAACTTTAAAATTAAAAGTTCAGAGAGGAGATGCTGCAACGTAACTGCTGTTGTCTTTTTGTAGGCAAAAACCCTCCTCTATGCCCTGTTTTACATGGGCCTCCACTTGTTTAAGAGCAGTGTGTACAGCAAGCTTTGACAAAGCATTTGTGGAGCTTTCAGTAAGCTTCGTTGAAGCTTTTAAAGTACCATTCAGCTCCTGATGGGAGTGATTGTCACTTTAAACAAGCTGCTAGCAGGCTTCAGCAGGCTTTCAACCAGCTTCAAGAACTGCTGAAGCCTGCTAGCAGCTTGTTTAACCTCCTTATCGGTAATCCCGAGGGTGGCTTAGGGTGAGTTTTCACTACCAAAAGCGGTAACCCCGCTCACACTTGGGATCGCATCGCACGATCCAGGCAAAGTTACTTACCTTGTCCCCAGGATCCTGCGATGTGGGGCCCC
>BLSH010455365.1:696085-738176 GCA_018402905.1 Glandirana rugosa
ACCTACGGGTACCCCCAGCTGTGTCTGCGGCTGTGTCCTCCACCCAATGTACTGTGTGCTGGGCTCCATTCCCTGCGAGCTTTGCATCGCATGGGTGCGGAGCCCGGTGGCAAATTCAAAAAGTGAAACACACATAACAGAAACAGTATCTCACAAAAGTGAGTACACTCCTCACATTTTTCTAAATATCTTATTATATCTTTTCATGCGACAATACTGAAGAAATGACACTTTGCTACAATGTAAAATAATGAGCGTACAGCTTGTATAACAAAACCTCCTGCGCTCGGATTCATCAACCAAGAGTCATGCAATATGGCAAAGAAAGTAAAAAGTCTCTATAGATATGAGTATCACTCCACACTCAATGGTCTAGCAGCCCTCCTCAGGATCATGGGCATCCAAAAGCACTAGGGAAGAGAAAACAAGAGAGGGGCGCACCGACCTAGTGCAATACCATTTAAAAGGTTTATTAACATTAATATAGTTAAAATATACTCACAAGCAGAGCAGTGTAAAAGACAAAACAAGATGAAAAGTGGTCGCTATGCCTCCAAGGCACCTACGGATCTCCACCTCAGCAGGGGGACCAGACGGTGTCCGTGGGGCAAGTCTAACGCATTTCCAGGGTAAACCCTCTTCCGCAAAGCCTCAGGAAGAGGGTTTGCCCTGGAAACGCGTCAGCCTAGCCACACGGACACCGTACGGTCCCCCTTCTGAGGTGTACAGCTTGTATAACAGTGTAAATTTGCTGTCCCCTCAAAATAACTCAACACACAGCCATTGATGTCTAAACCACTGTCAACAAAAGTGAGTACACCCCTAAGTGAAAATGTCCAAATTGGGCCCAATTATCCATTTTCCCTCCCCGGTGTCATGTGACTCATTAGTGTTACAAGGTCTCAGGTGTGTTAAATTTGGAGTTATCACTCTTACTCTCTCATACTGGTCACTGGAAGTACAACATGGCACCTCATGGCAAAGAACCCTCTGAGGATCTGAAAAAAAGAATTGTTGCTCTACATAAAGATGGCCTAGGCTATAAGAAGATTGCCAAGACCCTTAAACTAAGCTGCAGCATTGTGGCCAAGGACCGTACAGCGGTTTAACAGGACAGGTTCCACTCGGAACAGGCCTCACCATGATCGACCAAAGAAGTTGAGTGCATGTGCTCAGCGTCATATCCAGAGGTTGTCTTTGGGAAATAGACATATGAGTGCTGCCAGCATTGCTGCAGAGGTTGAAGGGTTGGGGGGTCAGCCTGTCAGTGCTCAGACCATACACCGCACACTGCATCAAACTGGTCTGCATGACTGTCGTCCCAGAAGGAAGCCTCTTCTAAAGATGATGAACAAGAAAGCCCACAAACAGTTTGCTGAAGACAAGCAGACTAAGGACATGGACTACAGGAACCATGTCCTGTGGTCTGATGAGACCAAGATAAATTTATTGGGTTTAGATGGTGTCAAGTGTGTGGCAGCAACCAGGTGAGAAATACAAAGACAAGTGCGTCTTGCCTACAGTCAAGCATGGTGGTGGAAGTGTCATGGTCTGGGGCTGCATGAGTGCTGCCAGCATCGGGGAGCTACAGTACATTGAGGGAACCATGAATGCCACCATGTACTGTGACATACTGAAGCAGAGCATGATCCCCTCCCTTCAGAGACTGGGCCACAGGGCAGTATTCCAACATGATAACGACCCTAAACACACCTCCAAGACGACCACTGCCTTGTTAAAGAAGCTGAGGGTAAAGGTGATGGACTGGCCAAGCATGTCTCCAGACCTAAACCCTATTGAGCATCTGTGGGGCATCCTCAAACGGAAGGTGGAGGAGCGCACGGTCTCTAACATCTACCAGCTCCGTGATGTCATCATGGTGGAGTGGAAGAGGACTCCAGTGGCAACCTGTGAAGCTCTGGTGAACTCCATGCCCAAGAGGGTTAAGGCAGTGCTGGAAAATAATGGTGGCCACACAGAATTTTAACACTTTGGTCCCAATTTGGACATTTTCACTTAGGGGTGTACTCCCTTTTGTTGCCAGCGGTTTAGACATTAATTGCTGTGTGTTGAGTTATTTTTAGGGGACAGCAAATTTACACTGTTATACAAGCTGTACACTCACTACTTTACATTGTAGCAAAGTGTCATTTCTTCAGTGTTGTCACATGAAAATATAGAATAAAATATTTACAAAAATGTGAGGGGTGTACTCACTTTTGTGAGATACTGTATAGTACACTGTAATCAGTAAGTTTACATTATTGTATGAAATCATTTCACATCCCCTTTGTCCCTAGTGCTTTGTCCAGTGCCCTGCATGCACTTTTAGATTATATATGCCATTCTTTCTGCCTAGAAACTTGATTATGTCCATGGCATCCAAAAAGCGTCCCCTTACGTCAAAAGTGGTTTTTGATCAGCTAGAAAACAGTGATAGTAAATAAGAATCACTTGCAGAATTGAGTGATACTGATTCTTGGGGAAATTTGGCATCAGACACTGAAAGTGACAACAGCGACAATTCTGCAACTGAACAAATTTCCGTGTTTTAGACTTGATTACATTATTGAATACATTTTATTATTATTAGATTATTATTTTAATAATTATTTATAGTTATTTATTATATTATAATTTAATATATTTTATTTCATTGTTTCAAACGTTATCATACCCGGAATGTCTACTAGACTCTTGTTTGGACTGTATACACAGAGATGAGACAAATTCTCCTACTTGTCTGTCTGCGGCCCCTTCTTCTCTACATCCAATAAAGTGCTGAGAGTTCAGAAAAAATGGGGCTTAGAGCTGAATTTACATTCTGCAGAGCTCAGTGAGGAGAGCTCTGAGAGCTGATTGGAGGGGAGGGGAGGGGAGGGAAGGGACCCCCTCCAATCACACAGCAACAGAGCTGAGACTGTCAATATGCATTTTCTCTTGTGTCAGGAAGTGATTCAGGCTGATAGCAGAGGAATGAAGTAGCAGACAGAAATAACACTTAGTGCTCCGAACTGAGACAATTACACACAATATAGAGATATGCTTTGTTCATATTTCAGGTTTGAGGATTACAACCACTTTTTAAGTACAGGCTTGTTTGAAGGTTTTGGTTTTGCAAAACTGTGATCTCCAGTAGTGAATGCTTTGTAGGAATCTCCTCCTAAACACAAATGGGTTAATCAATGATGGCACAAAATAATTTAGCTGGGGCCTTGTAGATAGGGTTGAGACATTCCTTTGGAGCCACTTGGATCATTAGAACTTTGATGGGCTCATCCAACAGGCAGACAAGTGGACTATTCCGTACACAACAGAATCATTTGTTAACAAATGCATATATGAAAAGAACATACATTTGACTTGTCTACCTGATTCCGTTATTGAATGTCAATGGTCATGTCCATCAGTCTATCTCGGCTGTTTTTCCACCGAGCAGATGTGAGGTTAGCAAAGATATTTGTACAGGAAACAATTGATGAAGCATAAAGAGAGCCTGACCTGCTGCCTCTGTCATTCCAGACACTAGTTCCTTTATAGCAGTCTGTCAGTTCCATTCTCCAAATAACAAACTTATTTTTCTGGAACATGAAAGTAATGGTTCCCTTGATTTCCTGTGTACATAGACCGAGCTTGACTGGGAACTATGATACTTTTTATTGCGTGATGACAGTTTTGCAATATTGAAATGTAGGATATTTGCCAAGTGAGCACAGATGTGGGACATCTAAAAGAACTGTGTGCCATGCAATGATCCTCCCGTCTGCTGTATAGTATGTTTTGCTTTATGCTCCATGCTTTATATATAGAACGCCAGTGTTTGCACAGACTGTTTGCTTAGTGTGCGCTTCTGTTTATAGCTGAATATAAATCCACATCTGTCTGTGAAAACCACGAGTTGAAGCTTCATTGTAAGGAGCCAAAATTACTCAACATCTACTCCGCTGTCTATGGCCATTTCGCCCATGAAAAGAACTCGTGTTCCACGGAGAGGGACCAAGGGATGCCATACGGTGAGTGCAAAGGAAATATATGATCATGACATTAGTAAATGTAAACAAGTAGAATTTAGCTTGACCAAAATATCGCAATTAGTGACCATAGAAACTGGCCTCTAGAACTACTAGACTAATTGTGGGAAACTATTCATAAAGCAAAAAGCCCCTTAAGCTGGCTATAGATGGTGCAATTTTCTTTCCTGCAATCACAGGTTGCAGGAAAGAAAATCGCTCAAATCCCTCTTGTGGAGCTATTGTGTTCTCCCAATGCGGGGAGCCATCCTGACCCGGAGAACACAGTGATTATTACTAGTGGTTATAACCGCTGGCAATAATTGCATGGAAAATCCAACAGGCTTGTTGTACCCAAGTTGATCAATGGACCAACTTGGGTAAAATCAACCTGCCCATACATGGTTCAAATCTCGGCCAGTCCCTGCTGAACCGGCTGAGTTATGAACCATCTATGGTCAGTTTTATATTTCTTATCAAAACAGTATATAGAATATCGGTCCATAAATGGAGTTGACCCCCTTTTAATTTGAGGCTATAAAAGCCTCCACTCTTTTGGAAGGCATTCCACAAGATTTCTGAGCATGTCTGTGGGAAAGTGTGGCCAGCCAAAAAAGTATTTGAGAGGTCAGGTACTGGATGGGAAGACCTGGCTTGCTACTATATGGCAAAAATATGAGTGTACCCCCCCCCCCCCCGGAATTTTTGATTTTAGGTGTTTCCAGTAAAGGTTACTGTTAATGCTACAGCATACAAAAGACTATTTAGGCAGTGGTGAGCTTCCACAAGTTTGGTGAAGTTCAGTTCTAATTCCAGCGTAGCTGTGGCCCTGTGCACAAAATCAGCTTTGTAAGGACATTGATTGAGTTTGGTGTCGAGGAACTTGGGTGGCCAGCACAGAGCCCTTACCTCAACACTATTGACCATGTTTGGGATTAACAGGAATGCCGACTGCAAGCCAGGTCTTTACATCCAACATCCTCACAAATGCTCTTTTGGTTGAGTGGGCACAAATTTCCCAGCTTTTAAAGGCAAAAAAAGAGGAGCCAACTCCATCTGCAGTCCAATATTCTATGTACTGTTTTGATAAGGTGGAAAGGGTTGGCAAATGTTTCTTTTTTTGTAGGAAGATCAGGAAAGCTTCCATCACTTAATGTAATTCCCATCAAGGGTAGACATTCTAGATAGAGAATCACTGGGTAATAAACAGCTGATGCCGTCTCCCAAATGTTTGCTATACCGTGTGAGACATTTGTGTGTACTGTGAGCATACAATATATAAATATATACTGTATCAGTAATTCCTGTTTTTGATTTTGCAATGAGACTCAAAAGAGTTGGGTACGGTGGCTGTGGAAAATGCAACCAGACCTATCTCCATAACATTTTCACCATGGTTGAAATAGGAAGTATGCCCTAGACAACTAAGGAACCATCCCACAATAGGAGCCACGCTCGAAGCAGCACAAAAAATTAGTAAAATCTCAGATTTAATTTCAGCACCAGGCCCTTTGACGCCAATAGATGACAACCCTGGATTTCCACCAGGATTAAACATACGGAGAAAATGGAGAAACAACCGGGAAAAGCCACTACTTGCGACACACTGTTTCACAAATAATGGGTTGAAACCGCTTCCAGAAATGAACAAAAATAGTGATCAGGGCAGCATTACCAGCTGGGAACATCGCCAGATTTGCAGCTATATTTTCAAAGATAACCCCTATCGCCATTGGAAGATATATCCTTTCAGGCAGAAAAAATCGAAAAAACAATATCAGTAGCTTACACTTGGCTACAGGACACAAGAACACCTGATTTAAACAAACACAAAACTTCATGGGAAGAGGCTCTGAACACTACTTTTAGCAGAGATCAATGGCTACATGTGCTTGATTAGCACGCGCATTCAAGAGACCTCATATAAACTTTTGACCAACTGGTATAATACACCAGTCAAAATAAACATGTGGTTTCCAATGGTTTCGGACTTGTGCTGGAGCTGCAACAAAGTAAAAGGCACCATACAACATATTTGGTGGGAATGTGACCTCATACGTCCATTCTGGTAGAAAGTCTTTGACTTTATAAAAAAATCACTGACATATCAATACCTTTGACGACGGTTTGTTGCCTCTTACACATCTCCAATCAATCAATGAAAACATACAAGAGGTCGCTGACTAGATTTCTACTGACAGCAGCAAAGGCCCTGATTCCGAAATATAGGAAAACTACAACCACACCCTCAATCCATGAATGGCTGTCACAGATACACGAGATCTATGGTATGGAAGAAATCAGAGCCACGGCACAAGAGAACACTGAAAAATTCAATGCCATGTGGAGAGTTTGGGTCATTTTTAAATATTCAGATGAATTTAAAACTCTTATGACCCTATAGAGCCTGCCCCTGAGGCGGGCAGCTATCGGGCTGACGTAGAAGTTCCCTGGCATACCTTACCTCTTTTACCTTACCTTCTTTCTCTACTTTCTTTCCCCCCTATTCCTTCACTTCTATTCTGAAGTGACTGTTTTAGGAGTACTAAGACAACTTGAACAGCCATAACAAAATCGCTATTACAGCTCTGTAAATGTACCCAATTTCTATGTATTATCTGTGGCCTGAGGCCTACTATGACAAATGTACATTTTAATTCTTGTCTTGCAGGACAAATACGGTTTGTAAGTTTGATGTGCTTAATGAGAACCTAATAAACTCTATTGTGAAAAGAGTTGGGTACCTGATGGCCCAGTTTGAGGTACTAAAGATGCAAGAATGATATCCAGTCAATCAGAAGAAAGACTGGACGATCTGCCATGTTTTTTGGCATGTGGTGAGGGTAGAAGTACCGGTCTATGGGGACACTAAAGATATTTTGGGAATTGATTGGATATGGTTGGAGAAACATAATTTATGAAGCTTTAGTGGACCAACACATTGATTGTCGGGATATATGGAATTTTCTGGTCTTTTTCTATCAACTTTGAGTGTTGTGGGATATTTCTTAGGATCCTTCTCTCGGGGCATATTTTCCTCTTCTGCATTGTTACATTATGATGTGATATCAGTGATTTTTAGAAGCTTTTGGATATTTAGTCACCATATCCAAGACACTACAATCATGTGGATCCTGATGAAGCAATGTACAGGTGAAACGTGTTGATCCACTGCATCATTGCAGCATAATTTGTACCAAACCGATGGAACTGTTATGTTGGATATGGTATCTTGTAATCCTCATGAATGTTTAATGCTATAATAAACCTTTTTTTGCATTTTATTTATGTTGGATTGTTAATTTGCCCTGTTTTTCTATCAACTTTGAGTGTTGCGGGATATTTCTTAGGATCCTCCTCTCGGGGCATATTTTCCTTTTCTGCATTGTTACATCATGATGTGATATCAGTGATTTTTAGAAGCTTTTGGATATTTAGTCACCATATCCAAGACACTACCATCATGTGGATCCCGATGAAGCAATGTACAGGTGAAATGCGTTGATCCACTGCATCATTGCAGCATAATTTGTACCAAACTGATGAAACTATTATGTTGGATATGGTATCTTTTAATCCTCATCAATTTTTAATGCTATAATAAACTTTTTTTTGCATTTTATTTATGTTGGATTGTTAATTTGCACGTGCAAATCCCCACTTTCCAGTCTTTCTTCTGATTGAGCCCTTGTGTGATACAAGACTAATCTATTTGAATACACAGTACCAGTGGTTCAGCTGTCTTTTGTGTAAGAACACAAACAGGACAGACGCGACTTCAGTGTTCAGCAGTCACAATCTGATGAAAAGTACCAATGTTGACATCTGTGTATAAACATGCGGGTTCTCTTTGAAACACTGGAATTAGCAGACTATTCTATTGCATCATAGACTTCATTTTTAGTCTCTTGGGAGGAATTAAAAAATTCCGAGCGGTTTTAAGTAAATATGTTAAATAAATATATCTCTTACAGGATGGCACATCTGTGCTTTACACGTCACGATGTTCAAGGAGTAACATTTTTCTGTCTCTTTTTATCTTTCTCTCTCCTTCTCACCCTTTATTCTACAGATCTTTAGCAGTGTTATTTTTCAGTGTCACTCCATAACTTACTTTGCATTAAAGTGGAACTGAACTCAAGCTGTAAAGATTTTCTGTTATAGAGAACATTTAGTAGTGAGATTGTGCCTAAGCAGTACCATGAAATATTTACCTTTTGTCTGGAATTCCTCTTGAAAGAATAGCACTTTCTGGTATGGTAGTGTGCCTAGGCACTCCTGTCCCTACAGCTGTATATCTGCAATGTGAGACCTAAGGTAATGTGTTCCTCGCTGTTCTCCTTGCTTGAGGCTCTGACAGGTGAAACAAAGTCCTGCCGCCCCTACCAAGATGGTCACCTACACACGGAGACACAGTGCACAACAAGCAAGGTATGGTGAGGCTGGCCATGCATTATACAATTTTCCTTTAGACCTCTTTCACACTTGATTTTTGCTGCGATTTTGATGCGACTTGAAGCAATGCCTGTGTAATCCTGAGGTCTATGGACCTCAAGTCACATCAAAGTCGGACCAAAGTAGTGCAGGGACTACTTTGAAGTTGCTGCAACTTGAAGTCTCACATATATGAATGGTACTCATTGAAAATCACGGGGTACGACTTGTCATGCGACTTTGCAGTCCCAAATCGCAGGACAAGTCGCACAAGTGTGAAAGAGGCCTTAGAGTTTCCAAAATCATATAATATGAGGACACACATAAACAATTTCAATTTGAATGCAAACAGACAGGCCCTTGCACTACATACACTATATTGTCAAAAGTATTGTGACACCTGCCTTTACACGCACATGAACGTTAAAGGCATCCCAGTGTTCGTCTGTAGGGTTCAATATTGAGTTGGCCCATCCTTTGCAGCTATAACAGCTTCAACTCTTCTGGGAAGGCTGTCCACAAGGTTTAGGAGTGTCTATGAGAATGTTTGACCATTCTTCCAGAAGCGAATTTGTGAGGTCAAGCACTCGCTTTGGACGAGAATGCCTGGATCGCAGTCTCCGTTCTAATTCATCCCAAAGGTGTTCTATCGGGTTGAGGTTGCAGGCCAGTGCTCTGTGCAGGCCAGTCACCGTTCCTCCACCCAAAACTTGCTCGCCCATGTCTTTGTGAACCTTGCTTTGTGCACTGGTCCAAATAATTTGGTGGAAGGTGGATTATGGTGTGGGGTTGTTTTTTCAGGTTTGGGCTTTGCCTCATAGTTCCAATTTAAAGAAAAAAGGTGTCAGCATACCAAGACATTTTGGACAATTTCATGCTCCCAACTTTGTGGGAACAGTTTGGGGATTGTCCCTTCCTGTTCCAACATGACTGCACACCAGTGTACAAAGCAAGGTCCATAAAGACATGGCTGAGCGAGTTTGGGGTGGAGAAACTTGACTGTCCTGCACAGAGTCCTGACCTCAACCCAACAGAACACCTTTGGGATGAATTAGAGTGGAGACTGCGAGCCAAAAGCCTTCTCATCCAACATGAGTGCCTGACCTCACAAATGTGCTTCTGGAGGAATGGTCAAACATTCCCATAGACACTCCTAAAACTTGTGGACAGCCTTCCCAGAAGAGTTGAGGCTGATATAGCTGCAAAGGGTGGGCCAACTCAATATTGAACCCGATGGACTAAGATTGGGATGCCATTAAAGTTCATGTGCGTGTAAAGGCAGGTGTCCCAATACTTTTGACATTATAGTGTAGTTAAATCTTAAGGAAATTGAATAAGATAATTGTATAATGTATGGCCAGCTAAAGTCAATATTTAGGAAAGATCAGCTGCAGGAAGACCACAGGTAATACTAATGGCTAGACCTTTGTTCTTTGCCTGCCTTTTTTGGGTGGCTCAGCTTCCAGAGTTTAGTTCCTCTTTAAGAAGCTTAAGCCTCGTACACACATATAGAATATCGAACAACCGATCGTCTGTTTTTTCACGATAGTTCATTGCCGGTCGAAAGCGACAATGGTGCACTTCTACCTGGACTGCCTTCTAGGGGCCTGTTTATAAAAATCTTGGCCTATCAATACATTGCATTTCAAATCACTTAGAGCTTCAATATCAAAACGTTTGTGTAGCTCTGCCCCTATAGGAGCCGCTGAGTAGATGGGTCCTCTGATCCTTGCATGACCTTCCCAAGGGCTACAGAACCTCTGACACACCATATTAAGTGCAAAGCAGATAATCACAGTATAGCACTGCCAATAATTCCTATTACCCACTCTAATATTTGGGGGATTGTAGCTCCACGGAACCGAGTGCAACACCAGTATACTTGAAACAAAGAGGCTTTTATTTTTAGCAAGCAAATCAAAGTCAGGCTTCCAGCAGCACACAGAAATGAAAAATGCAAAAGAAATTCTGCTTGACTTCAGCACAAGGTAAATATAAAAGTAAAAAAAGACACATACAGTTTGTGGATGGGTCTTCATCCCAGGACTTTGCACAATCCTTGTTAGCTCTTTTAGCAACCTTTAGCACACACGCAGCTCTCCAAACACGGGTGTCTCCACACAGCTCCTCCTCACCACCACCTAACACCATTTCCTGTCTTTAAGTGCTGCTTCCTGGAGATACTTATCCCTGTGTGTGCTGGAGTCCCTGTAGTCAAGGGTGGAGGCCCCTTCCCACCCGAAGATCACTTAAGGGCCTCTGAAATTCCGGGTCCCAAATATCTCTCTATTAACACAGAGAGAACTGCGAGTCAGTCCTCTATTTAATATGGCCATCCCCGGAATTTCTCACCCATCTCGGGTGACCCCCCTGAGCACTTCCACATTTCCCTTAAAGGGACCATAAACCAAATATTGGTGCTATATAGCACCCGTCCAGTACCTAACCTTGGCGTCCTGTACACCACCCATAGTGCTATACCAAAAGCAGAAACCAAACCAGTTAGTAAAGGTAATCTTAATGTATTATTACTCAGTGGAGTTGATAACCAAGTTAATACAAGTAAGTTAACTATTATTATATCACAGTTTTAGCATAAAGGATGGCTAACCATGAGAACTAGATATAAAAGGGCATAGACTGCCCAGACCAGCATAAACAGAAGCAATGCTATCCAAAAATGTAATGGTGGGCAGCAGTGAGGTTTCATCTAATAATGTCAGAGCTATACAGTTAATGTGCACTAGTGATGGTAATGCTAGGCCTTAACTGGCTGGGTAAGCAGAGTTAAATTTGAGTCACCATCAACACAAAAAGAGGAATAAAACGATGAAACCTGTAAGGGCAATTGTAGGGGCAGTCATTTACGTTAGTCTTCTGCCGGCTTGCATGGGGGCCCTTTAGCTGAGTTTTGGTGCACTTATGACAGTCCTTCAACCCCTGAGCAATAAGATGACAGCAGGGGCAGCCTAGTTCAGTGCATGGTGGAATAGAAGTGGGCAGAAGGTAAGAATTATGATTCAGTGTGACCATAGTCCTGAGTTGGTAATGGTGCGACAGGGTACCCGATTGCTATGGGTGAACGCAGATTGGATGCTATGATTGTACTGATCTCAGCAGTTTATCTACTGCTAGCAGTACACGGTGGGCCGGTGACCCTCTCACGATGTGGTAATAAAATCTTACAATGAGAGGGGACCCTTCGGTCTGGCTCTGGTGTAGCTGTAACTTTAACAGCAGGAGTAGAGGGTCTAGTGAACGCTTTGGTCTTTCAGCGGCAGCCCAGCAAGGTGGACCAGTCTGACATTGTTGCTGATCCCAGTAATCTCCTTTCCACCCCCAGGCTTTCTTGGGCTGCCTCCTCCCCCCACTCCAACAGGTCTGGATGATCAGAGAGCAAGCTTTCCCTGGCAATTCTATAAAAACTCTCTCAGGTTACATAGGGATTTGTGGGACCTGTAGTTCAGAAAGCTGGTTGTGTCCATTCACGGTTGCTGCCTCGAAACTACAACTCCCAGGGTCCTAAGCTTGCTTCATTAAGGTCTATTAGTTCACTGAACCTGGATCTCCCCCTGCTGGCTGGAAGAGAGTTGTATAGTTCAACATTAACAACACAGAAGGGGAAAGTAAATAAAGAGCAGTGTCTCCTTCTCCATGTTACCATAGGCCAATCATCTGGCTATAATTGAATACAAAGTACTGTTTAAAATAATGGCCTACGAGATGTATCAGCTCAAGTTAAGAATCAGGTTTTGGGGGATAGAGGTAAAGGTCTGGGATAGGATAGGGGTTACATGTTAGGGTCAGGTTAAATGTTGGTTGGTCAGCCATGCGTAAATAGTTCATTTAAGGATTTGTGTTGTAGGGCTTGGGTGATAGAGTTTGTTAGGGGAACTATTTTACCAGTATACTACAGTAGAAAAGACAGTTATCCCGTCTACAGAAGACTTTGTTGTCCAGTTTCTCCTGTTAGAAAATAAGGGTTAAAAAAGAGAAGGTGAAGGTGAAGTCGCTTAAAAGTCCATTGTTCTCTGTAAGAGCCTGGCTTATCTATGGCTGCCATTTACGTAAATCCTCATTAAATTTGCCCACTATCCGCTATCCATCCAAGGCCTGATCCATTATTTTAATGATGTTCCCTTCATCCCTGCAGATTGTTTGTCATATTCTGCAATGCAAGTACTAGCACACCGGTGTTATGGGAAGCAGAGGTGTCGAATGCTGGTCAGCGATAAACATTTTGGAAGTCCTTGTCTACCTGGCGTCATCAAATATCTCACTGTAAATTATTCCTGTGGTAAGGAAGCTGGTAGCTATTAAACAATCTAATTGCGTTGATAATTATATTATTCTTTAAAATTTTATTTTAAGACACTTACATTTTTGCTTGAGCAGTTGTTAAAATCTGTACTGGAATATAAAAGATGCCATTGCTGGTTAGCTTTAGAAAATGCTAGTTGCCCATCTAGCTCTGCATTCAGTACCTTCATTCACTGACCTTTACCAAGGATACAGGAAGGTCAGAGTGAAGCCAGAACTGATCTGCATATTTGCTCCCAGCCAGTGACTGAAAAAGCACCAAAGTCATTGGATTTGCATGATACTCTGGGAACTTTATCAGAACAGGTTTCCTCTATGAAGTCCCACTCTGTTACTGCAGGGAGATGATCACAGTTAGGCATTAAAGCCCAACTGAACCTCTTCCTAAGGCAGCTCCAGCTTCAGTAGCAAAGACTATTCCCTGCCAGCAACTTTAGAGTAGGATCTTTGCTCTCTGTGAATAAGAAGTGATTCATTTTCATAGAACCAACCCCCTGCTGAATCAGAGCAAGAGCTGTCCAATCAGAGGGCAGCATGAGCTTCACCGATTGCAGAGCCATAGGTCTGAGTTAGTAGGGGGTGTGTTGGACCTATGAAATGAGACCACTGCTTCCAGACAAAGCGCAAGGGTCACACTCTGTCACTGATGGCAGGGGATTGCCTTTTTTAACCCAGGCTGTGGCTGCTTGCTAAAGAAAACAAGCTGTAAAACGTTTTCGCTTTGATGCACCTGATTTAAACTAAAGGTTAGTTGGACTTTAAATGTATGTGGTGTACTCCATGCTGATCTTCTAAAAAATACCAGTTACCTGTGTGTCTCTTTTCTAATTATTTTGGGTCACTGAACTGTAGCAGGCATGCAATTTGTGAACTCAGAACTCCTGATTTACGTGTTTCAAATCAATGACCCAACTTGTGTAGAAGCTATTAGATTAGCATTGAAACCAGGAAACTGGTCATTTTAAAGGAGAAATTAAATATTGGAAGCCTGCATGTTCCCTCAGTGCAGGCCTATTTTATAGGAAAAGGTCAGACCAACAGTTATTCAGCATTTTCACTTTCCATGGTAGTCTATGTCCATCATTTCAGACATGATACCCCACTATACCTGAATGGAGGAGTTGAGGATTCCCATCTCTATCTTAACAGAGTAATTCTGGAGATAACAGCTCCAATGGCCAAAGAAGCCAAGAGTGATCGTGAGACCAATACACACTGTATAACAAAAGATGCTAAAGGAAAAAAAATTACAGATCTTTAAAACAAATAAAAAGAGATGGCACAACCTTTTTTTAAGATTCATTAAAGTGCAATATTTTATTGTGCACCACAAGGTGGATAGGTAGTGACTTAGAGGAAACACAGCATGATGGGATGGCAGCCATCCAACACTCTCAGAAGTTTGAATCCTGAAGACCCTGATGGAGACTGCAGTGATGGAATGAAATGAGGGGTTAGTATAGCAGCTCATCTATTGCAGAAAACTGGCCCTTTAATTTGTTTTTGTTTTTTTATTAGGCTATTGACATTGTCCCTTTAATATTACCCCAATACATAATCAAGCCCCTTCTAATCCATAACATTTGCCTTTTTACATATGCTCCCAATATTTGTGCCACCCAGATTCATACAAAAGAAAGAGGTCAAAATATTTTTTAAATTAGTACATTTTTCAGAGAAAAATGGCAGATGGGCTGTTCAAATCAGGTGAATGATTCACTGTAGAACCCTGGGTGAATCTGATATATTCAGGTGTTTATAACTAGACCCATTGGTCTATTCCCAACAGGAGCATCCATCAAGAAGTCCACTATTCTCTTCTATCAAGTCATACTCAATATATAAAGCATACAAAGTTGTAACACCAGTAATTAAACCAAAAGGCCCCTTTCACACGGACGTTCCGTTCAGGTCCGCCTGTCTGTTTTCTCAGGCGGGCCTGAACGGACCATCCATGCACCCCTATGGAGTGACGGATGTCAGCGGTGACATGTCTGCTGACACCTGTCGTTCTCCGATCCGCTCCAGAACTGTAAAGTCTGACGGATGGAAACCCCATTTATCCATCCATCATCGGATCGGATGACAACTGACAGACGGATCCGTAGTCATCCGATTTGCCATAGGGGAGAGCTGGGGCTTTGACATTCTGTCTCTGCACAGAGAGTGGAGACGGATCTGTCAACCCTCGGCTCAGCGGGGATCAGCGGAGTTAAACGGAGCCCTCTAACAGAACAGCTGTGTGAAACCGGCCAAAGAAGCCAAAATGGTGCAAATGTGGCAAAATAAAAATATCTAAATAAAATTTTAAAAAATGCATCCATATTGTAAATTGCCTATACAGAGAATAAACAATGTTACCCAATGTCACTAAAACCAATGTTACCAATATTGTAACCCCCATGGGCATTCAAGAAGGTACACTACAAAACACGACATTCAAGATACAGTCAGGTCCATAAATATTGGGACAGCGGCACAATTCTAATGTTTTTGGCTCTATACACCACCACAATGGATTTGAAATGAAACTAACAAGATGTGCTTTAACTGCAGACTTTCAGCTTTAATTTGAGGGTATTTACATCCAAATCAGGTGAACAGTGTAGGAATTACAACAGTTTGTATATGTGCCTCCCACTTATTAAGGAACCAAAAGTAATGGGACAATTGGCTGCTCAGCTGTTCCATGGCCAGGTGTGTGTTATTCCCTCATTATCCCATTTACAAGGAGCAGATAAAAGGTCCAGGGTTCATTTCAAGTGTGCTATTTGCATTTGGAATCTGTTGCTGTCAACTCAATATGAGATCCAAAGAGCTGTCACTATCAGTGAAGCAAGCCATCATTAGGCTGAAAAAACAAAACAAACCAATCAGAGAGATAGCAAAAACATTAGGTGTGGCCAAATCAACTTCCTTAAAAAGAAAGAACGCACCGTTGAGCTCGGCAACACCAAAAGACCTGGAAGACCACGGAAAACAACTGTGGTGGATGACCGAAGAATTCTTTCCCTGGTGAAGAAAACACCCTTCACAACAGTTGGCCAGATCAAGAACAATCTCCAGGAGGTAGGTGTATGTGTGTCAAAGTCAACAATCAAGAGAAGATTTCACCAGAGTGAATACAAAGGGTTCACCACAAGATGTAAACCATTGGTGAGCCTCAAAAACAGGAAGGCCAGATTAGTTTGCCAAACAACATCTAAAAAAGCCTTCAAAGTTCTGGAACAACATCCTATGGACAGATGAGACCAAGATCAACTTGTACCAGAGTGATGGGAAGAGAAGAGTATGGAGAAGGAAAGGAACTGCTCATGATCCAAAGCATACCACCTCATCAGTGAAGCATGGTGGTGGTAGTGTCATGGCGTGGGCATGTATGGAACTGGTTCTCTTGTATTTATTGATGTGACTGCTGACAAAAGCAGCAGGATGAATTTTGAAGTGTTTCGGGCAATATTATCTGCTCATATTCAGCCAAATGCTTCAGAACTCATTAGACAGTGCTTCACAGTGCAGAGGGACAATGACTCGAAGCATACTGCGAAAGCAACCAAAGAGTTTTTTAAGGGAAAGAAGTGGAATGTTATCAATGGCCAAGTCAATCACCTGACCTGAATCCGATTGAGCATGCATTTCACTTTCTGAAGACAAAACTGAAGGGAAAATGCCCCAAGAACAAGCAGGAACTGAAGACAGTTGCAGTAGAGGCCTGGCAGAGCATCACCAGGGATGAAACCCAGCGTCTGGTGAGGTCTATGTTAATCTGTCACATTACTTTTGGTCCCTTAAAAAGTGGGAGACACATATACAAACTGTTGTAATTCCTACACCGTTCCCCTGATTTGGATGTAAATACCCTCAAATTAAAGCTGAAAGTCTGCAGTTAAAGCACATCTTTTTCGTTTCATTTCAAATCCATTGTGGTGGTGTATAGAGCCAAAAACATTAGAATTGTGTCGATGTCCCAATATTTATGGACCTGACTGTATAAGCATATTTATCTTGTAGGTTTTACCCATATTGTTAGAAATAAATGAGCGCACTGTACCTACTATTAATATGTTTATATCTTGCATGTTTTTCCGGGTAGTTGAGGTGATAGTTATGTTATACCAGATCGCAAGATGTATGCAATAAAATTATTGGATTTAAGATTGTGTGAGAAAGACCAGAGCGCTGACAGGTAGGTGGGGTAGGAGTTTTATACCTGTAGTTGTTTAGTCAGGGCATCCTGCCCCTAATGAGATCCTTTTGGACGAAACATGTAGGGCAGAGTCTGCATGAACTGACATCATTATCATTACGCTACTGCCTCAATGAGCAGCAATGTTCTAAGTAAGTGTCTTTTATGCTGGCTTTTTATGTATACATTTTTTGATGTACAAATTTTGTTTTATGGAATCACTTTTTAATACAATACACCTAGCTAGCTTTTTCCTATGATTCCTGAATTGAACCTTACGAGAAGTGATGTTATTTCATTCTGTGGGGTTAATTCTACCCTGTGGCGGGTGCAATTAAGCTAGAAAAGACCGCGCTCATACGGACATATGAGCTGTACTGAGCAGTGATGCACTTGGGAGAGACCCCTTAGTTGCAGTGAGAGCATTATACCTCTTTTTTGGGGTATTACATCTGGTAACCCTCTTTATTGTTTGGTGGTGGGAGGAGCACCAGTGGCAGAGGTGTATGGTATTCACACAGTGTACTGAGTTGTTTGCACATTTTAACGTGGAGCAAAACCGGTTTGATGAGGCAGTGGAAGGTTGAATCCTCTTTTCATCACTGAAATCACAGACATATTTGTTGATTTCTTTACACATGATCAGATGCTATATTTTATTACCCATTATATGAATTTTTACTTCATCACTGGAATCACAGATACATTTTCTTAATTTTTTATACATGATTATGTTATCTTTTATTGCTTATTACATGATTTGACTTACTTTGGTTTAATTACTGGCGCTGCAGCTTGGTATACTTCATTATTAGGGATTTACATATATCACATCCAGATAAAATTACAACGCAGACATTTTTTATTGCATACTCAATTTATAGAATAGAAATAGGTGCATCTGAATGCAAATAGAGGGATCGTTAAAAAGGGGAAACATACAATATTTTGTTTTTTCATTTATAGTTCCCCAAATCATTCTGAAGGAGGTTGACCCAAAGATTTCTAATCTAATACCCCCTTTGAAGCAGAACGATGGTAAATATGGTAACTATCATGGCTTATCTTCATATTTGTTTTAATGGACACTTTTTTTGACCATGGACGACATACAGTTGTGAAGTTTAACAGAAAGGACGAAAAAAATGATCACCTGTTGGTTGGATCATGACCCATCTCTGACTCGTCTCATTTAATGCTTATGGCTAGCATTTGGAAGGGGATTAAAATACTTTTTATCAGAAATATTTTTTTTCTGTTGTAACAGCACTGCATTCGTGCAGACGGGGTCAGGCATCTAATATGTGATTTTTTTAAAGAGTATTTTCTATTTTTTTAATTCTTATTTTACAACTGAAAGTCAAAGCTTGTAGACCTGGGAACAGTGATAATGAGCATCTGACAGGTGTCCCTATAGAAAAATGTAACTTTTAGTTCTATATTAGTGATAACCCTACAATTGTGAATACATGAAGTGTATCTAATACCAAGAACAAAAATGGAATATATCGCAGATTACTAGTCCTTAGATGTGGTACCTGCATTACTTTTCTTTTTTTTTCATGTATGGCCAGCTTTAAGAAGCATTCCTCCCACTGACCATCCTGCTGATGTTAAGTAAACTGTAGCTATAGCAAGTAGGGTTCCTTCAGGCTGTAAAGTTATTTAGAGGGTTCCTTTGTGTTGAAAAGGTTGAGAAAAGCCGGTCTAAACATACTTGCTGCCCTATGCTAACAACACACTTTTAGGCTAAGTTCCCATATTCTTAGTCTTTGAAAAAAGCATTCCGTGGTGGATAGCTTTTTAAAGTGCAGCTAAGCAGCTTCCTCCTGAATGACTGTTATTTTTATATATACAGTATATACCAGGGATATGCAATTAGCGGACCTCCAGATGTTGCAAAACTACAAATCCCATGAGGCATAGCAAGACTCAGACAGCCACAAGCATGACACCAGAGGCAGAGGCATGATGGGACTTGTAGTTTTGCAACAGCTGGAGGTCCGCTAATTGCATATCCCTGGTATATACTATATATCTAATGCGCCACACCCACAAACCAGTGACAGTTGCATTATGACCTCATTGACTTGAATGGCCAATGAGGTCTAAGGATCTAAGGATCAGTAAGCTGCAATATATTACAATTTTGATCTTGGCTTTAGATACAATTTAGGGTTTTATTCACCAGTTTTTAACCCAAGCAGAAGTTCTGTACTTTGATAAACATTTCACCGCCGCTCTAGATAAAATAAAGTTTACTCGCATTATAGTAAGTGCAAACATCGCTTCTGCTTAAGACATTTTAGAGAGTACAGTCAATATCACAAAGTTTGTGTGCAAATATTTCACAATCCATTCGTTTTTATATGAAAAGTATTAAATGTTAGATCAGACCTCATTTGCAGGTCTTGCAATATAGTCCATGCAAATGAAAATCGAAAAAAATCGATTTTTTTAATATCCAGAATTCATGGTCAAGAATTGTGGTTTCTCCCCACTTTTTCCCGTTCACTTTAGACGTGCTGAAAAAAATGCATGTTTTTTTAGAATCACTGCATGAACGCTATGATGTCACTTCCTGTTTACCATAACGCTTTGCAGGAAAACCCAAGCTCAATGCTACCACCTTCTAAAATCTGCATGCTTAGTCCGAGAGCAGTCACATTCAAATCGTTTTGTATGTTGCATTATTAAACACACGTGTTTCATTTTTTCACTGTTTATGTAGAATGTTATGTGTATATGTTTGCGTGTTTATTTATTTGCAGGCTATCCCTTAGACCTGATTCACGCCTATGCATTTTTAGTGCTTTTTACGTTATGCAGATTTGCACTACAGAACATTTTCCATAGAAAACCATGGACTGTAGTGCAAATCTGCAAAATGCAAAAAGCACTAAAAATGCATAGGCGTGAACCAGGCCTTAAGCTCCATTCACATCAATGCATTTTGCTTTTGAGTGTTTTTTCAGTGCTTTTTGCTGTACTTTCGGCATTTTTTTGGGGGGGGATTTTGTTGCTAGGCAGATGTAAAAACACATAAAAAAACACAGCACTTGCGTTTTTCTTGCATGCCCATTGAAGACCATTTCATGCAAAACACTGCATTTTCCCCGGCCCTTTCCAAAAACGCAGAGGCTTAAAAATGCATTGATGTGACCATATTCCATAAGAACCCATGTTAAGAAAATTCCCTGCATTTCTGCAAAATGCATCAAAAAACGCATTCGTGTGAATCAAGCCTAAGGCCCGGTTAACCCAGCCGACAAGGGGTTGGCATAAATAGGTGGTTGATTAACTTTTGTACTACTCCCTGGCCCTGACAGCCTACCAACATACATAAATGGCAGCCACTCAAGTCTGTTCAGTGCTGTGGCCACCTGTTGTGTTTTGCAGGCTTTCCTCCTGCCAAATGCACCCATTGAAGTCAATAGGACTGCACTGCAACCATGTGTCAAATGCTTAGCACACTGTTGCAGCATTGTATTTTAATATAGAATCCCCATTGGATTGGAAAAAAAGGCATTATGAAGGTGACAGGAACCTGCAAACCGCTCACATGCCTTCAGAGGGTCGGTAATTTGCACACACAGGGCAACATAAAAGAGCAATTTAAATGTATGTATTGCCAAAACGTTTTAATTTTTAATTTTGGAAATAATAGAAAAGGATTATATATGTTGTCAGGTTTTTATTGCGGAATGTGTCTCCATTGGAGAGATTCTTCCTCTGTGTACTCTTGGGACCTTCATCACTGAGACAGGAAGTCATGGGAAATCCAAACTTTTCAGTTGGAGGAGAGATAAGTTCAATTCTAAGCTCTAGGAACTATTATGTTCTAACACGGTTATACATAAAACTGTGTTGCCCTATGAACATGTGAGTTTTCCTTGTTTTTATACTTAAAGGCCAAGTTCACTTATGTTCACCTTTTTTTTTCTTAATTCCAGCTCCCCTGTGTGCCAGTATAGCATTAATGTACTTATTTTGCAAAAATAGCAGCTTTCCATTTATTCTACACAGGCTTACCTCACTGACTTCATAGCTGTTTAAATTACTTCTGCCTTACTTCCTGGACAGACTATAGGTCATGACACAGGGAGGAATTGGCCAGCTGATCTCATTAGCACACACCCTGCACCATTTACCCTCAGTTGGTCAACTCTTTGCTGTGTCACCTAAAGTCTGTCCAGGAAGTAAGGCAGAAGTAACGGAGAAGTGTTTTTAAACAGTGAGGTAAGCGTATGTAGAATAAATGGAAAGCTGTTTTATTTTTGCAAAATAAGTACATTAATGCTATGTTTTGTACATAGGGGAGCTGAGATTTAGAAAAAAATGATAACAGGTGTGAACTTAACCTTTAAAGTCTAAGTTTAGTCAAAGTGAAAAAAACAGCACATGCAATGGTACTTACATTCAATGCAAGGTGTCCCTTCTGCTCCTGGCTGGCATGTTAGTTGAAATTTAAAATCCTTTGCCCCCCTCAACATCAAAATCAAATTTTATGTTATATGACTTCTTAATCATGGTCCCATTTGCCTTTTTGAGCGGAATTCCATTTTAAAATTTCAACCAACTAGCTCAGCAAAGGACATTTTGCTTTGAATATAAGCATCGTACCTTGTGCTGATTTTTGAAAAAAATAAGCTTTAAGGCCTCATTTACACTTGCGTTGGCTTCAACACACATTAAAGCTTCTACTGCTTCAACAAGCTTTTATGATGTGTTTTTGATGCTTCGGTGCTGCTTCGATGAGGCTTCAGTGGTGCTTCAATGAAGCTTTGGTAGTGTTCTTTTGAAGCTTTGTTGAAGCTTGGCAGATGCCCTGTGTGTAGGTGTTGATATCTCACACCTGCAATTTCTCCAAAACAAAGCGAAGCTAAAGCTGAATAAAAGCTTCTAGAAAATCCACAGGTGCTTCGAGGGAGCTTCAAATGAGCTTTGTTATAGAGCTCTATGGAGGCTTTGAAGACACTTTGAAGCACCACTAAAGTTACATGGGATATACAGTGTAAACTAGCCCTAATACATTTTTAAAATGGTTCTTTACTATTGTGAGCATTCTCTTTGTTTTTGGACTATAAAAAGAGGAATTTTAATCTTTTGATGTTGTCAAGAGATGCATTCAGACGTATATTGACCTGCCTATAATGTGTTGTCTATATTCCCATCACACACATTCATAGATTACAGGCTCCTCTGTAGTGCAGGGCCTTAAATGAGTCATGATCTCTATGCGCCACCCAACAAGTTGAAGGGTTTCTTCAGGGTCATTTTTATCAGTGGAAACCAGGGCCATAATATTTGATATGCCCATTCCACTATGTTGATCTTCAGTGCTGCAAGATTTCAACCTGTGCCACTAATAAGCAGTTTCTCGAGATACCCTTCTTGGCTTTAGAGAGGGGTACCATCGGTAAGAGAGCCAATAGAGGGGAATACTCTAGCATTTAAGTTGCACATTTAAGATGTTTTGTAGACAGAAAATAGTTGCCCAAATAGGGTGTTATTAGATGACAACTCCACCAAATGTTTTGGCTAGGTGTCAGGCTTGTTAGAACATCTCCAGCACTGGCTGGGCTTTGCTGGCTATTTATGGTTTAGTTCAGTGGGCGTTTGGTACCAGAGGGAGACAATCTTTTTTTCCTTAAAAATATGAATACAAGGATAATTTATACATGAGAGTTAAACAGTTCCTCCAGTCATCATCAAAGGAAGATTGATTTAGAGAGTGTTCCTACTTGGAATGAAATGGAGGTCTACCTCCAAAGGTCTCTCTCTCAATATGTGGTAAACCTGTGAAACCATATGAGTAAGATGTAAGTTGTGAGGTGGGGGGAAAGTAGGTCTTCAAGTGGGGTGGCTGTAAGTGTTGCTTAAGTTTGTGAATGAAACCACAAAGTTGTGTGGTGACAAAACCAGTCCCAAGGTCTTGTATTTGCTGTCATAGAAGGAGGTTTCATTTAATGCCCACAGCCTGGCCACAGTTGTACTTTAAAGTAATTGCATTTTGCCAGACTGTGAGCGCTAAGATAACTAAGCCAAAAGTAGGCCCAGTGTGCCACCAGTTAAATACCACAGATCTAACGCCTGGTGCGAGTGTAATAAATGTCATTAAAGCTTACAGCCTCTCCCGTATTTACCTACTTCTCGCTACTGAAGAATGATCAGAATGCGCTTCTCATTCCATCGTCCTCAGAATGATACGCCTCATTTCATAGCTTATGTGTAATGTGGAATATGAAATATTCTACTCCTTGGTGACTCTTTTCTGTACATCTGCACGGATGGGAGATGTTCATTATGTCTGTGCATTTTTATTTTAAAACAGATATCACACTGCACCCGTCGGAATCGCAGCTTCCCAACAGAGACGGGCTTCTCCTCAGTAACATCCTTGCAGCCTATTCTTACATCAGAGGTAGGATTTCTGTATGGACTAACATGCTGTGTGAATGGAAAGCCCACTGAGCCCAAAATCCATGCTATCTTTGTGTAAAGGAGCTACTAAAGTCATTTATGAATAAATGCATAAGAAGTTCCTTTATTTCACTGGGTACACAGAACATTTTGGTCTGAAGGTCTTTGTCAGATCATATAAATGAGATGTAGGCTGTATACCGTGTGGAATAGAGTCACATGAAAGGGATAAACTGGTGAAGTTGTCACTTTTGCTATTTTATATTAGCAGCTAGTAGCTTAGGCTTCTCATAGTAATACCACTGGTTCTCCTGTATGGGGCCCAGGCCCCATCAGTTCAGCAGGGGGGTCCAGGCAGCAGGAGGAATTGAATCATGGACAAGAGGGGGTCACCGATGTGGCAAGGGGAAATTACAGGAATTGCCCCCCTGTATGGCTCTCTCTGCAGCTGCTGAAAGCCGGCTTCATCTCCTTTCCCTCCCACCAGCTTTCAGCTGCTGCAGTGGAGAACTACAGGGGATCTATTATAGTAAATGTCCCCTGCCACATCGATCACCTCTCCTGTAGATAATTTCCTTCCTCCTGCTATGGTGGCCCTTCATCAGCACTGATGGCTTCTTCTCCTCTCCCTCCAGCCAGCTGCTGTAGGGTATGGGGATTGCTTCAGGATGGAGAATGGATCAGGTAGGCTGTACGGGGCCCCATGATTTCTAACAGCAGCCCTGGTCAGTGGCCAGCACCTTTGTGAAGCCAACCAGTTTAGACTACTATAATCCAGCCACACACAGACCAGTTATCATCTTTGATGTACCTTGATATTCATTGCCTGGTATTGATGCCCATTGTAAAATGAGCAGGCAAAAACCCATTTCAGCAGTAACCTCATCTGTCTATGTATGCTCCCCATTAGATCCATGATTGCCAAATGATTGGGTTATACATATGTTAGCTAAATCTGTTGCAGATCAGAGTGCTCCTGGTCTAAGCCCAACTTGGGTCAGGTAGCTGATCTATATGTGTATGGTCGGCTTAAAGTGATACTAAAGGCTCCCTTTTTTAAAAGAATAAAATAACAAACATGTCATACTAACCTCCTCTGTGCAGCAGTTTTTCACAGAGTGGGCCTTAGCCCGGTCTTCTGGGGTACTCCAGGCTCCTACTCTTCTCGAGTGACCACCACACTTCCCTGGGGTCACCCGTGCGGGAGCGCTCCTGATTCCTGCTGTTGTGTATATTCACACAAACAGCGGGACTCGGCCCCACCCCCGGCTCCTGGGTCACTGGACTTAATTGACAGCCGCGGGAGCCAATGGCTCCCCCAGCTATCAATCCAGCCAATGAGGACTGCTCGTCCCCGCCGCGGGTTCGTTTTGGGCTCAGGTAAGTAAAGGGTTTTTAAATTAAATTGTTTCTATTTAACCCCTTATTGACCCCTAAATTTACCTAATCAGGCCTAATTAACTTCTTACTCCCCTTCTCTCCTTAACTATAATGTTGATGGCTTTTTATCTTTTTTATTTTTATTTTTCAAAGAATTAATATTTAAACTATTTTGGTTTTTATTCCTGTTTGCAAAATTGAAAAAAAATGTTTTATTAATTTGTAAATCATTTTGCAATGCTTTTAAATAGGACAAATGATAGAATAAAACGTTTAGCTTTTAAACATGGTGACACTGATCAAAAAAAAGTGTTTCCTTTAAGTCCCTTTAACACTTGTGCGACCCGATTTTACCACGGTTCTTGCCGTGATTTTACTGCAATTTTGACGCGATTTGGGATCATTACTGCTTTGGTCCAACTTTGTTGCAACTTTGGCTCAATGAAAATGTATTACAAAGTCGTACAGAAGTAGTACAGAAATCGCATCTATATTATTCAGGTGTGATTTGCAGGAGACTTTGAGGGTATAATATTGAAGTCTATGGACCTCAAGTTGCATCAAAGTTGGACCAAAGTAATGCAGGGACTACTTTGAAGTCGGCATGACTTAAAAGTCGTACAGATATGAATGGTTCTCATTGGAAATAATGGGGAACGACTTGTCATGCGACTTTGCAGTCCCAAATCGCAGGACAACTCGCACATATGAAAGGGGTCTTAGTTTTATTCAGTTTACGAATTCTATACAAAATAAAATAGTTTTTGCAAGAACAGAATAAAGCCTTTTATGACAATTTATGCATTATTTTGTTAATTCAAAGATGAATTGCAGGTATGGATATTTTTACAAAGTTACATTGGTCCAGCTGCTCAGCAGAGAACCCAAAAATGAATGGAGATCAATGTAGTAGCAGTGCCTACTACAGTGATTTCCAGCCGCCAGGGGTCCATGCCGGACTAATGCAACTATGGAAAAATATCTATACCTGGAATTCACCTTAAGTAATTATTTATTATTGAGTTATTGCCGAATCAATATGGCTATTACAGAAATGTAAACATTTCTCTAGCCTAAGATGTATACAGGTATGAGATCTGAACTGGTTATTATTGTAGAAAGTTCCCATACTGGTACAGCATACAAGATATTTGGTGCTGTATACAAATTGTGTATATTGCTAAGGTCACAATAATACTGTACAACATATTACTGATATGCCTACCTCTAAATTTAGATCATCCAGAAACAGCGGCTTTGTTCTTTGTATCCAGTGTTTGTGTTGGACTGATCATCACTCTATTTGCTCTGGTGATCCACATATCATGGAGAAGGGACTGGCGCTCTCCTCGGAAGATGAACGGACAGGTAGTGCAGGATCGGGACTCTGAAGAGTCAGAAGAGTACAGCAGCGAAGAGCAAGAAGAGGACGAGTCCTCCAACAAGTCTCACTTTTCGGAGGAATTCCGCGAGCTGTGCAAAATGCCACGTCCACTGTATAGCAGCTCAGACGCAGCAGATCTTGCCGAAAGGATTGAACGAAGAGAACAAATTATCCAAGAGATCTGGATGAACAGTGGCCTTGATCTCCCACCTAACAGACTCACAATTCCATTCCTTTAACTAGAATGTGTCCTTCAGGAGCTTTTGACTGAAAGCATTTGAAGGAAAGACTCTTCTTGCATCCCACAGCTACCAGTTAGATTTTCCCTTTGATTTTCCAGTCCTAAACTAGAATCATGAACAATCTGGTTGGTGAGCAGTAGTTCAATCCAGAGGCCCATAAAGATGCAGTTCTGATAAAGTACAGCAGTCTTGGCCAAGGAGCATTAGAAAGGTCTGTCCCTTCATATTTGCAGTATTGTGTTTTTAGTCCTTATGTATGGGGACAGTAAGAGGATATGTGTTTTCCATAACAACCAATCAGATGCTTACTTTTGTAGCTCATATCAGATTGGCAGCTATAACTAAACACATTTTAGTTTGAGGCCTGTACCTTTTCCATAACTGGTGAGCTGAAGGTTCACCACTTCTGCCCTATATCCTTCTGTGAAGGGAAATTTAATTTTTTGTTTTACTAAGGAAAAAAAATCTGAATTTTTATAAATGACTACAGTACAGATAACATAATTTCAAGATGCTTTTATATTTTTGTACGGAGTTATATTTATCTATGTAAAGTTATTAGGAGACATTTTCCAAGTGTTCCTTGTTACCTATAGGACATTACTCTGCCCTGTAGCATAATTTCCTAACACCACATTTTGGGGAAATTTGAACTAAGCCATATCAACCAATACACTGTTTGTTTCCATTCTATAAATTGTCCCCATTGGTTGATTTGGCATAATACAAATACAAATGTGAGTGCAATGCTGATTGAAGAAAACATTGAGAGAAATACAGAGGCTACCCATGATGACCTCCATCTACAAATGTTGGTTACATTTTTGTATTTAGTTTTGAATGCTGTCTGGGTCATTTGCTTGGAACATGCATGCAGCTGGTAAAGCCAAAACTCCCTTCAGTTGGCATAGCGGAAAGGCAATTCACATTCTCAAGAGAGATCAGCAATGGCAGCCAACATATTGCTCTCAGCACAGGTTTTCTTTGAAGGGTCTGTCATCCCAAATCTAATATTTTAGTTATGAATGGTTGCTTTTCAGTTTTCATGGGCAGATTTTGCTGTTGGCTCCTAATATTTTTTGGGATGTGTGGTGACAGAATCAACCTGCCATACTTATTATTGTGAAGTCTCACTCCTACTGCTGATTCATTTAAAGCTGAACTCCAGATATGAACCCTAATGCATATAATTGTTCCAGCTTGGACCAATGTAAATATGTATATTTCATATCTGAGGGACCACTGGGGAAGCTGACAATCACTGTAGTAGTCGGCACTTCTTCAATGATAGCCGCAATGTCCTGGGTCCTATGCCCTCTGCATGTTGACCACAGGGCTGAAAAGAAGAGCAGACAAGCACTGCGAATTGTGAGGTCTGGATATCTTGAGTATTAGAAGAGAGTCTCTATCTTGGGATAAAACTGAACTCCAGGTATGATCTGTATTGCATATACATTGGTTCAGCTGGGACCAAAGTAAGTGTTCATATTTCATACCTGAGGGACCGCTGGGGAAGCCTGCAATCACCATAGTAGTTGATGCTGCTTCTCCAGTGGTCCTTCAGGTATGTAATATGCATGCTTGCATTGGTGGAAGCCGAGCCAATGTAAGTATGCAATACAGATTATATCTAGAGTTGAGTTTTTGCTGGGACAGAGACTCCATTTAATGCTCAAGACATCCTGACCTCTCAATTCCCAGGCGTCAGGGAGTGCTTGCCCGCTTTTCTTTTCAGCAATCAAAAACCTTGACATTGTTCTTGTGTAAAAGGGATTTGGTGTCTGAAAATGTGATTGAATAGATCCTGTCTCTGTTGTATTTTGACTTGGCAGATTATCCTTACAAAATGGGAACCAATAACTGTGCTAAATGTCCAATTGAAAGAATTTTGAATGTATAATACCCGTACAGTTCTTGCAAGTCATCCCTCTGTACCTTACTGATGCATTTTTGTCTTGATAAGGCACAGCAGTTTGCCAATAACCTTCTGAGCACACCTAAACCTTTCCATCCAGATTTAAAGCTAATAGAGCCACTGGTGGACTTTTAATTTCAAAATATGTGTACTACTGAGGAAAATAATATATTGGAAATAAATTCAATATTTATGTATATTATTTAAAAGTCTATTCTGTCTGTGTATTATGTCTCCCTTTTCACTGGATAACAGGTTATGTTTTCAGAAGTAATGTAACATATATTTCTAGCTCATAATCTACCGTATATGGTTAAAGGTGTGTGGACACCTGACCATACATAGATGAGGTTTTTGGAGATCCTATTTAAAATTCATAGGCATGTCGCCTCTAAACCCTCTTTCATTCTTCTCATTCTCCATGAGATTTTAGAGCGTTTCTGATATTGTATGAGAACAACTGGCTCTCAATCTGCCTTCATTCCAAAGCTCTTCTGTAGGGTTGAGGTCATGGCTTGGTGCAGGATACTTGAGTTTGCCTGCACCAAACTCTTCAAACCTTGTCTTTATGGAGCTGCCATTATGCATATGGCCACAGTCATGCTGGAATTTAAAAAAGATCTTCTCCAAAACTGAATTTAGGATAGAAAACCACAATCTGTAAAATGTCTGTGTATATTGAAGCATAAAAAGTACCTTTCACTGGAAACACCTAAACACAGTAATTTGGAGGGTTGCCCATATATACTTGTGACTAGGGTTGCACCGAACTGATACCGTTCTTCTAATGGCGAGTACGAGTACTGATACTTTTGGTCAAGTACTCGCCGATAGCGAGTACTGATACCTTTGCAGTGTGATTTAAGCCCATACAAAATGAATAGGCTCAAATCACACTGCAAAGAGCCACATGTGATTTGATAAGGAATGCTGTGCAATTCCTGTCTGAGTCCCATGCAGTTTCCCTCATCCCTCCTGTGTGAACCAAGACTGAAATCACTATGACAAGCCTGGGCTCACACAGGAGCGGACACTCATGAAAATATTCGGTAGCAGCATTGGTATTGGTGCAACCCTACTTTTGCCTATATACCGTAGTGTGGGCGTGATGGTTAGGTGCCCTCAAACTTTTGGCCATGTAGTGTATCATTTTGAAATCAAATATGAAACAGACAACTAAGTAAAAAAATAATGTTTGGGTTTGGTATAAGAAATGATTGGGGGGTATCAGTGAAGAAGCTTTTACAGTACATTGTTAGTGAATAGTATGATGTTCTGTGGAACAAGGCAAAATTGGGCTTCTTTGTAAAACATACAATAGGTGCTTTGTGGGCTTGGACCCAGACTTTGTGCAGGTGGCCCTTTAACAAGAGGGCATGCATACTTTATACATGGAGCAACAGTGATAAGCATTAAAGTAGGGCTTATAGTATTGTCAGGGTTCTCTGCAGTCTACATCTGTCACTGTACTTTGTGATTAACCCCTCTGGAGATCTGCCAGCTTCCTATTTTGGGGGAAATTGTAGCTGTTGTACCACTTTCTCCTGGACAACTGGTACTGGCAGCCTACTTTGCAGTAGGTCATCAGCTGGCATTAAATATATCTCAGCATCTAATCCTCATTAACATCCATGGTTCAAGATAGTATTTTAACAACAAATCGGATTCCTTTAGCTGGCACCAGATTCTAAACTGGCACAGTTTAGAGAAACAGAAACTGTAATATGTTTTAACATTACTTGGGAACGTTTAAGGGTGCATCTAATAGTAAATTTAATAGCAATCAATCCATGAATACAATGTATTAATGAATACATTTGACGTTTTATTAATAGCTTGACATAAAATCTAATTTGATAAAAAGTGTTGTACAACATATCAACCCAATATTGATGTATAACCCAACGGCATTGATCCCGTTATATGTTCGCCATATCAGACATGATTAGTCTTACTATAACCATTTCCCTATCCAATGATCCAAAGGTGAGTATTGTGACATATAGTTGATGGGATCCGATAACTCTGTTGGATGTCTATTGGATGTTAAAGAGGTTGCAAACCTCCCTGGGTAATTTGTACCTATAGGTAAGTCTAGAATAAGGCTTACCTATAGGTACTGTAAATATCTCCTAAACGTGCGCCATTTAGAAGATATTCACTGTATACTGCACTGATGATGTCATCGACGCATGTGCTCTGATAAAACGGCTGCCTGTGCTGTTTCATCAGGAGTCAGTGCCGTGACCGTCGGCTCCAGTGCACATGAGCGGGAGTGATGTCACACGGCTCCGGCCAGTCACACAGCTGGAGTACGCGGCCCCGGAAAGGGAAGGAAGACAGGCAAAGATGGATGTGGCCTGTAACGGGGAAGACACAGGCTTCGTTTGCAGGTAAGTGTCACATAATGTGCTAGTATGTGATGTATACTAGAACATTATACCTTTACTTTGCAGGGAAGAAGAAAGGAAGAAAACCCATTAGAGTTTACTTTCTCTTTAAGTGTTTGCATAAAACATGTACTGTAAGTTGACCTATATATGTCCTGTAAAAATGTAAGCTTTGCATTATCTATGGAATATGTTATTCTAAGCCAGGGGTATCCAAACTTTCTAAACAAAGGGCCAGTTTATTGTCCTTCAAACTTTTGGAGGGCCGGACTGGGGCCAGCAGGAGTGGAAATTTTTTTGGCATTAGTGGGAGTAAATATCACCATATTTGGTATTAGTTGGAGGAATAGTGCCCATTTGTTGGTATCATTGGGAGGAATAGCACCCCATTGTTGGTGTCAATGGGAGAAAAGGTGTCAGTTGACAGAATAGTGTAACAGAGGGAGGAATAGTGCCCCAAAGGCCGGATAAAGGCAAGCAAAGTGCCCCCGAGCTGCAGTTTGGAGACCACTGTTCTAAGCTATTAATTATGTATTTATAGAACCAATAACCACTCTATGTCCTGAGAAAGCAGACCTGTTCTACGAAATGTGTAGTCATTGGATCGACTTGTTGTCACTATACTCACCTTTTCACCTTTGGATCAGTATGGCAAATACAGGGTTAAAAAGGGTGGTAAAGAGGTGTCACATCGCCTCCTCACCGCCTGTCAAACACTTCTGAAAAGCAATGAGAGTCACACACCTAAACTTAGCCTCAGAGTTTTGATTTCTCATCTCAGTTTCACTTTCTTATTGAGGATAATGCCTAAATCTGATTTTTGTTTTGCCACTGGGTGTAGTTCTACCTTGAGTAGTGATTTCTCCTCCTTCCTGTCTGTATGACCCTCTGGTGCCCTCCCTAACACACTCTCCACTTCAAATCCTATCCTAACACCATGCCTCGATTTCCATGTAATTCACTATTCCCCCACTCACTGTTCCACCATGGTTGCAAAAAACCCTATTGACAAGTCTCACACTTTACCCCTTCCACCATCATGCTGATAGGCATTCCTCCATGACCACCTCACCCTACCACAGACACCCCTCCATAACCACCTTCTAAGATACACCCTCACACTGACAAATATCCCTCCCTGGCTGCCTCACCCCATCCATACAGACATCCTCTCACCTGCTAACAGCCATTACTCCCTTACTAAACAGTCACTCTACCCCCTCCTCCTCCCCACACTGACATATATCCCTCCTTGGCTAAAATACCCCCCACAAACATCCCTCCCAACCACTTCACCCCTGTCCCTGCTAACATTTTGCCCTTGCTAAGTGGCCACCCTAAACCTCCCTATCCCCCACTATAACAGAAATCCATCACTTTTCTCCTCTCCTCCCCAGCTGACATACATTCCCCTCCTTGCTGGCTGACCACCCACTCCCCCATACTGACATACAGTGCATCCCTCTCCTGTTGCCTCAGTCACCCCACTGACTAATATCCCCCCTGCCCAACACACATCTCTCTCACATACCCTCTGCACTCCTCTCCTGCACATACTGCCCTCTGAACCCTTCTCCTGTACATGCTTCCCCCTGTCATATCCTCTACACTCCTCTCCTACACATACTGCTCTCTGCCCCTTTCCTGTACATGCTTCCCCTTGTCATACGCTTTGCATTCCTTTCCAGCACTTGTGGCCCACTTTCAGATCCTCTGCACTCCACTCCTGCACATACTGCCCACTGTCATACCGTCTGCACTCCTCCCCTGTAGATAATGCACCCAGTCATACCCTCTACACTCCTTTCCTGTACATACTGCACCCTATCATACTGTCTGCACTCCTCTCCTGTATACACTGCACCCTATCATACTGTCTGCACTCCACTCCTGTACATACTGCACCCTATTATACCCTCTGCACTCTTCTCCTGACATACTAGACCTTATCATACCCTCTGCATTCCTCTCCTGCACATACTACACCCTATCATACCCTCTGCACTCCTCTCCTGCACATACTACACCCTATCATACCCTCTGCACTCCTCTCCTGCACATACTATATCCTATGCACTCTTCTCCTGCACATACTACACCCTATCATACCCTCTGTATTCCTCTCCTGCACATACTATATCCTATGCACTCCTCTCCTGCACATACTACACCCTATCATACCCTCTGTATTCCTCTCCTGCACATACTACACCTTATCATACCTCCTGCACTCCTCTCCTGCACATACTACACCCTATCATACCCTCTGCACCCCTCTCCTGCACATACTGCACTCTGTCATATATCTTCTGGGAGAACTGAGGGGTATGAGAGGGTGCAGTATATGCACTCCTCACCTGCACATATGCACCCTGTCATACCCTCAGTACTCCTGTTCTGCACATACTACACCCTCATAACCTCCACCAGTGGCGGCTGGTGCTCAATATTTTGGGAGGGCAAACAAACCTGCCCCCCTCACTCGCACTACCGCTACCCCTCCTCCCCCCCAGGCAGACAGGAAGGCGGCGATCAGAGGCCTTATTGTAAGGAGGCAGATGACGAGGATCCGGGGTAGGGCTGCTGCTCTTCACTCCAGCTTATCCAGGAGAAGAGCCGGGGCATCTCCTCTTGGCCCAACAGGTGTTGCTTCTCCCGGCCGAACAGATGGATCCTGAGACCCGATTGGCCGGGAGTCCTAAGACTTCCTGGCCAATCGGGTCTCAGGACCCGCTTCCTGATTGGCCAGGAGGAGAATCAGGAAGACAATAGCGAATATTAATTCACCATTGTCACACAACTGGGTGGGCTCAGGGCACAGTGCTCTGCGCTCTGAGCTCATCCTTATTTGAAGCCAATTAGAGCCTTAGGCTCTATTCATGTGCTTCAAAAAAAAACCCATTGAAATCCATGTGTCCGGTGCCCTGCATGTAGATTAGATTACAATGTCCCACATCTGGGCCCTAGGACGTAGTCCAGGGTGAAATTTATTTAACCAATTATGGATTCAAAAGTCCAAACCTTTCCAAATTGTCATTCTGTTTGCACTCTAGCGATGCTCTATTATCTCCAGCGATGGCCTTGGTCATCTAATCCAAAAGTACACCCGTACGCATTGTGCATCGTCCTAAGAGTGAAGTGTTCTGCACGGAAGGTTCTCTTATAGTAAACAGGCTAAATAAACACTGAACAATGGCTTATAATTGATCTGTGGGTCTGTGAAAGCTGTGGCAGAAATTCCACACTCATGAAATAGAATCACTCATCCCAGCACTGTACCCCTTGCTGAGATCTCATTACCAGCAACAGGACATGTCAAAATATGACATACTTAATTCCTACTTAAAGGTAGAAGAGGTTCTTTAAAACAAATATACAGTGCAGTACTAGCTTGTTCTACATTGCTTGTGTGTCAGCGGTAACATGGATGGGAAATTCCCCAACAAGTCTGCTTTTACTGCTATAAAAGGTGAAGTCAGCTCCTATCTGGGCTACAATATAAAGGTGAACTCCAGTAAAAAAATAAATGTCCCCTTTTCTACTTATATATTCAATGAACAACGGCATTGTGGTTTTAAATGACACTGTGTATTTGCCCGTTTCCTTGAAACAAGCATTTTCTGAATGGCGCATGTGCTGAGCAAATGCCCTCCTGTGTTCTCTAAGCAGCTTGGCACAGACCTGGAAGCTATTGGTGCCTATTACAGTTACAATTTCCAGCCTCCAGGGGGATCAGCAAGGTATGGCAGATACATTGTTACGTTGGTCCAAGCTCAATAGGACAATGCTGCATTAGAAAGCAGACCAAATGCAGCCATTGAACTGTGATTTATACTACCCCAATAAAATCGATAGTAATCTGCTGACTTCTCTTTCAAACACATGGCAATAGCACGAAAACAACACCCATATACATGAGCCCTTAACACCTTGGCGCCGGCCGCATTTAAATATGCGGCCTCTCGGCGGGTGGGCCTTGCATATTTGCGTTCATTTGTGCAAATACAGCTGTGCTGAGAGCGTGCTGCTGGCACAGCTACCGGCGACTTACGGACAACTCACAAATGCTACTTCCTATTGGGAGCTTTCCAATCAAGTGACAGCCAATCGCGGTGGTCACATGATCATAAACCCCGCCTCCTGGCACCCTAAGCCCCTTAAAAGACTGTAAGGCGCCAGGTCCAAGGGGTTAAAAAGTATTAAAACCAGAAAGAGTCAGTATACCAGCCAGCCAACAAGCATTTTCAGAAGCAATTTAAGAATGCAAGCCCAAGTATTTCTCTCATGATAGTTTGATTTTATAGTAAACCCATCACAGACATGGGCAGTTCATGTACATGCACTATTTATAATAGATAGCCACGCTGTTTTGGGGCAATACACATTCATCAGCACGTACATTGTAGAGACATTTAAAACAAATATCAAAATGTAATGTGCGTTGCTGCGCTTTTTAGCCAATACTGTAGATGGTGTGATCAGCCTTATCTATTGTACCTATATGACAGTAGGTGAAGGCAAATCTCCCCAGCATTACAGAGACAGTAAAAAGAAACCTAGTAGGGGTATTAATGTTCCCCCACTCTATAAAAAAACTTAGAATAAAGTTTGGATTATACATATGTTTTGAGGCCTCATTCATTCTGGCAGTCCTACGTTTAGCCTTTTCAAATGTAAAAACGTTATGTGTGACAAAACGCATAGCACTGAGCTACTCCCTGACCTTATTGTGCAACTGGGAGTGGTTCGGATTTTGATCTGGCTGGATTTGTTATTATAATGCGTGATCATTTGTGGAAGCCTGTAAGTGCGATTTACATCAATAAAAGAGTTTATGGGGTTTTGCATGTGGAGCCTCTGCTCTTGTGTTTCCTTTTGAGCATGGGTGACTGGCGGCTAAAGGGGAAGATTTGTATGAGCAACCGGGCCATGTGGGGACCCTGAGGAGGACCAGTGCGGACGCTGTTGATGTGAATTCCTGTACCATATGCTGTTTTTGACTTCTTATATACATTTGGTAAGCCTTCATTTTTGACCATTCTGGTGGAGGTTCCTGGTCTCATGTGATGTAAAGACTAAATGAATAGTTTTACATAATGCAGCATCATCCACACATATAGGACACCCAATGCTAGAGGTGATTTATTCTTCCAAAGCAAATGCACGCTGGTACTGACTAGTATTCCAGTGTTTTTCTTATCCTTCACTCAGCTATTGTGACCCCAGTGCTGAGAGGGGCAGGGGAGGGCAAACAAGGATCCTGTGCAGGGGCCCGACATCCTCTTTATCATCTGATGATGTCATTGGTAGTGATGGGCAGGAAACCCTGGGTTCTGTTCTACACCAGAACAGGAAAAAAGTTCTGACTAGAACCCTATTAAAGTCTATGGGAACAAAACTCCAAATATAGAAAGACCAAATTTTTAAGGCTTATATGCAAGTTATTGGCCATAATAAGGGTATGGGGACCCAGGTACTGCCCTGGGGGACATGTATCAATGCTAAAAAAACTTTTAAAAAATATAGTTTTTAAAGGAGCAATGGTTTTAATGATGCTTAAAGTACAACAATAAAAATGAAAAATGCCTTTAAATATAGTGCCTGGGCCGTCCCCTTAATCTGCCTGTAAAGTGGACCATCTGTGCCGTGTATAGAACCTGCTGCAGCAAAACTTACAAATATAAAGAAAAAAAAGACATTTAAATAGATTTTCCCTGCAAGCTTTCATTATTTTGTAAACAACGGCTTGGGGAGCCAGTCTGTATGACGAGGTCACAATTTAGTGCACACAGAAGCGCTGGCTCCCTCATAGTGGCATTGGAACATCTGCCTCTCCTTGTTGGCCTCCGAGAGATGATGGGGGGCTTATTATACAAATTTACTAGAGAATAGGAAATGGGTGATTGGATGCACTTTATTTAATGAAATGTGGTGTTTGGTGCACTATAAACTGTGCACCATTGGGGACTGCCACTGGCACAAATTGAAAAACTAAAACAAAAATACGTATATATTAATAAAAAAAAGGGGGGGGGGGAACACCAGTGTCACAGTAAGACAAACTTCGGCTGACAATTTAAAAAATGGGGTCAGGGGAACAACAACAATAATAAAAAAAGGACACTACGACAAAGGAAAAAAAATGAAATGTGACGTTTGGTGAACTATAAACTGTGTACAACTGGGACACAAATTGGTAAACTAAAAAAAATATATACTAACAAAATAGGGGGAACACCAGCATCTCGGTAAGACAAACTGCGGCTGACAATTTAAAAAAGGGGCCAGAGGAATAAAAAAAAATGACAGCGACAAAAAAAAAAAAAAAAGTGTGTATACAACAATGTATACAGCACTAGATGCAATGCTCTTAGATACTGCACTTCACTCAACTACACTGACACACTTCTCTATACTTACACTACACTAACATGCTACACTCACACTACATTAAAACACTACACTGACACACTACACTCACACTACACTAACACTAAACTCACTACACTCACACTACACTGACATACAACACTCACACTACACTGACACAACACTAACACTACACTAGCACTACATTGACACGTTACACTGACACTACACTCACACTACACTATACCCACACCACACTGACATACTACACTCACACTACACTAACACTACATTGACTAACTACACTCTCACACTACACTAACTACATTGACACACTGCACTACACTAACACTACACTCACACTACTCTGACAAACTACACTCACACTACATTGACACACTACACTCACACTACATTCACACTACATTGACACTACATGACACACTACACTGACATTCTACACTCACACTACATTGACATACTACACTCACACTACACTGACACACTAAAACTCACGCTACATTGACACTACACTGACATACTACACTCACACTACACTGGCATACTACACTCACGCTACACTAACATACTACACTAACATTACATTGACACACTACATTGACACACTACACTGACACTACGCTAACACACTACAATCACACCACACACTACACTGACATACTACACTCACACTACACTGACATACTACACCCACGTTACACTGACACTACACTAACACTACATTGACACACTACACCCACACTACACTCACACTACACTGAAATACTGCAGTCACACTACACTAACACTACATTACCACACTACACTGACATACTACACTAACACTACATTGACACACTACACTGACACTCTACGCTCACAATAATACTAATTAGCTATCACTGAGCTCTGCTCTATCTCCAACAACACACTGCAAAAGGTTTCTGTGGGAAGGAACCTTAATAGTGTGGGGTGGGACTATGAGCACTGAGCCGAGATTGGTCAGACGTTCAGGCCCCTAAATCTCACTGTGCAGCATGCAGTGCATTTTGGAGTGTTCGGTGGGCAAACATGCCACCGAGTGCCCTGCAAATTCCGAATGGGTGCTGTTCGGGGCCGAACCAATGCTCGGCCCAAACAACTCTCCCATTTCTAGTCATTGGTTGTTACGATACTAGAAGATTGTAATGGTCCACAATGAAAACCTGTGGCTTGTGTAAATAGAATGCAGGTTTCATCCACCCGCTGGCTTGTATATAATTTTTGGGTGATTTTTAGGCAGTTTGCCAAGGCACCCCTAAAAAAACCTGAAGGAACCCCAGAGTGCCTGGGCACCCTGGTTGAAAAAGGCTGGTTTAGAGGACCAGCAGGTTTAGGCACGTTTAGAGTGTTTAATTGGATCTGGGACGCACAAATTTCTATTTTCTCTAAACACAGCTACACTGACTGCACTTAAACGCAGGTAATATGAATGCACAGTGTAAATGGTTCTACTGAAAAATCGTTACATGAATTTACATGCATTTAGAAATGTCATCCTAATGCATATAAACAAATGCTTGACAGTTCAGGTCTAAATAAGACCTAACTCTAGTTGCTTAGGGCTCACAAACAACAGTGCACTTTTTTGTTGTGCATACTGTAAAGATGCATCAAATAACTGTTGACCTAAATGCTGCTTTTTGCCAAGAAAAATAGATCAGTTTGTTGTCCCTGATTGGGACAGAATATTTGTCACAACGTTGCTCTTGGGTACTGTTATATGTGTGCTAACACTGAAAACCCCTTTCCTTTAAACACCCCAGGCAGAATTTTTACTAACCCCACAACAGTAAAATCAGTCTCTATATGCAGTAAAGCATGCTTGTTCTACTCACTGTTGAACCTAAGGGGTTAATCTTCTGCATTGTGTAAAAAGGCTGTTTGGTCCTGTCTTCTCTAATCCTCCCCTTCTTCCAAAGTCCCCAATCCATCTGCTGATAGAGGGGACAAGCTGCACATGTCCAGTTTGGTGTGTATTGCTACAGAGTCTTTTTTTTTTCTTGGCAGAGTGCATGTGATTAGCACAGGGCCAATCAGCACTGTCCAGACAGAGGGGCAGGGGTCCTGCAGCCTCATAGGACAATCAGGGCAGAATGAAAACTCCTCCTACAAGCTTTAACCAGTGCTCTGCTGCACACTAATATAAGTCACAAGGCTGCTATATACTGCTGATGAGAAAAGGTATTTAGCAGCTTATATTCACTAAAATAATTGCATTGCACTATGGGAGGCCAAATATTGTAAATGCAGGATAACACTTTAAGCACTCAGACCTACTTCACCCTTATACCAGCCATACCTTAGATAGAATTATGAGCAATATGGCAGAGCAGAAAATCTCTGCTCTGATGGACACATTCCTTACTGATGAGCTCGGGCCCATATCCTCTGTAAACTGTACATTGCTTTGTGGTTTATTGGCAAAACATGTCAAAATGAAAAGCAGTTTTTCTTTTTAAATAAAAACAAAATAAATTAAGATTAGAGCAAGGGTTCATGTGGTACAGAATCCAAGTGGACAAACAGCTTTTGCTAATAACTGGAAGCCTAAAAGACCAAAAGGGCCCAGTAATATGAAGATATATTTTTGGATGGAGGGGATGATCCTTTTATCATTCTTTCACCAAGCTTAAATTGAGTCATATCAGTTCATAGAAGTGCAGATAAACAAACAAATAAATAAGTTATCACAAAGCAAAAGAAGATTGAAATATCATCAAAAAATAATTGTCATCAAAGTGCTCAGGCCTGTGGAATTTAATAAAGGGGTGTCCAACAATCGTGATATGTCAAATGGTGCTGGGTTCTGCTGTAACTTGACAAATATCCCAACATAATAAAGACCATCCAAAAGTGTGAAGGAAGATGTACAAGTATAAAGTTCAATCTCGTGGGTCAAAGGCAATCTTCATCCAAAATAGCAAAACAAAATTCAGTTGAATAAGATGGACCCTTACCACAGATGTTGGACCCTCTCAGTTGTATGACTGGAGGCTCAATCGGGCCATCCAGGGGCCAGATTGACAAGGCAGGTGGACCCGATCTTCTCCGCCAAAACGATCAGGTGGGCCTGTTCTTGGAAGCTCCACGTTTGACCTGTCAATCCCAGGTGAAACCACGCTTTCCCCACCCTGGGGTACAAAAAAAATGGCTCCTCTGCTTTCCTCCTCCTACTCCATTGTGATCCTGGATGTTGCAGGCAAGTTAAGATGTATGGCCCACGGTACCGACACTGCGGGTGCAATACAAGGTATCCTCATAGTTGACTATCTGCTTAGAGCACCTGGTGGAGAGTGCGACTGGACCCCCGTGGTGGGAAAACCACACAAGCCCGATTGAGCCCCCAGTCGTATGACTGAGAGGGTCCAAAATCTCTGGTAAGGGTCCACCTTTTATTCAACTGAATTATGTTTTGCTATTTTGAATGAAGATTGCCTTTGACCCACAAGATTGAACTGTATACTTGTACACCTTCCTTCACACTTTTGGATGGTCTTTATTATGTTGGGACATTTGTCATGTTACAGCAGATCCCAGCACCATTTGACATATCACCATTATTGGACACCCCTTTTTTAAGTTCCACAGGCCTGAGCACCATGTGACTTATGAACCCTTTTGAGGACAATTATTTTTTGATGATATTTCAATAATCTTTTATTTTGTGATTGCTTATGTATTTGTTTTTTTTTATCTGCACATCATGTCACTTAACTGTTAGCGCTACACTTTTATTTACATTTTTTTACTTCTAGCATTATATGGTCTAATGCAGTGTATGCCGCTCTGTTCCCCTTTTGCACATTAGTTCTCTTCTATTCAGTTCATAGAAGGTTAGAAGGGCCAGGTGGTAAATGTACGCAAACTGTTTAAGAGCATAGAATTGGTTCTACTAATTAATTTCTCATGAGGAGTTCCCTCTGTGGCCTGACCTTTCTGTGTTTGAGGAATTTCAACAGTCATGGTGCGGCATAGTACTTTGAAAACCTGGAGGGAGAAAATGGTGTTCCTGGTCTTTCATGGGTAGTCGGTAGATGAGAAATCACCATGTAGTCAGATTCCTGGTTCCTTCAACCCAGGGGAGTATGGCATAGGTGGCTTCTGTGAAGTTTCAGCAAGGAGGGAGAGTCATTTGTTCTATTTGAAGAAGAGATGAGGACAGAACTTCTACAGATCCTGTGCCTCTCTGTGCAACTGCAGCACCCCTTCGTCTCAGCCTCCCCTTGGCCCAGGATTCAGCGTACACCAGTAGCTGACTTCAGCCCTCCTCCGGTTCTCCTCCAGACCTGCACTTTCTGCTTCCCAACTCTGCCCTGGCTTCTTACCAGCAGCAACACAAGATAAATGGGTGCACTGTGATGTAAGGGAGGGTGGGGGACTCTTGACTTCTGATGGTGGAGGAGGGCTCTTGACATCTGATAAGGGTGATGGGGTGCACTGGACATACAATTCTATGCCAGTTGAAAAGGAGGGTCACACACGGCGACAGAACAGAAGGCAGTACCATGTTCTGTCTGAGCAGTCTCCAATAGAGTTCTTGTGGATGATACCAGCAGTGTGCGACCTTCTTTTTCAGACTTGCATCATCTGCAGGAGTGTGAGTGGGCTCTGTGCTGGTCTGTTCCTGCCCTTCACAGCTTAAGTCTTAAGTTATTACTAAAACCAGTAATAATCGAATGCAGAGGCAATTATTTAATATGATAAGATACATTTATATAGTCTTACAGATACAACTGGCCCTTTTAGGGCGACCATAATGCTGCTGTGGCCCGCAATGAAACTCAGTTTGACACTCCTAGGCTATGCATTTGATTTTTGCAACATTTCAGAAGTTTGACAGACTGGAAAATTGTTACCAGACCATCTATTTTTTTTTTATTATTTAATATTTTTTTTCGTAAATTAATTTTATTGTTTTGCAAAACGTTACAAAAATAATCAACAAACGACATTATAGGGCTGCGCACCACAATCCAGTGTGTTCACACAACAGTAC
>BLSH010455365.1:742835-771944 GCA_018402905.1 Glandirana rugosa
ACATACTCTTACCTAAAGATTTTATTAAACGTCTTGAATCCCTCCTTAAACTATAAGGCTCCGTCTGGAAGAAATCTATAGATGTCTAGTCCGTACGAAACCTTCGTGTCAAATTGTGTGTCTGTGGTCTCACCCCCTTTACGGGCAGGAGGTTTGCCATTACTTTGGTCCGGGTAGTTTTCCTTATTAGAGATTGGAAATATGATTATAAACAACCCCTTTTCCCCTTCTTTCCCTTGATGGATTGTCCTTTTTTACCCTCCTCCTATGTCCCCTTAATTGATACCTCGTTACCTTCGTCCCTTGTGGCCCCATTTCCAGTACCTGCTTCCATTGCTCCATAGTTAATTCCCCTGTATCCTCCTCCCATTTTTTCCTGTTAGGTAGTTCCCTTTCTTCCCCTTTTCCCCAACAAATATTAGTATAAAGGTTAGAGATTATTCCTTTTGATGGGCCTGGTTTCATTACCGTTTGGAGGACGGGCATTTCCCCCACTCTGGTGTCTGTGTGTTAAACTGTGCTTCCAAAGCATGCCTGATCTGTAGATATCTAAAGAAGGTCTGCCTCGGAATATCAAATTCCTCCCTAAGTTCTGCAAATTATTTTAGAAATCCATTCTCATACAACTGGGCAAGACAAGCTATACCACGGTCTTCCCACTCCTTAACTTTTCCCATTGCCTGGAGTTCTTGCAAGTTCCTATTATTCCATAATTGCAAATATTCTGAAAAGCCCCTGTACCCCATCTAAGATTTAACAGTTTTCCATATTCTTGCGGCCATTACTAAGGTTGAAGTCCTTGGGAAAAAAAATGTTTGCCTCCATTGCCACAACTATTGTATTGTGAGGGGTGCTAGATAGCATAATACGACTATTCACATCATTCCCTCCCAAAACTCCACCCCCCCTCCCCCCCACATGCCACGGTTGTTCTGCTAGAAAGTAACTTCTAGGATGAGGCAGGGCAACACCCCCCTCCTCCTTTTGTAATTGCAAAGTGTTTAACCTAATTCTGGGTATTCCCTTCTTCCAGATTAACTCCCTAAAAAGAACCTCTATTTTATTGAAACATTTTTTATGAATCCAGGTTGGGGAGTTATGCGAGAGAAATAACAATTGTGGCCTCCAGACCATTTTCACCAGATTACATCACCCTGCCACTGATAGAGGAAGCCGTCTCCAGATCTCGCTTTTGCTCTTAAATTTACTTAATAGAGGGGCTATATTATCCGCTACAAATTGCTTGGGATCCCTCGTTAAACTAATACCCAGATATTTAATTCTATCTACCACATCCAAATGGGAGGCCCCTGGCGGCAGGGGATTTTTAAGAGGATCTACCAGCAGAAGCGCAGATTTCTCCCAGACCATCTATAATCAGGCAGTGTAGAAAATTCCACCATAACCGTTGAAGGACTTTTATAGAGTGTAGGGTGCTAATTATGACATAACTCTGCCATGGTTGTCCAATTTATTTCATTTTATATTGCTGTTGTTCCTTGGACCCTCGTCTAGCACAGGAACTTGCAAATGTTTACCATGGGGTATGCGGGGAGCTTTACCTGGATGTCATTATCTCCCTTAGGGAGTTCCTTGTATGGCCTGGTCTTTCTGAGTTTGTGAAATTCCCTGGTCATAAGAAAGTATGTTGGCATGCATGGTTGTGCTGTAGGATATTACTCTGAAGGCCGAAGCCCATGGCAGGGTAACAATAGCAAACATCAAAGCCTCAAATAATTCAGGCATATAAGAAAAAAGCAGGAGAAATAAAGGATTCAATTATACTCCATCAGATGTTGACTGCTTCTGAGCATCTATCCAAGCCGACCAAACCTTATCAAATTTTTTGAGACAATTCCTGCTTTAATAGGTCAACTTATACAAGGGTAGCGCAACATTCATAGCCTAAGCCTTTCTCCAGATAGACACTGTTGGAGGCATGGGCAACTTCTACCTTAGCAGGATCTGATGGTGGTGTTCTTAGTTCTCCTGGGTGGTCAATAGATGAGAAGGTGCCAATTAGTTGGATTCCAGGTTCCCGCAACTTGGGATAGGCTGTGCTTCCTTGGGGCCATTGAACATGCCTCCTCTGTGGAGTTGAGGCAAGGACAAAGAAGCATTGGTCCTCCATTAATGGTAAGCAGCTCAAAATAAAAAAATTGCCTGTGAATGTTGATTCTACACAAAGGAATGGTGTTTAAAAGTATAACAGTTAATTACAATTGTATGGACAATTATCACATCTTATGTACCCTAAAATAACACCTGGTCTTAATGTAATGCATGTACTTCTACAGGGGAAGGAGGTAGATTAAGGTAACAGAGAGGTCAAAAGTGTTGGGACAGTCACTGGCGTTGCCACTGTTGGGACAGTTACTGGGGTTGTCACTGTTGGGACAGTCACTGGGGTTGTCACTGCTGGGACAGTCACTGGGGTTGTCACTGTTGGGACAGTCACTGATGTTGTCACTGCTTGGAAAGTCACTGGGGTTGTCACTGCTGGGACAGTCACTGGGGTTGTCACTGTTAGGACAGTCACTGAGGTTGTCACTGCTTGGACAGTCACTGAGGTTGTCACTGCTTGGACAGTCACTGGGGTTGTCACTGCTGGGACAGTCACTGGGGTTGTCACTGCTTGGACAGTCACTGGAATTGTCACTGTTAGGACAGTCACTGGGGTTGTCACTGTTGGGACAGTCATTGGGTTGTCACTGCTGGGACAGTCACTGGGGTTGTCACTGCTTGGACAGTCACTGGGATTGTCACTGTTAGGACAGTCACTGGGGTTGTCACTGTTGGAACAGTCATTGGGTTGTCACTGCTGAGACAGTCACTGGGGTTGTCACTGCTTGGACAGTCACTGGGGTTGTCACTGTTGGGACAGTCATTGGGTTGTCACTGCTGGCACAGTCACTGGGGTTTATTCACTAAAGGCAAATAGTCTGTGCACTTTGCAAATGCAGTTGCACTCTTTTTTTTAGTACATATAATGTGGTAAAGCTTCACTTTGAGGTAAACAAAGAATAAAAATTGATAATATTACCACGCTGATGTTTAAATAATTATTCATAATCCCGATCAAACAAAACAGTGATCTTATATGTGAAAAATATCTGTTACTCAAAATATAAACCATCAATGTAATAAATTACGACATCTCATTGAAACACATAGGAGGAGCCACATTTGGAGTGACATCACCCTGCACACAGTCTGTCCGCTCGCAGGCAGGCATTGCGCTGGAGCCAACAGGACTACAGAGCTTTATGCAATCTATCCTTAGTGTCGATCATGACACTTGTTAATGTAAGTGCATTACATACATGTTTGAATAATGCTTAAAGGATCTTATACTATGTGTCACTCTATTCCCTAATGTTAGTGGAGACTGGTACTTATTGATGTGATCCTGGGATGGCTGGATAAATTTAACCTTATTTGAACTGAATGAAGAACTGATAGTTTATATTTGCTGGAAAAGTGGGATTGCGACTATAATTTTGTTTTTAAAAGTGACCCATTATTATTTATGAATTAAGGGTGGGTACACCAAACTTTGTTGGTGGTCACATGGTGTGGACTTACACACACAACTCAAGGATTTACTATGATTTGCACATTGCACTTTATAGTGGATTAAAGACTGTGTGAACTATAATTTTTTTGTTCATTTTTCTTTGTTTTTCTGCATGAACTCTGGATATAGAGACACATTTGGAACATTTCATGTATTTTCACAGTGATATTTATTTATTTGAGAAGTTTGATTAATTTTGTGCACTTTTATGTATTTACACAGAGACATTGATGCATTTTGTACACACAATTGATGAAATTATTGCATATTTTCAACTTCAAATTTTTTTTTTTTATGAAGCTCAGAGATTATATTTTGGGTAACACAGATACTTATCACATTTAAGATCACTGTTATGTTTTATAGGGTTTGTGTATCATTTTTTAACCATCAGCACGGTCACGTTATTCATTTTTATTTTTTGTTTACCTGAAAGGTTCCAAAGTGACAGTGGCTGCAGCTTTAGGTATGGTATGGTAGGTAATGTGGCGTGGACTATTCTTTGATATTTAAAAGCGTCACTTTGTAAAGAATACCCAATCAGCTGCAAGGAAAATTTTTGAAAAAGTATTTTTGCTTGCACATGGCTGAATGATGGAAATCAGTAGGGCTTTACCACGTTTACTAAGCTCTGGGGAAAATGAGTGCAACTTCACTTAAAAAATGCACAGTCTATTTGCCTCTAGTAAATCTACCCCTTTGTGTTACATTCAAGGAGCTCAGTTGAACAGAACCCAAACCACACTCTCATTGATGCTTCTCACTCTCCCACATCCAGGGCTGCTGTTAGAAATCATGGGGCCCCATACAGACTTTCTGACGGGGCCCCTGGCCTGGGCCCGGTACAACAGGACCGGTTGTACTGACTTATCAGTGGCCCTGCCTACATCTCCAGTACTTTACATGGGTAATCTTCAAAATACCCTGTTTGCCCAAAACTAAGCTCTATCCCAAAAATAAGACCTAGCGTTATTTTCAGGGATGGCTGCAATATAAGCCCTACCCTGAAAATAAGCCCTAGTTAAAGTCATTATAAAAACATATAATCCGTTTTGTAAAAAGATTATATAATGTGCAGTGAGCCTCCTTTATTATTTATTTATTTATAACTTTATTGTGGTAAATACCTTATTTACAGCTCCACTGGACACTCAGGTGACCCCCCGGAGATCTTTTCCTCTTCTTCTGGCTGACAAGTACAAGTACAAGTACTCGGGCAAATGCTCAGTATCGGCCCCGATACCGATACTAGTATCGGTATCGGGACAACCCTAGTTAAAACGGATCAAGAACAGATAGCAGGCACAGATAAACACGGGTTAAGCTGTAGATCAGACAGCACCCGCTCTGAGTGTCAGCAGGGTTTAAATGGTCCATTTTGGCACCGGAACGTGTGCACGCGCGCAGATGCACACATGCACTTGCATACAAGGAAGTTCTTAGATGGGCCTCTCCTGAGGGGAATCATGCTGGCAATCTTCCTGACAATGTCATAATGCTGAGGCCTGAGCTGACAGGGGAGAGAGGTAGAGAAGCCCAGGGACACAGGAACTTTTTTAAAAATAATTTATTGTTTTATTCCAGGTTTTTTAGAACATAGAGAGGGGTAAATGACACAGCTCAAGCACTGTACTGTCTATCATGCTTTAAAGGATCCCTGTGCAGCCACAGAATGTTTAAGCTTCAGGTAATAAAAGTACATAGCATTTGGGTGGTGGTATCTAAATATTAATTCTGTGAAGGAGGCCAGGGCATCATATTTAAAAATCTGGCACAAATGGGTCCCCATGTCTGCTATTTGGAAGATGTAATATTTGCCATATGGAATACTGTAATTTAGCTAGTTTGGGGTATGTCTTGTTCCCCCAAATGGAGGTGTAACTAGTAAAACCTTTCACTTGCTGTAATTGTTGGCTGTGCTCCAATGCTTATGCATTAATTTAGGTCAGATAAAGTTTATTAGATTTACAGAAATGGAGGGATTCTGAAACCCCCAGGAAGACCTTGGGATGTTGTGAAGTACAAGAGAATGGACAGTGTGCAATCCTTATAGGAGGGGGCCCTGCATACCGCTGCACTTATGCTGCAGCTGAGCCGCTGAACTTTATTTATTTTTTTTGCATTTTTAGATATCCTTCAAGGCATTAGATACACAGCTAGCCATGCCCTTTTTAACAAAAGTTTGCAAATTAGCATTTTCTTGCCAAATAGGCTAGAAAAAAATGACAAGATTGCTGCCCCCCCCCCCCCCCCATAGACTTCAGTAAGTTTCAGTGCTATGTTTAGGGTTTGCGGATTTCCCACTGGGTTCACTGACCTCCTGCAAACTAAAGTTTGCCTGGTTTGCTCATTCCTAATGACCCAGAGAGCCATGCTGAGACTTTTATAACATAATTTTAGCAATAGATCTGTCTATGTTGGTTTATAAACAAGCAAGTTGACTGGGGCCACAGGCAGCTGAGTTTAGTCCATCAGTGTAACAATCCCTGGCTTTCAAAATGACTGGACCTGGTAACTGGAGACCTTTTCTTTTGCAATGCCAAGGGGACTGCAAGGGCTTCTGGGAATCACAAGCTGCCAAAATCGGTCAGTCTGTAATTTAAAACAATGTTTCTCAATTGTGTTTTATTATGTGCCTCTTTGTGACAACAGATGATTGCCAGGTGCCCTCTGGTGCATGCCACTTTATATGAAGTATCCAAATGTCTACAGTTACCATTTATGCACTTGGTTAGATATATGTTTTGAAAGCAGTAGGGTTTTAAATATACTTACTGGCGTGCATTATATATGAAATGTAATGTTAGCATTAGGTTTATTCTCAAGCTCTAAGAGACTGCCACCAAAAATCAAGTCTGAATAAAAGATGTACCTGCAAAGAAGAAAGCAAAGAACTCTCCTACTGCCCATGCTACCAAACACCACCCTGTTGATGAGAAATCGCTAACTGAAGTCTTCTCCAGAAGCCAACACTTATAATAGTGTTGATCTCCTGGTCCCAGGCTCATTGGTTCCTTCTGTTGACCCCTACATAGCAGGAGGAGCCACCAAGCCCTGCAGAGGACAAAGGAAGAGTCAGCATCTAAAGAGACTTCAGTTGATGGTTCCTCTTCATCGCAGGAATGTTAGACTGTGCAAGCGGTGGAAAAGGTAGTTATTGACAGGTGTTTATTCTCATCCTACAGGAACATCTTGATTTCACATTTTATTTTGGTAACAGAGGGGTTTTAAAGCAGAACTAAAGACATGCAGCTAAAAATTGCAAGGAGTTTTTGCATAAATATCTTTTGCCAAAAAACATTTGCACCATGCTCCTCATAATTTTTCTTTCTCTGTGTTCACTTGTATGGAACATGTGGCATGCTGAAAATAGAGAGGGGTGCTGAGGATGACTCATACACAAGGAGTCACATCATCAATGGGTGTCCAATGGCCAAAGAGAGGCATCATGGTACCTACAGTGGGGAAAATAATTATTTGGTGGCCTGCAGATTTTGTAAGTTTGCCCACTTACAAACAAATGAAGGGTCTAAAAGTTTTATCATATGTGTATTTTAAACAGAAACAGAATATCAACCAAAAATCCAGAAAAAAACACATAAAACAAATGCGATAAATTAAGTTGCAATTCAGTGAGTAAAATAAGTATTTGATCCCCAAGAAAAATATGACTTAGTACTTGGTGGAGAAACCCTTGTTGGCAAGCAGAGGTAAGACGTTTCTAGCAGTTGGTTACCAGGTTTGCACACATCTCAGGAGGGATTTTGGTCCACCCTTCTTTACAGATCTTCTTTAAATCCTTAAGGTTTTTGGTTGTCGCTTGGTAACTCAAAGTTTCAGCTTCCTCCATAAACGTTCTAAAGGATTAAGGTCTGGAGAATGAATAGGCCACTTGTTAGGAAAAGATCCATGTCTTCAGCTAATCTGGGCGCTTGTGCGAGCGCCTGTGCACGTTCACGCGCGCCCGTGCGCTCCCGTGCGTGCGCACACAGCAGAAGCGGCGCCAAATGGCTCTATTTAGATCCTCCATGTCCAGCAGCTAGTGCTGTCCATTCTACAGCGTTACCAGTGCCTTTCAGTGACCTGTTCCGAGTTTCCTGTTTACCTGTGACCCGGCTTGAACCCGTATCTGCTTGAACTCTGCCTGTACCAACCCCCGGCTTGCCTACGACCACTCTTCAGTCTGACCCCTGTGTACCTCAACTTGCCTGATTGTTAACGACCCTGCCTGTACCCGACCATCCGATTGCCTGCTCCTCCTGTACTGCTTTGCCTGCATGTTACTGAATCGGCCTGCATCGCTACTCTTCAGTCTTGCACAGACTTCTGGAAGACATCGTACCATCATCTGTGTCCGATCCAGCCCTCGTGCTCCCCTGTGCTCCAGCTCCTACTGTCTGCTCTACCGGGGGTTCTGGAACCAGGGCCGTAAGAGAGGTTGCCTACTGCATAAGTCAGACTCTACCATCAGGTACGTGACACCACTCTATGACTTTAATGTGCTTCTTCTTGAGCCACTCCTTTGTTGCCTTGGTGGTATGTTTTGGGTCATTGTCATGCTGAAAAACCCATCTACGACCCATCTTCAGTGTTTTGTCCAAGACTTTACAATACATGGCCCCGTCCATTGGCCCCTCAATGCGGCAAAGTCAGACGGTACCTTTAGCAGAGAAAGAGCCCCTAAAGCATAATGTTTCCACCTCTGTCCTTGATTGTAGGAATGGTGTTCTTAGGGTTATAGTCAACATTTTAATTCCTCCAAACACAGCAAGTCGAGTTAATACCAAAGAGCTCAGTTTTGGTCTCTTCTGACCACAGCACTTCCTCCCAATCTTTCTCTGAATCATGTAGATGTTTATTGGCATGACTGTACATGTGCCTTCTTGAGGAAGGGTACTTGCCGTGTTACATTATGCAAGAGCCCCCCCAATGGTCTTAGGTCCTGCTTAAAAGCTGGATCATACTCCAGGTATGATCTTAATTGTATGCTTACATTTGTCCAGTTTGGACCAACGTAAGAATGTATATCCTATACCTAAGAAACCATTGTGGAATGTGACATTCAGGGTAGTAATCGGCGCTACTGGAGCGATCACTGCAATCTTGCAGGTCCTAGGCTGAGCAGTTTCCCCTTGGCACACTGATCGTGGAAAGTTATTCACTTAGTACCGCCACCATTCACAGAATGCCTTGTATATTTTTCAATGAACACATGGTGTTTTCTGATTGGATGAGGTTGAGATTGTGACATCATTGCCCCGCCTCTCCACTCCAATCAATCCAATCAGAGAATGCCTTATGTCTATTAAAAAAAGGAGTTCTGTGACTGGCCAGTGTGCCCACTACTACTGTGAATGTCAGCTTCCAAAGTGATTGCTCAGGTATGAGATATCCATACTTCCATTGGTCCAAACCGGACCAATGCAAGGTATTCAACTAGGATCATACCTATAGCTCAGCATTAAACTGGTATGCATGGCAAAGCAACAGGAGCAGCAACTCTGGGCTTTTTTTTCTGCACTTTTTTCTGGGAATTAAAGGAAATATGAGTATATGTTGCTGGGGAGAGGGTTCATCAAAGTGAACTTTTTGCAATTTGCTTTCATTTTTATTTAATTGAAGTATACCTTTGGTCACAAATTATTTTTTGCCACTGCAGATGGTGCAAGTGTTCAGCTACCAGTCCCTAGTACAATAGGGATCAATACAAGTACATTGCCTGACCCAGTCACTGGAAAATGAAGACTTGGCAGGTGGGTATAGAATATATCAGTTTACATTTGGTGGTTTTGTAAATTGTCAGGGGGAAATACTTAACTTTTCAAGTGGTTAATTTGTGTGTGCTATTTTCTTATATTGGAAACGGGTCAAGCGAAGGGTACAAATTGTCTGGAATATTAACCGTGACATGCAAAGAAGCACGTGTACAGGACGCGGCTTGCTGGGAACTGCTGAACATCCAGAAAACAAGTTCATAAGTATTTTGGACACAAATTCAACTGCGCATCACACTAATGGAGATTGTTTAGGCCACCTATTGCCATCAGTATTCAGGGCTGTCCTGTATGCATGCTGGTTCGCATTCCTTGCATAAAACGCAGTGTGCATGCAGTCAGGGCTCTGGGGGAGCTGTCACTCTTCAGCAAATCATGAACCTCACATAATCTGGACTCATGGAATGTTCATGCTCTATTGACACTTGCCTGGGCTCAGCCAGACAGAAAATCCCAGCAGAAACCTATCTAAGGTGAAAGCAAACTCTTCCTGGCTGCCAGTGAAAGTTCCCCGTACTATGTAACTTAAGTGTCTTGGAAAAGCAGCCGAACAAAAGGAGGAAAAATGTCATTTCCCAGCGGTGACTCAATCCCAGATTTATCTGTTAACCGTTTCCCAACTTGGAGACAAGACACGTCTTTCGAAAATGTTTTACATGGACTTCCGCAATGACTTTAAATCTCTTTTAAAGCGGTTGTCTACCCGGAAAAAAATAAAATAAATAAAAACCTGTAAGACAATAGCATAATGAGCTAGTATGCACCTCATACTAGTTCATTATGAAATACTTACCTTTAAACGGAGATCCGACCGGGCTGCTCGGTCCCCTCTGAGGGAGCGGGCATCTTCCCTCGGATCTTGATTTCGGGTATGCGGCTCTGGTGCTGTGACTGGCCGGAGCCGCGAGACGTCACTCCCGCGCATGCGCGGGTGACCCGTCTTTCCGGCAAGGTCCGGAACTATTGCCGGGCCTTTGCCGGGACATACGCGGTGCATGCACCAGGACATACACGGCGCATGCGCCGTAACACCGCGGCGGTTTAGAGAGGGAATATCTTCTAATCTGCACAGGTTTAGAAGATATTCATTTTATCTACACAGGTAAGCCTTATTATAGGCTTACCTGTACGTAAAAGTAAACAAAAGGGGTAGACAACCGCTTTAAAGGAAACCTCCACTTTGCACAAGCAGGGCAAAGGATCAAGTTGCATTTAAAGGGAAATGTTAGGCAGATATAAAAGATGGAAATTAATGCAGCTCTGTGATCATTAATACATCAATAAATGTATTTTTAAAGGCAAGCTGTGTAGGTACTTGAATTTGAGCAGGTACCAGCCTCCTGAAGCCCTCGTACAGCAGGGCTGGAGTGAGAGAAGAAGCATCACAAGATGCAAATCAGTTGACGTGCTGTCAAAAAGCATGCGGATAGGAGGAGAGAGAAGAGAGATGAGCTTATCAATGTGCTGCTGTGATGGGTCCAGGATGACCTGGCTTCAGAAGAAGTGGCTTGAATGATGTTGGCCATCAGACTGAGGAAATCTAGTGGCAGAAAAAATGACAGTGGTGGAAATCTCAGGTTTAAAGATGAATATTGCGGAAAAAGCTAGTTTTCTTATTTTATGTTTCAATGCACTATTACTTTTTATGTTATTCTTGGCTGTAGTCCATGACTATCTCTTGAAATATTTCTCAAGTCTCCAGCACCTCCTATAGCATGCCTGCAGTCTCTGACCATCTCCTGTAGCATGCTCATATTCTTTGACCATCTCTTGCACGTCTTTAGTGTTTGGCTGTCTCTTGTAGCATGCCCATATTCTTTGACTATCTCCTGTTGCATGTCTATAGCATTTGACCATCTCTTGTTGCATGCCCATAATCTTTGACTGTCTTCTTTTGCATGCCCATAGTCTTTGACTGTCTCCTGTTGCATACCCATAGTCTTTGGTTATCTCCTGTTGCATGCCCATAGTCTTTGACCATCTTCTGTTGCATACTCATAGTCTTTGACCATTTCCTGTTACATGTTCATAGTCTTTGACATCTCCTGTTGCATACCCATATTCTTTGACCCCCATCTCCTGTTGCATACCCATATTCTTTGACCCCAGTGGAGGCTAAGGACATTTTAGGATGGGGATGCCAGACCCCGCCCTTCCTTTTTGACCCCTCCCACTTCTTATAAGCCCCACCCCTTATAGATTCCACACATTGTATCAGGAGTATGCAGCATCACCAGAAAGGGGTATACAGCGTCACCAGATAGGAGTATACACCATCACCAGATAGTGGTATACAGCATCACCAAGTAGGGGTATACAGCATCACCAGGTAGGGGTATACAGCATTACCAGGTAGGGGTATACAGCATCACCAGATAAGAGTAGACAGCATCACCAGGTAGGAGTATACAGCATCACCAAATAGGGGTATACAGCATCACCAGATAGGGGTATACAGCATAACCAGATAGGAGTATACAACATCACCAGATAGGAGTAGACAGCATCACCAGATAGGAGTAAACAGCATCACCTGATAGGGGTATACAGCAGCATCAGCAGATATGGGTATACAGCATCACCAGGTAGGGTATACAGTACCAGCAGATAGGGGTATACAGCATCACCAGATAGGGGTACACAGCATCACCAGATAGGGGTACACAGCATCACCAGATAGAGGTATTCAGCAGCAGATAGGGGTATACAGCATCACCAGATAGGGGTATACAGCAGCGTCAGCAGATAGGGGTATACAGCATCATCGGGTAGGGGTAGACAGCATCACCAGGTGGGGTATACAGTATCACCAGATAGGAGTAGGCAGCATCACCAGGTAGGGGTATATAGCATCACCAGATAGGGGTATACAGCATCACCAGATAGGGGTATACAGCAGCATCACCAGATAGGGGTATACAGCATCACCAGCTAGGAGTATACAGCATCACCAGATAGGGGTATACAGCATACAGCAACATCACCAGATAGGGGTATACAGAATCACCAGGTAGGGGTAGGTATACAGCAGCATCAGCAGCAGATAGGGGTATACAGCATCACCAGGTAGTGGTAAAAAGCATCACCAGATAGGAGCATACAGCATCACCAGATAGAGTATACAGTCCCCCCACCCCTGCCGCGGGGCTCGCGGCACTGACAGAAGATCCTCCCAGGGTAGTCAGAACATCAAAGTCACACTTACCCCATCTAGAAAGGCTTCCAATAGGATTGCCTGACCATTCAGCCAATCGGGAAACTGGTAATATACCGGCGCTTCCCGGTTGGCTTAGAGGCGATTCAGTATTAGAAAAGCAAATATTCATTTGCTTTTCTAACACATGTGAGTGAGCTTGCGAGCGCAATGCTCTGCGCTCTGAGCCACTCTATTTTGAAGCCTGTTAGAGCCGATGGCTCTAATCAGGTACTTCACAACACACTGACGTTGCTGTAATTCATGGGGCCGGTGTCCTGAAGGTGGCGAGGACATTGGGGGCCCTTAATGGACGGACCACCCCTGTTTGACCCTCTCCTCTTGCATGTCCATAGTATTTGACCATCTCCTGTTGCATGCATGCCCATTGTCTTTGACCAAGTCCTGTTGCATGCCCATAGTCTTTGACCATCTCCTGTATCTTGCCCGAAACTTTTGAACATCTCCTGTAGCATGTCTGCAGTCTTTGAGCATCTGCTGTAGCAAGTCTGCAGTCTCTGATCAATTCCTGTAGCAGGTCTGTAGTCTCTGACAATCTCCTGTTGCATGTCTGCATTCATCTCTTGTAGCATTCTAAAGTCTTTGATCTTCTCCTCTTGCACGCCCATAATCTCTTAACATCTCTTGTAACATGCCTGCAGTCTCTGACCATGTCTTGTAGCCTGTCGATAGGGGATTGTCAATGCCTATCTATAGTTTTTGATACCTTTCTGTAGTGATACATTCACTAAACATTATGTGTGGCCCTTTAGTGATGGGACCAAGAGATTTGACCACCAATTGCTCCAGCCCTTCCTAACCTTATCCAAAATTAAGTAAAGAGTTTTGGCTTCAGTTGTTAGGCACATTGGTATTTGATATGTCTGAAATGAAATATAATAAACTTTGTTATTAAATTTTCCTCACCTATTTTTTTTTTAAACAACAAAAATCTGAGCGTACACAGTAATGTGCCACTGCCAACAGCTGCAGCTGGTGACGCCCTGTGCCCACGCGTCTAACTCCTTTCCATCAACACAATCTTATTATTACTGTACCGCCCCGCTGTGTCAAAGCAAAGCCCGGCAGCTTCAGAGATTTAAATGTATGAATCACAGACAATTGTAAGAGGTATAAAGGACGCTTCGCAAAAGCGTGGGGTAAACAATTCAATATTGTTCCTGCCACCTCCCTTTATATGTCTGATTTATTCTGTATTGTGGGATGAGGTTGGGTTCACCTACAGCTATTGGGGCTTTGTATTATTTTATAAATGGAATCTGATGACTGGGGGAATTGCACAATGGACCTTGGCAAGTAGGAAATTAATGTAAAGCAATATTCAAGCATCCCTATCCCTAAGATACAAAATGTTGAATACATCCGTACAATAATTATTATTTAACTGTCCAGTCCACACTTCCAGTTGTGCTAGATTGCATGTACCTGTGCTGTGGTTTCACCCACTACATCATAACAGGACACAGTAATAGTAATGTCATAGCAGTCAAAGGGTGAAACCACATTGTGTGGCAGGGGACATACACAAGTATTGGACAGCAGCAGCACCTATAGCTATGCAACAGATAAAGGATTGTACTCACTGCCCAAAATACATTTTTTGTCATAGCAAAATTCACTTTAAAATGGCGGCAAAATACTCCCAAATAGAGTTTAGCGAACTTCTGGAACTTCGGGTTCTGCTGGTTCGGCCGAACTTGGCTGTAAAAAAGTCCTGGAAAGTCCTAGAGGTCTGCAAAAGGAAGGAAAATGGGGCTAAGGGTGGGGCAAGTGTCCTACAAAGAAATGGGGACAGGGAAATAACTAAAAGCATTTAAAAAAAAAATCAAAAATGGAGATGGATGTGGACCATCTTCAAACTGTGTCTGAAAAGTATTAATTAACGGTAGAAGCCATATCACTGTTCTAAAATCATCTTCAAACTGTGTGAAAAAAGTATAAATAAGCTGGGAGAACCCATATCACTGTTCTACAATCATCTGGAAACTGTGTGTTAAACTTTAACTAAAACCGGGAGAACCCATACTACTGTTCTACAATCATCTGGAAACTGTGTGTTAAACTTTAACTAAAACAGGGAGAACTAGTACTAGTATCTCTCCCTCCCTCAAAGCACCAGTACTAGTATCTCTCCCTAGTCCACAATCAGATCGTTCTGTGCAGCAGGATGAGGTATGAAATATGTCTCTCAAAGCAGCAGTACTAGTATCTCTCCCTAGTCCAGTCAGATCGTTCTGTGCAGCAGGATGAGGTATGAAATCTGTCTCTCAAAGCACCAGTACTAGCATCTCTCCCTAGTCCAGTCAGATCGTTCTGTGCAGCAGGATGAGATGTGAAATCTGTCTCTCAAAGCACCAGCACTAGTATCTCTCCCTCCCTCAAAGCAGCAGTACTAGTATCTCTCCCTAGTCCTCAGTAATGCAGGATGAGATGTTCTGCAATCTGTCCCTAACAGAGTCAGCAGCATCCTCTCCCTAAACTATCCTGAGAGCATATGACATGCAGCACGGTGACTCCAGCCCCACATAGAGGCTGGGTCACATGGTGCACTGGCCAATCACAGCCATGCCATTAGAAGAGAAGAGATCATTTCCCCGTCTTTTTACAACTAGGTGCACAACACAGCTGAGCACAACTGAGCATGCTCAGACATGAAACTGCTCTTATTTTTACTCCCATGGAGTAATTACAGGGGGCTAGAGTAAATACCAAAATGAGTAGCGTTTTAAAGAGAGTTTTTTTGGGAGTAAAAATTGGAGTTATGTAGCCCAATGCAAGTTTCAGCCATTCATTTTAATGGTACAATTGTAACTTCCCCAAAGAAATCCTTTTCATGTTGAGATGAAATGTATCTTTCTCTCAAATAAATTGTCCTTGCAACAATGTTACCTTTTCATCATCTATTTTGTTTTTAAGAATGCTAGAATGTGTAATGTTTTCATGTTTTGTTAAAATATTTTTTTCTCTGTCACTTTCACTTGATGTTCATCTGACAAAAATATTTCCACTAACTCACACAGGTGTCTTTACAAACGATACACAATACCATTGCTTAAGGAAATTTAAGATTAGTCACACTTTTTTATTTTTAATTATTTCCAAATGATCCTAATGTGAGCCCAAAAAAATGTGATATGTGTACCAACATCGGAAATAATAATGTAATTCCCAAAAATCAGAGGGTAACATCACTATTCTACACTCACACCAAGAACCACCAAATATCACAGAGTAAATCAAGAAGAGTAACTCCTGACTAGTGTAATTCCACCACCTATATGTCCAAAGGAATGCAGTATATACAATATCTCACAAAAGTGAGTACACCCCTTTTTGTAAATATTTTATTATATCTTTTCATGTGACAACACTGAAGAAATGGCACTTTGCTACAATGTAAAGTAGTGAGTGTACAGCTTGTATAACTGTGTACATTTGCTGTCCCCTCAAAATAACTTAAAACACAGCCATTAATGTCTAAACCATTGGCAACAAAAGTGAGTACACCCCTAAGTGAAAATGTACAAACTGGGCCCAACTAGCCATTTTCCCTCCTTGGTGTCATGTGACTCGTTAGTGTTACAAGATCTCATGTGTGAATGGGGAGCAGCTGTGTTCAATTTGGTGTTATCACTCTCACTCTCCCATACTGGTCACTGGAAGTTCAACACGGCACCTCATGGCAAAGAACTCTCTGAGGATTTAGAAAAATTGTTGCCCTATATAAACATGGCCTAGGCTATAAGACCCTAAAACTGAGCTGCAGCACGGTGGCCAAGACCATACAGCAGTTTAACAGGACAGGTTCCACTCAGAACAGTCCTTGCCATGGTTAACCAAAGAAGTTGAGTGCACGTGCTCAGCGTCATATCCAGAGGTTGGTCTTTGGGAAATAGACTTATGAGTGCTGCCACCATTGCTGCAGAGGTTGAAGGGGTGGGGGTCAGCCTGTCAGTGCTCAGACCATACGCTGCACACTGCATCAAATTGGTCTGCATGGCTGTCATCCCAGAAGGAAGCCTCTTCTAAAGATGATGCACAAGAAAGCCAACAAACAATTTGTTAGACAAGCAGACTAAGGACATGGATTACTGGAACCATGTCCTGTGGTCTGATAAGACCAAGACAAACGTATTTGGTTCAGATGGTGTCAAGCGTGTGTGGCGGCAACCAGATGAGGAGTACAAAGACACGTGTGTCTTGCCTACATTCAAGCATGGTGGTGGGAGTGTCATGGTCTGGGGCTGCATGAGTGGTGCTGGCACTGGGGAGCTACAGTTCATTGAGGGAACCATGAATGCCAACATGTACTGTGACATACTGAAGCAGAGCATGATTCCCTCCCTTCAGAGACTGGGCGCAGGGCAGTATTCCAACATGATAATGACCCCAAACACAACTCTAAGACGACCACTGCCTTGCTAATGAAGTTAAGGGTAAAAGTGACTGGCCAAGCTTGGTGACTAGCCAAGCATATCTCCAGACCTAAACCCTATTCAGCATCTATGGGGCATCCTCAAATGGAAGGTGGAAGAGTGCAAGGTCTCTAGCATCCACCAGCTCAGGAATATCATCATGGAGGAGTAGAAGAGGACTCCAGTGGCAACCTGTGAAGCTCTGTTGAACTCCAAGCCCAAGAGGGTTAAGGCAGTGCTGGAAAATAATGGTGGCCATACAAAATATTGAAACTTTGGGCCCAATTTGGACATTATCACTTAGGGGTGTACAGTACTCACTTTTGTTGCCATCGGTTTAGACATTAATTGCTGTGTATTGAGTTATTTTGAGGGGACAGCAAATTTACACTGTTATACAAGCTGTACACTTACTACTTTACATTGTAGCAAAGTGTCATTTTTTCAGTGTTGTCACATAAAAAGATACAATAAAATATTTACAAAAATGTGAGGGGTGTACTCACTTTTGTGAGATACTTTATGTGTCCGAGGGTTACATCCATAACAGCCCTGTGGCTCACAAGGTAAGACAACTGTCTACCAGTGCTCAGTTCCTGAGTTTGAATCCAAAACATGCCACTTCATGTAAAGATGTTGTTTGTTCTCCCTATGTTGTTAAACATAACTCCTGACTCTGGGCCTTACTTAAATTGTGTTTAAATGTAGTATTTATGTGTAGGAGGGTTCCACCACCATTGCAAATCTTGCCAGATACACTATCTAGCCAAAAGTATGGGGATGCCTGCCTTAAAATTGGATTTGGCCCACCCTTTGCAGCTATAATAGCTTCAACTCTTCTGGGAAGGCTCCACAAGGTTTAGGAGTGTGTCTATGGGAATGTTTGGCCATTCTTCCAGAAGTGCATTTGTGAGGCACTGATGTTGGATGAGAAGGCCTGACTCACAGTCTGTGCTGTAATTCAGCCAAAAGGTATTCTATCTGGTTGAGGTCAGGACTCTGTGCAGGCCAGTCAAGTTTCTCCACCACAAACTCGCTTATCCATGTCTTTATGGACTTTGCTTTGTGCACTGGTGCGCAGTAATGATGGAACAGGGAGGGGCCATCTTCAAACTGTTCCCACAAAATTACGAGCATGGAATTGTCCAAAGTGTTTTGGTATGCTGATGCTTTAAGAGTTCCCTTCACTGGAACTAAGAGGCCAAGCTCAACCCCTGAAAACCAACCCCACATCATAATCCCGCCACCACCAAATGATTTGGATCAGTGCACAAATCAAGGTCCATAAAGACATGGATGAGCGAGTTTGGGGTGGAGGAACTTGACTGGCCTGCACAGAGTCCTGACCTCAACCAGATATAACACCTTTGGGATGAATTAGAGCAGAGACTGTGAGCCAGGCTTTCTCATCCAACATCAGTGCCTGAACTCACAAATGCACTTCTGGAAGAATGGCCAAACATTCCCATAGACACACTCCTAAACCTTCTGCCTAGCACCAGTGGGGTTGCTGGTTCAGTTCCCCGACATGCTAATGCTTGTGTTGAAGTTCCCCTTGTGTGCGTTTCTAACCACAATCCAAAGACATGCTGGGGTTTTGTCTCCTGTCTAAATAGTCTTGAATGTAAGTAAGTTATTTTTGGACCCCATACAAACTATTAGATTTTCTGCAGATTTTTGTCTTCAGATTTACCAAAACCATATAATATGAGGTCAAACCTTAAGAGTTTCAATTTGTAGGCAGTCAGGCATGCCCTTACACTACACGGTTTTGGTAAATCTGAAGGAAAAAATCTGCAGAAAATCGAATAGTGTGTATGGGGACTTAGATTGGAAACTCATTGCAGCCAGGGACTGATGTTAATGTTTGTTAGCACTAATCATGCTCAGGGACATATAAAATTGTAGGGTTTACACTACACAGTTACATCTACTTAGAAAACTGTTGCTTGGTTTATCTGCATGCAAATTGACTTAGAATTTTGGCCTGTAGTTATAGATTTGATGCACTTAGCCAAGGGCTAACACGACAAATAGTATTATGTGTTCCTGCTCATCAGGTGCAATCAATTTAGACATATATGAAGAGACAGATTGAAAGATACTGGTGGGTGTGTACTTCTATTGTGTGTGTGTCAGTGTTCTAACAATACAACCTATCTTATATAAAGGACTGCAGTAGGGGGGTTGGTTTGGCCTCAGTAGAGGTTGTGGTATTTGCTGTGATTTTTGGAGGAGAAGGACTGATATTGTGCACAATGACAAATGCCCCACTAGGGCTGTTTGGATGTTTGCTGAAATTCTTGTGCATTTTGTCCATCAAAAGTGAGTTTATGTGGCTGTGCTGTCAATGTTGTGTGTGTATTGCTCCTGTCTGACCATGCATTCTTCCAGGAGAAAATACTGACAAATGTATGTGTGTAGAATGTGTGTGTGTGTGGGAGGGTGTTATTGTTTGAATATGTGTCTTTTAAAATAAATGTTGTAATGCTTTGTAAGAATAATGACTGTTAAAACCTGTTTGTTTGTTTTTTTCAAAGCGATCCTTTACAATCACTTTAAGTATGTTTCTATAATCTTGCAGCTAAAAATATAATGTGGGCTGATGGGTATTGAGTAGTTGTACTATGAAATGTTTTGCCTGTTCCACACCCCCGCGGGCGCGCGATCGCGGGTGATCCTGAGGATGTCAATAGACATCCAGTCAGGATAACGAACCCTCCGCCCTGCCATCATTTGTCAATAGGCCAGGCGGGAAGTGGTTAAAATACATACCTGACCCGAAGGGCTTGGTATGGATTGGGGGGGGGATTTGTTTATTTGGCGCCACCACACATTTGCTTCCAGTCCAGGTCAGGATGGGGGGGACAGGCGAGCGCCCCCCAGGCCATGACAGACCCCTTGCCCTCAACATGAGGGGTGTGGGAGCTTTGGGGCGGGGGGGTTCTGCACCCCCCCACCCCAAAGCACCTTGTCCCCATGTTGATGGGGACAAGGGCCTCTTCCTGACAACCCCAGCTGGTAGTTGTTGGGGTCTGCGGGTGAGGGGCTGATCGGAATGTGGAAGCCCCCTTTAACAAGGGGGCCCCTAGATCCTGCCCCCCCCTATGTGAATGGGTATCGGGTGCATCGTACCCCTACCCATTCACCAAAAAAGTGTAAAAATGTTTTACAAATTAGAGACATTTTTTGTCCAATCTTTTATGTCAAAAATTTACAAAAAGTGTCCCGCGATGTACATCCATGTTCAATCACGGCGCCCAACAGACCAGAAAAATAGACACAAATCTAAACGGTCTGCCTCGATGGGAGGGCTACCGCCAACTGCTGTCTCTTCGCTTTGACAGGTGTTATATTGTCAAGGGCAGGGCCACCCAGTGACGTAACCAGGTTACTCCGCCCCCTTCTGACATCACATGCCAGCACATGACATCAGAGGGGGTGGGGCCCCCGAGTTACGTACCCAGGTGACCCCGCCCTTGCCTAGAAAAGAACTGTCAAAGCACACATAGCAGAAGCCCTACTGTCAGGAAAGAAGAAGAACCCGTATTGCCGTACGAAGGAGCACGGTGCGCAGGCGCGTGCACGAAGGAACGGACGGCACGACCGTTCGTGCGCACGCACGAACGGGGTAGCGCGCACCCCCGTTCGTGATTATTCTTGGCGCCAAAAGGACTATTTAAACGGAACAATGACATGAGATAAATGCCGTTTGGTCTACAGCGTTCCTGAGTATCCTGTTACCTGTTCATCTGCCTGACCTGCTCCTTGATTACCGGCTTGATTCTGACACTGCCACTTGCTGCCTGCCCTGACCTTTGGCTTGCCCTGACGATTCTTCTGCCTGCTCCCTGGTACCACGCCGCCCGCCTGTTGATGACCCGGCTCCTGTCTGACCATCCTTCTGCTTAACCCCTCAGTTCCTGACCGGCCTGGCTGCTGCTTGTTCCAGTCTGTTTCCAGCCTTCTCATCCAGCATCATCTGCTTGGTTCAGCCCCGCAGAGCGATTTTCCAGCTGTTCTCCAGAGTGTCTCCTCTGCTCCAGCTCGCTGCATCACCTGCCCTGCCGGCGACCATCGCACCTGTGTTCCAGTCAAGCACTCGTGCCATCCTGCACTCTTGAGCTTCCTGTCTACCATATCAGGGGCTCCTGAGTCAGGGTTGTAAGAGAGGCTGTCCTCGGCTATTGCAGACTCCACCACCAGGTACGTGACACCTACCATCTAGCATTTACATTATGTACTATTTTGGGTCCATCGGGCGCTGTAACTGAACATGAATGTACACTATGGAACACTTTTTTAACATTCTTGAGATTGGTCAAAAGATGTTGCTTGGGGTTTTACATTTTGACAATTTTTGTATGAATGGGTAGGGGTACGATGTACCCCATACTCAGTCACATGGGGGGGCAGGATCTGGGGGGGTTAAAGGGGGTTTCCAGATTCTGATAAGCCCCCTGCCCGCAGACCCCAACAACCGCAGCCCAGGGTTGCCGGGAAGAGGACCTTGTCCCCATCAACATGGGGGCAAGGTGCTTTGGGGTGGGCGGAGCAGAGCCCCCCTGCCCCAAAGCACCCACCCCCCCATGTTGAGGGCATGTGGCCTGGTACGGTTCAGGGGTGGGGCACTCGATCACCCCCCCATCCTGTCCGGCCTGGTTACATGCTTGGATAAGGGTCTGGTATGGACTGGGGGGAGGGATCCCATGCAATTTTTTATCTATATTGCCAGGAGCCGGCAATACATTACAGCCGTGAGCAATTTTAACCACTTCAGGATTTCACACTTTAGGACCAGAGCACTTTTTGCGATTCGGCACTGCGTCGCTTTAACTGACAATTGCGCGGTCGTGCAACGTTGTACCCAAACAAAATTTGCGTCCTTTTTTTCCCACAAATAGAGCTTTCTTTTGGTGGTATTTGATCCCCTTTGCGTTATTTATGATCACCGCTATAAACTAAAGAAGAGCAGCAATTTTGAAAAAAAAAAACTAATTTCTTACTTTTTGCTAAAATACAAATCCAAAAAAATAAAATAAAAAATGTTTTCATCAGTTTTGGCCGATTTCTATTTTTCCTCATATTTTTGGTAAAAAAAAAATCGCATCACTAGTAATGGCGGCGATCTGCAATTTTTAGCGGTACTGCGATATTGCAGCGGCCATGTCGGACCATTTTGACACTTTTTTGGGACCATTGGCACTTATACAGCAATCAGTGCTATAAAATGCACTGATTACTGTGTAAATGCCATTGGTAGTGAAGGGGTTAACCTGGAGGGGGATCTCTAAGAGTTAACTGTGTTCCCTGGGTGTGTTCTAACTATATGTGGACTGGTCTGGCAGGGGGAGGGGAGTGATCACGGCTTCCATATACAGGAAGCCTGTGATCACAGCCCTTCCCCCTCTATGAGAACGGAGATCCATGTTTACATACACGGACCTCCGTTCTCTCACTGCCAGGGGGGGGGCAGCGCAGGTAGTCGGCAGCGATCGAGTCCGCCCTACCCGCTCCCTGGCCCCCCCACGGAACACAGTGAGCGCGCTCACAGTGTGGGATCTCGCAGCCTCCATCATATGACGGCGGTTTGCGGTTTCTCGCCGTCAGACTCTGGTCGGCAAGTGGTTAAATTACTTTTTTCTTTAGAAATGTCATTTTGCTCCGGCACTGTTCTAAACATTACCCAGATGTGCCACTTTACAGGCAGACCAAGGGGACCCCCCAGGCACGATATTTAAGTGAATTTTTCATTTTTATTGTTTCAATTTAATCATCATTATAATCATTGCTCCTTTAAAAACGAAGTTCGAATCCCATTGACGGCCATAATTCCCGCATATGTGAGCTGACAGGCATTTTGCCGGCAATAGCGCTCTGTTCCATTTGCATGTGCGCCCAGTTTCAGAGAGTTGAAGTCTTAATTGCCTTTAATTGGGTGCTATTTTTAGGCACTGCTGGAGCACATTTTGGCGCTATAGTAAATTACCCCCTTTGAGTCGCTGACCTGGGACAAACATGTAGATTAGCAAAGTCAGAGTTGAAGTTCATCCCTAACCAAAACTCTTTTAGTTTTGGATAGAATGGGCAAAAGATAAAGTGGTTATAAACCCAAACACAAACATTTAATGTATAGCAGTTTATCAATTCTTAGATGTGATGGCTGCATTTATTTTTTACATTAGTCAACAGTGCCCTGATTAGTGCAGCCCCATCAGTTCCAATCAGTGCCCATCAGTGTAACTTATCAGTTCCACCTGACAGTGCCCATCAGTGCCGCCTATCAGTGCCCATCAGTACATCCTCGTCAGTGCCCATCAGTGCCGCCTATTAGTGCCTCCTATCAGTGCCCATCAGTGCAGTCTTGTCAGAGCCCATCAGTGCTGCCTATCAGTGTAGCCTCACCAGTGTCCATCAGTGTAGCCTCATCAGTGCGCATCAGTGCAGCCTCATCAATGCCCCTTCATTAGTGCTGCCTCATCAGTGCAGCCTCGTCAGTGCCCCCTCATCAGTGCAGCCTCAGCAGTGCACATCAGTGCACAACAGTGCAGTCTCATCAGTGAAGAAGAAAAATCACTTAATTGCAAAACAGAAAATAAGAAAATGGGTTTTTTTACATTTTCAGTCTTTTTTTCATGTGTTTAGCAAAAAATAAAAAAAATTAAATACCACCAAAAGAAAGCTTTATCTTTCTCAAACAATTATAAAAAATTCATTTGGGTACAGTTTTGTGACAGCACTTAAAGCTAAAAATTGGCCTGGGCAGGAAAGGGAATGAAAGTGCCCAGTGGTGGCTGGTGCTAAACATTTTTGGGGGGCGGCAAACAAACCCCCCCAAGTCCGCACTCACCCCTCCAGTGGTCACATCACCCTGGCTTCTCCTCCCGGCCAACCTGGTCTTCTTCAGATCCGCCTCCTGTCCTGATTGGCCAGGAGGAGAAACCGGAAACCGATAGCGAATATTGATTCGCTAGTATCAGAAGTGGGAGGGTTCAGGGCACAATGCTCTGCACCCCGAGCCCAACCTTTTTCAAGCCAATTAAAACCTCAGGCTCTAATCATGTGCTTGAAAAAAAAACCTAATAGAAAGGCATTATTCTGGCACCCCGCACATGCAAATTAGGGGGGTTGCACCCCCTATGGACCATTGGACCGGCTGTTACTGGTTTAAAGGGACAATTAAAAGGGCATATAATCTGACATTATTCCCTAGATTCAATACAACACAGCAAAATTGAGTCATACGATTCTGAATTGTGAGCACCAAGATTTAGTCATTGTAGATGTTTCATGGTAGACTCTGTGTCATGATGGCCATTTGAATTGCTTGGACCTTTTTTTTGGTTTGGGGTCATTAATAACTGTAATGTACAATCATTCTGCTGATTTAGAAGCAATAACTCTTTGATTTGGGCCACCCAGGAACTCATTTGCTTGTGCCAATGGTGGAGGGAGATGCTGAGAACCCTTTTGAAGCTGGCTTCTTTTATGAAAATCCATTCAGCTGTTACGTATAAACTGTCTGCCTGACACCAAATCCAAAACCTGCCAACTTCACCACAATGGCTCTGTTAGAAGCTATTGTGACACGCCGACTCGTGTGTTTAGAGTTTGAAAGACGGGTCTTAGGAGACAATGCAATAGGTGTGGTGCAGTACAGTGTTCTCCTTCCTCAAGGACAATGGATAACCTCTGCTTGGCCTGCAAAAGGCCGTGAGCAGTGTAGATTGGTGGAAATCTTTATCTGTAATAGGTATATATTCCTCTCACTTCCTGTTTTGGATATGAGATGTGAAGTGAAGGGACATCTACCAATGAGACACAGATGGCTTAGCATCCACCTCAGGCAGTTCCTGTACAGCATGACTGGAGTGTGAGAGGAATAAGCAGCACAAGTAGACAATCCTCATGGAACATGCAAAACAGAAAGAAGCAGGGCACCAGATGAGTGTCAGAATGTAACAATTACATTTTTATTCAGTGTCCACTTACATTAAAGAAACCTGCATGCACAGTGACAACTGGGGCTTGATAAAGGAGGTGGGGCCTTGGAAACACGTCATTCACTATCCCCTGTCACTGTTGATGGGAGTGAGATGCCGCTGATTGTCTTCCATGAGGGGGTCCTAATCTATGCCTTGCAGCTGCTTCTGGTTCATCCATCCCATCTGAGTGCCTGTCTGAGCTCATCAGAGTACCTGTCATCCCATCTGGGGTATCTGTCACCCCTATCTGCAGTACCTGTCACCCCATCTAGAGTACCAGTCATCCCGCCTGAGTACCTGTCATCCTGCTTGAGTACCTGTCATAGCATCTGAGTACATGCCATCCCGTCTGAGTACCTGTCACCCTGCCTGAGTGCCTGTCATACCATCTGAATACCTGTCACCCCGCCTGAGTACCTATCATACCATCTGGGGTACCTGTCACCTCACCTGGAGTACCTGTCATCCTGCCTGAGTACCTGTCACCCTGCATGAGTACCTGTCATACCATCTGGGGTACCTGTCACCCCATCTGAGTGCCTGTCACACTGCCTGAGTACCTGTCATACCATCTGAGTACCTGTCATACTATCTGAGTACCTGTCCTGTGAGCCCATCAGGAGTACCTGTCCCGTGAGCCCATCAGTGCCTGTCGTGTTGCCCAGCAGTACCTGATGTGCAGCCAATTACTACCTGACATGCAGCCCATTAATCCCTGACGTACAGTCCATTAGTCCCTGATGTACAGCCCATCACTACCTGTCATGCAGCCCATCAGTGTCTCCTGTCATACAGCCACCATGTCCAGAAGAGTATACACTCCAGAAGAGGCATATCAAATCCAAAGCCTGACCGATGAGAGCAGCGGGGAGCTCTCACCGCCAAGTTACAGTTCTGATTCCGGTTCGGAATACGAGCCCGTCGAAGGCAGTACATCGTCATCCAAAATTGAGGAGGAAGCAGTCCATCCTAAAAGCAGACGGTCTGAAGACCAGGCAGCTACCAGCCCAATGGCCAATCGGCAAATGCCAATGGCACTAGACCTCAGGAGGAAAGGTCCAGTACAAGCACTGGAATTTCACGGGCAAAGAATTAGGGCCCAAACCTAGTTTCCGGATGCCTTGGCAAACCCATTGTGGCTGCTTTCTAGCACAGGGTCAGCCACAATCCCCCCTTTTACGGCACAGCCAGGTGTGCAGGTCAACACCAAAGGGTTTTCCGAAACAGATTTTTTAAATTTATTTTTTCCTAATGAGCTAGTGCAAAGGATTGTGGACTGGACAAACCTTTTTGTCCGTCAATACATTGAGAAGAACCCCAACTCATACTATGCCCGTCCTCTTGAGTGGAGACCCCTAACAGTGATGGAGCTTAAATTGTTTTTAGGCCTGATGCTCAACATGGGACTTACAAAAAAGAACATATGTGCATGCCTTTCGTGTGTACAAAGGCAAAGATTCCCAACTCCAGCCCCCTGAGTGTCCAACCTGCATGGGAATAAGCAGGAAAATTGTCTGGGAGTTGGCATTCCCACTCCTCGAAAAAGGATATCACATTTACATGTACAATTACTATACCAGTTTGCCCCTTTTCCGCCACCTATATCTGAAGAAAACTTTGGCCTGGTAAAGCAAGAAAAAATAGGAAGGGCTTTCCACAGCATCTAGTCACCACAAGTGTACAAAGGGGGGAATCAGCAAGCCTGAGGAACGAGGAAGTGTTGGCCGTGAAGTGGAGGGGTAGGAAAGATGTGTACATCATGTCCACCATCCACGATGACACCTCGTTGGAACTTCACAGAAGACGCTGTCCTGTTCAAAAGCCTTGCTGTATCCACGAGTACAGTAAATTCATGGGGGGGGGTGGATTTAAATGATCAAATGTTGCAGCCCTATCTATCAACCCGAAAGTCCCTCTCCTGGTACAAAAAAGTCTCCATTTACTTTTTCCATTTGGCTATGTACAATGCGTACGTCACCTATCAGAAATCAACGGATATACCCAACACCTTCCTAAAATTAATTGAAGACATCGTCACTGCCCCTTATATCAAAAAGGATCCCCCCAGAAAGCATTCGCTCCAATTGTGTTAGCAGACTGCATGAGCTCCATTTTCCTGACAATATTCCACCACCAGCAACCAGAAAAAGACACCAAAATTTTTTGGGTGTGCAGCAAAAGAGGAGTTAGGAAAAGCACCAGTTTCCATTGTCCCCAATGTCCCTCCCAACCTCGCCTTTGCATCGGAGAATGCTTCAGACGCTATCACACTCTCTTAAACTATTAGCCCATATTTCTTGTAGACTGCCATTTCCCCATTTTCAATTCTTTTGCTGATTATTTCCCTGGTGCCTCAACCAACCATATCAAGGCCTTCCATGTGAACAGACCCTTGCCTGTTCATCGACAATGCTTCTGCCTGCCGTCTGCATTGTTTGTCTGCCATGTTTCTGCCTTTCACGTGAACTGAACCTGGACTGTATGGACTATGCATCTGCCTACGTCTGTTTCTGCCTTTTACTTGCACTGACCTTGGCCTGTTGACCATGTTTTTGCCTGCCCCTTGGTCTAATCTTTCACCCTGCTACATAGGGGTTTCACATATGTGAGGGGCTCCAGAATAGTGTTCTATATTGAGAAAGACAGTTTTTCTCTTTGTTTTGTAATTCCCAGAACAGGGTCTGGTGTCTGGAGGCTTCAAAGCATTTGGGTGGGAGAAGCCTCTACCCCTGTCCCCATTCTTTCCTGACCGGGGCCCTAAGCTTAATGGTCCTGCCTGCTGCCTGGACAAATACTTTGGCTGTGCTGACAATATCTCTGCCTGCACTGACCCAGGACTTTTTATGGACCATGTGCCTGTTGCCTGGACCAATACTTTGGCTGCATTGACCATATCTCTGCCTGCAGCCTGTATTAACTATGGACAGTATTCCTGCCTGCTGCATGGATGATCATTTCGCTTCTGCTGACTACATCCCTGCCTGCTACCTGGACCAATGCTTTGGCTTTGCTGCCAATATCTCTACCTGTACTGACTATGGGCAGTATTCCTGCCTGCTGCCTGTTTTGCTGTCGCTGTCCACGTTTCTGCCTGCTGCCTGGACCGATGCTCTCCTCTGTGGACCACTGCACTACTAAAACCGCAGGTAATCTTTTGTTTACACTTTGCTCAGCATAATGTATTTTGGTTTGTAATTGGTCTGTACAGTACATGCCCTGTGTTAGAAATATGAAGGGCCTTCAACAATGTGATAGGTTGGCAGGATAATTTAAGTCCTTAGAACACCTGGAGGTGCTACTTGGATTTTGTGCCCCTGTATGTGGCTAGTCTGTGTAAAAGTCTCACACATGTGGTATTGCCATACTCAGGAGGAGTAGCAGAATGTATTTTGGGTTGTCATTTTTGCTACGTACATGCTTTGTTTTATAAATATCTTATAAATAGACAACTTTGTGTAAAAAAAATACGTTTTCATTTCTTTTCCACATTTTCCAAAAACTTCTGAAAAAAATGAACTATTGAAAAGACTCATTTTGCCTCATAGATTATATGTTGGGGTGTTTGCTTTCCAAAATGGGGTCATTTTGTGGGTGTTTCCATTGTCCTGGTGCTCCAGGGCCTTCAAAAGTGTAATAGGTGGTTGAGAAATGAGATGCGTGATTTATGCTCCTAGAACGCCTGAAGGTGCTACTTGGATGTTGGGCCTCTGTACGTGGCCAGGCTGTGTAAAAGTCTCACACATGTGGTATTGCCATACTCAGGAGTAGAGTTGAGCGAACCTCTGGAAGTTCGGGTTCTGCTGGTCCGTCCGAACTTCGGGACAAAGTCCGGGTCCGGGTCCGGACGGAACCCGAACGATCGCACGGACAACGAACCCCATTGAAATCAATGGGGACCCGAACTTTTATGCACAAAAATGGCTGTAACAAAGTCCTGGAAAGCCCTAGAGGGCTGCAAAAGGAAGTAAAATGGGGGTAAGGGTAGGGCAAGTGCCCTACAAAAAAATGGGGCCAGGGAAATAACTGTAAATATTTAAAAAAAAATAAAAACATAAAAAAAGCAAAAATGGAGGTGAATGTGGATCATCTTCAAACTGTGTCTGAAAAGTATTAATTAATGGTAGAAGCCATATAACTGTTCTAA
>BLSH010455365.1:783107-797306 GCA_018402905.1 Glandirana rugosa
ATTTTAGTAGCGGATGAGGATATCCCAGTCCAAGGACGACAACGGCATTTCCTGTCTAATAACAAGATATTAGTAGAGGATCAAGATTTCCCTCTCCAAGGACGACCAGGACATTCCCTGTCTAATAACAAGATTTTAGTAACGGATGAGGATATCCTAGTCCAAGGACGACAACGACATTCCCTGTATAATAACAAGATTTGACCAGCAGGAACCTCTCCCTTTAGAACTAGTAGATGATTATAGAACAATAATCTGTCCCTTACAGCAACAGCAGGAACCTGACCCTATTGGAGTAGGCGATGATTTTAGAACAATAATCTGTCCTTACAGGACAAGCAGGAACCTCTCCCTTTAGAACTAGGAGATGATTTTAGAACAATAATATGTCCCTTACAGCAACAGCAGGAACCTGATCCTATAGGAGTAGGCAATGATTTTAGAACAATAATCTGTCCCTTACAGGACCAGCAGGAACCTCTCCCTTTAGAACTAGGAGATGATTATAGAACAATAATCTGTCCTTTACGGCAACAGCAGGAACCTGACCCTATAGGAGTAGGCGATGATTTTAGAACAATAATCTGTCCCTTACAGGACCAGCAGGAACCTCTCCCTTTAGAACTAGGAGATAATTATAGAACAATAATCTGTCTCTTACAGCAACAGCAGGAGCCTGACCCTATAGAACTAGAAGATGATTTTAGAACCATAATCTGTCCCTCTAAGCAGTAGACTCTACCTAGTCCAGTCAGATCGTTCTGTAATGCAGGATGAGATCTGCAATCTGTCCCTCTAAGCAGTAGACTCTACCTAGTCTAGCCAGACCGTTCTGTAATGCAGGATGAGATCTGCAATCTGTCCCTCAAAGCAGTAGTAGTGGTAATCTCTACCTAGTCCACAATCAGATCGTTCGGTAATGCAGGATGAGATCTGCAATCTGTCCCTCAAAACAGATCATTCTGTAATGCAGGATGAGATCTGCAATCTGTCCCTCAAAGCAGTAGTGGTAGTAATCTCTCCACAATCAGATCGATGAGATGTTATTATATATATCTGCAATCTGTCCCTCACAGCGCCGGCAGCATCCTCTCCCTGCACTAGTCAGAGAGCATGTGACTGCAGCACTAAGTGACTCCAGCTTATAAAAGGCTGGGTCACATGATGCACTGGCCAATCACAGCCATGCCATTAGTAGGCATGGCTGTGATGGCTTATAAGGGCAAACCAGTGAAATGCTTGTTGATTGGCTGCCCTGCCAGGACCCAAACTTTTTTCAAATGTCCGGGTTCGGGTGCAGGTCACGGACACCCCAAAGTTCGGTATGGACCCTAACTTTACAGTTCGGGTTCGCTCAACTCTAATGCTTGGTTTATGTTTCACTTCTCCAAATTTTTGTGGATTGCTCCACAGCCTAGCCCCTGAGCCCTTTGACTGGCCCTGGTCGGAGGGTAACTGTTGTCTGACAGTTTTTACCTTAAAATGTATTCTATATGAGTATTTTTAAAGTGGATGTAAACCCAATTCATTAAATTTGAGCTGGGCACATATATCTGCAGTGTTTTCTTATTGCTCTTCAAAATCCTATAGCTGTCTCCTGCTCCATTCCTCTGTTATCAGCATGACAAGTTTTCTGACACATGAAATAAAACCAGCCTGAGTTTTGTGTGAGGGTGGGTGCTATATATAGATTATCAGAAAACTGCTTTACTCACAGAGCAGCTCTGAGAGTCTCTCCCTATCTGGAGGGGGGGGGGGTGTGCCTTTCCTCCAATCAGCTCTCACACAGTGTAATCCAACACTACACTGTTACTGAGGAATGAGGAAGTGAAAATTCCAACACCATGTGTACTTTCTAAACAGTATATAAAGTTGAAGACAGCAGGCATACATGTAAAACTTATATAGGGAGATTTGTTTAATCTCTTTGCATCATCTGAGGCTGTTCACTTTACTGGGTATATGGAGGATTTATATCCACTTTAAGTTGTACTATATCCACTTCCCGACCAGCGCTGTAAATAGGCGGCGGTCGGCTTTGAGCGGCTCTACCGGGACATAGCCTGCACCTGCAGGCTATATCCCGGTATCATTTTTTAGAGCTGGCGGTCGGCTATCCAGGGGTAACAACCGATCCAGCTTGGGAGTCGCTCGGTCGTTATCCCAGGGGGCGGGAGGGGACACCCCCCCTTCCGCCGCTCTTCTCCGGCCTCCTGTCCCACCAGGAGACCGGAGCGATGATCTGGATCTTTCAGACCCCCCAGCCTTCCAAAAAGTGTACCTGTCACCTTATATTACTATCACAAGGGATGTTTACGTTCCTTGTGATAGCAATAAAAGTGATCAGATTTTTTTTTTTTAAAGGAACAGTATTAAAATCTAATAAATAAATAAAATTAAAATAAATAAATAATTTAAAGCGACACCGTCCCCGCGAGCTCGCGCAGCAAAGAAAACGCATACATAAGTCGCGCCCGCATATGAAAACGGTGTTCACGCCACACATGTGAGGTATTGCCGCGATTGCCAGAGTGTGAGCAATAATTCTAGTAAAAGACCTCCTCTGCACCTCTAACCTGGTAACCGATAAAAATTTTTAAAGCGTCACCTATGGAAATGTTTAAGTACCGGACTTTGTCGCCATTCCGCGAGTGCGCAAAATTTTCAACTGTGTCATGTATGGTATCTATTTACTCGGCATAACATCCTCTTTCACAATATACAAAAAAATTGGGCTAACTTTACTGTTGTCTTATTTTTTAACTCAAAAAAGTAAAATTTTTCCAAAAAAATCGTGCTTGAAAGACTGCTGCGCAAATACCGTGTGACAAAAAGTATTGCAACGATCGCCATTTTATTCTCTAGGATGGTTGAAAAAATATATATAATGTTTGGGGGTTCTAAGTAATTTTCTAGCAAAAAAAACTGTTTTTAGCTAGTAACCAACAAATGTAAAAAAGGGGCCCAGTTGGTAAGTGGATATTATGCCTTTTATTCATATCCCTGCACAGGATTATTACAGCAGTATTTTTTTCATATCTTAATAAAAATTGTACCAGAACCGTCAGTTTCCACTGCTTAGAGTTTGATGACTGGCTTAAATATTGCCCAAAATAAACTACAGAGAAACAACTTAAATACGCATTTGAAATGTATATATGGGAGTTGTTTTACCAATCAAAAGATTGAAATTCTGTTCAGTGCGTCTTGTAATCCACAGAAAAATGGCACCTGGCCACACAGGATCAGCAGATTGTGAAGCTAAAACAGTAAAAGATGATGAGAATTGGCTTAAGCTTGGCTCTCTGCCCCATAGAAGAACCCCACTAATGCGTTTAGCTAATGTGGGGCTTAAAGTACTAAAGGCAAAACTTTTTTTTTAGTTTTGCATAGAGTGGAGAGGGATCAAAACCCCTGTCAGTTGTTATTGCAGTCTGTGCCCCTGTTAGGGGGATTCATCTTCTCTATTTGTCCTGTTTACCATTGTCAATGAAAGTGAAAGTAAAAGAAAATCCCAAATTTTGGGTTGTCCCCAGAAAAGTAATAGAGGGGAAATCTTCCAATGGGGACACTAGTTCTAGTGATCAGGGGGTTCCCAATGAATTAGCTTAATTTGCAGGGATTTCCTCTCACTTCCTGTTTGGCTATGGGACAGGAAGTGAAGGGAAATCTTTGCAATGGGACACAGATGGTGGAAAAAAAAAATCTGATAGGGGTTATAACCCTTCCTTGCTCTAACCAAAATGAAAACAAAAAGTTTGCCTATAGTTCTATTTTAATCATAGAGCCCAGCCAATGCTTTGGGGAGTTATGGGTGGAGAACAGAGCTGAAGCCAATTCTGATCATCTTTTACTATTTTAGCTTTACAGTCTGCTGATCTTGTGTGGCCGGGCACCATTTTTCTGTAGTCTAAGATGAGCCTGACAAGCCTTAAAGTGGAGGTCAGGCGCCCGCCACCGCCCCTTTAAAAATGAAAACTCAGCAGCTACACATACAGTAGCTGCTGACTTTTTACTTTAGGACACTTACCTGTCCTGGAGTCCAGCAATGTTGCAATGAGATTGAGATTGCAATTGACAATAAAGGTGGCCACAACATACGGCCGGTTTAGTAATGGATGAATAATAGTGTTCTTTTTTTATAGTAAACTCTTAATTTAAAGAGATAAAGTGTGAATAAAAGAAATAGAGATGAGATCTATACTCCATAGGCAACAGTACATTAAACCAGTCCTTAAAAGTATTGGTGGTACAATAAGCAAGGTGTAACACATCTAGGTTTAGGATGTCCTAAAGAAGGGACAGACAAGGTAAAAAAATCCATGAACACCCGGCTGGGTAATTTGCTGTAACCAGGACAAACGGAGTTGCTTTAGACTGAAAAGTTGCCTATGGGTGCTAACAAGAGTCTTTGTCCCTGCAGGAGGGGAAATCCCACTTTCCGTCGAGGAAATTTTATAGATATTTATAGAGATGGAAGAAAGAACAGAGACATGTAAAAGAAAGGGAAGTGGAGAATCTGAGGGACTTGGAGGGGGAGAGAGAAAGAATTGTGGGGGGGAGTGGGTGAGTGGTTTGGGAACAAGAGTAGCTAGTAGTCCTACTGGAGCTCACCCGTATCAGCATGCACAGCGCTGGGTGCAAGGGGTTCATTGTATTTCTCAGAGAAGGTGAACTGGGTCCAATAGAACTTGCGGAAGCGGGCTTCTTGTTTCCTCAAGGATGAGGTGAGGTCCTCCTTATGCATGATGTCATTCACTGACTTTATCCACTGTTGCACAGTAGGGGGCAAGGGGGATTTCAACAATGCTTGGATACACGCCCTGGCTGCATTGATAGGGTGTCACACTAGGGAGTGATGTTACATCGGTTTGGACCAGGAGCTAAGATGCAGAAGACAGGTAGCTGGGACAAGTCAGTCAGGTCATGGATCAGGGCACATATGTCTCGCCAGAAAGGTTGGATCCGTGCAGAAAATATGATATAACATCCCTCTCTCCATGCCGCATCTCTAGCAGCTGGGACTAACATTTGGGAATACTGTACACCAAAAATATGGCGCTCAACCAAGCTGTGCAGAATATACACCATAAGTACAATCAACAAAGATCATAATCATTGTAAAGTGCAAAATCGTGCAGTTAGTGCTGAAGTATAATGAACATAATTGCAAAACCACTAAAATTCATAATAATGTGAAAAATTATTGTGATATATGACCCAATCTATATGAAAAAGAGAAAGTTCAACCAAGTTCATCAGAAAAAAAATTCATCAAAGTTGTAAGCCACAAATGGTATCAAACTATAGAGTTGGATATATGGAATCTTGGGGTGAATGCAATCACTTATAGATAAGAGGTTAGGGGTGAAGTCTGATAAGACAAAACGCGTCGGGAGCTGCCGACCCCAAATTGCTGCGTCTGTAATTTTATACCTCAGCTGATTTATATGTTTTTTATCTTGCCTTCCAATAAATATACCTCATCAAGGAGGTTTTTACACTATTGAAGCTTTTTTATCTCCTTTTTTGGATCTATACCCTCTACACTGGGAGTACTTGTGGGGAGTCAACCCTGGATGGTGGATGTCCTCTTCCGCACTAACCTTATTGGAATATGGAATAATGTCTGGAGTCCTACAACCAACCTGTGGCTGCCAGACTTACAAGTAAGACCAACTTTTGCCTGTGTCGTCTTGGGATAGTGTGACGTATGTTTCCTAGTTCCCGGACATCCGGAGTCCTATAGATGTATTTGGGCGCAAATATATCTTATTCTGGTAAGCCTCTTATCTATAAGTGATTGGATTCACCCCAAGATTCCATATTTCCAACTCTATAGTTTGATACCATTTGTGGCTTACATCTGGTCGAACTTTGATGAATTTATTTTCTGATGAACTTGGTTGAACTTTGTCTTTTTCATATAGATTGAGTCATATATCACAATCATTTTTCACATTATTATGAATTTTAGTGGTTTTGCAATTATGTTCATTATACTTCAGCACTAACTGCACGATTTTGCACTTTACAATGATTATGATCTTTGTTGATTGTACTTATGGTGTATATTCTGCACAGCTTGGTTGAGCGCCATATTTTTGGTTTACAGTGTGCTTATTAACGACAAGTTTAGTTGTAGTGTGGCTGTTCACCCTCCTTTCCTTCCTTTCTTTTTTGCCTATAGCGCAGTATTTCTCTATAAAGTTCAACATTTGGGAATATGCTGTGGAGTCTGACTGGAACTCTATACCAGTGAGCTAGGAGCTTGTAACCAGATTATTGTAACCATGAGGAAATTAAGGATTTACATGTGAAAAAGAAGATGAACTCTCTATGCTCTGGTGTTAGATGTAGGTCCAAGTCTTTTTCCCACTCAGTGAGGAAAGGAGGTAGGTAGCCCTTTGGAGGAGATGTCAGCGCAGCATAGGCACGTTGATGCCTCAGTTTGTGTATAAAAGGGAAAATTCAGTAAACGGTATCTCATCCAGACTTTGGAAAAATTACATGGGGTTGGGGTAGACTGGTCCCCAACTGGTTACCCCCAGGGGCAAGAGTTAGTTTGGATTGTCTCGGTACCAGCTTACAGAGTATCATAACAAAGGTACTGTATATAAAAAAAAAATCAAATTTTATTTATATACAGTTTTTAAAAGCAGAGCATAGGCCACAGAAAGATTGTACCTAATAAGGTGGTAGAGATGAACTCTCGTTTGAAAAAGGTGGGTGGCGAAGTTACAGCTGTGAGGCGTGTTACGGAAAGTTAAGTAGGTAGTGTCTAGGTTGGTAGGCCTGTCAGGGTGGGGGTGGGGAGCATCGACTGGTTTCCAGCACTCATTTGTCCAAAAGCCTAATAGTCTGCATTTATTGGTATAAACTGGAGGTGCTGGGTTTAGTGGTAGACACTAAGCCATGTGTGTTGGGTGGATGGTGGCTGGTCTGTGTCTACTAATTGGAGGATTAGGATTGAGGATGGCCTCAAGTAACACAACATAAAATATAGTTTAAGTGGCAAGTGAAAGATCAATTGGAGGGTCATTGGTTAATGAAAGATTCCCAGACATTGAAAAACGTGTGGACCTGTGTTTCCTTATATAAGGAGGCCTCCACCCATTCCAATGTAAAAAACACAAAAAAGTTTATCTACAAACAAATAGGTAGTGGGGGGCCAGAGAAAATCCATTTGTGCAGGGTAGCTTTCCTTGCCATGAGAAATATAACAGTGAGCAATTATTTGCAGCCTATTGAATTTTTTTGCTCCTGGAATGTCTGTCAGGCCAAAAAGTGCCCATTCTGGGGTTAGGGGAAAAGAGTTTACTAAATATGTGGTATTAATTATTTTTTATACAGGGCCATACATAAAGAGGAACAAATTGAGAAGAAAGGGGGCACAAAGGGATTTGGATCCAAAAGAGTGTAAGTCCTATGATGAGATATATACATACACATCTGTGCTCTAATTTTCAAATATGGAGACTGACAATCTCTGTTAATCTCGGCTATGATCGCAGAGATAGACATCTTCTTATTGATACGTGGGAAAGACCGCTTCTTCAAACACCAAGCCTGAATTGCATTCATCTTCATTGTCTGGATATCTAAGCAAGGACTAAGAAACACTCAAGTGTTTGAACTTGCAGAGGGCCCTTCAGAGACAGGCCTTGACTTGTGGCTGTTTTGTTGCATTTTCTGTTGGGTTCCTCCCCCCAACAGGCACTCCAAGTTTATCAATGTAGCACTGGGTAGAGGGCCCCCAAAAGGCCTTTTGTGAGGGCCAGCAGCCCGTCTGTGTGTTGGAGCGGTTTGTGGCCTGTGAAACACGCAGGATACATTGTTGAAAATCTGAATTGCAGGCCGATTAATTAGCTCTGAATCACGTTACAAAGTGATTGTTCTGGAGATGGACGGGATGATTAATGAGAGCTGGTTATTTAAAACAAGAGGCTCCTTCTCACATGAGGTCAGTCTATTATTTCGTATCTTCTCCTGTGTGTTCCCCCAGTGTTCTGACTGCCTGGAGACTTCATGGTTTTGTAGAAGAGTTTTTGTCAGACGTGACCTCCAGGAACGAAAGAAGCAGCTGGAGTTTAACGGTACAAAGAGGAACCAGAAACTGGTGCACTTCTTGTTACACAAATAAATATCCTCATTTTATAAAGAATGAGATCTGTTTCCTGTATATAAGTGGCAGGCAATACAAAAGTTTACAAAAGAGAAAACTTCAGTAAAGTTTGTACCTGCTGGGCTCCTTATTAAAGCTAGGCTACATACATTACTTGAATTAACCCCATACACAGGAGCATGTCTAATTTAGGTGGCCATTTTTGCTGGAATAAAATATCTGTGCAAAAGATCAAAAAATCATGAAAATGAAGCAGCCACCAAACAATTGTGATATAAATCCCTAAACAGTAAATAGACAACACAACATGCACAAAAAGTGTTAAATCATAGACCAATTAAAGTGCAATAAACATTATACAACAAATAAATAAAGTGCAAAGTGCTTGTGCAAAAAAGTCCATAAATGACTTCAGGAATATCTTGATTAATACTGATTGTTAAGTGAAAGTCCATGTATTTGGATAAATGTGTCCCCACTCTGCCACTTCCTGTTAAGAATAAAAGTGCTTCCACCACCATGTGTCACCGCTCAGGGAGGCCTCTTACCAGATCCAATGGACCATTATATTATAAATGGTCAGACAGCGCTCAAGTAAATTTCACCACATGGTGTCCCAATCTCTAACCCGTCCTCCAATGGGATCCTCTCATCCACCATGTGATGTCACCAGCGAAATTAAAACGAATACAGATCTATCATGAAGTAAGACCCAGTTTTATTAAAATAATAAGAAATAGCACCAAAAATTTGTAGCATAAAAACACCCAGAATATAAAAAACAATCGCAACTTTACCAATAGCAACTATTCCGGTGTAGGTGGCTGAAAAAAAAACGCATCAGGCTCCAGGCTTCGGTCGGCGGCCATGTGTGATGACGCTGTTTAACCAGTTATGATATAATGGTCCATTGGATCTGGTAAGAGGCCTCCATGAGTTGTGACACACAATGGTGGAAGCATTTTTTATTCTTAACGGAAAGTGTTAGCCACAGGAAGTGTGGGGACACTTGTATCCAAATACATGGATTTTCACTTAACAATCAGTATTAATCACAATATTCCTGAAGTAATTTATGGACTTTATTTATTTGTTGTATTATCTTTATTGCACTTTAATTGGTCTATGATTTAACACTTTTGTATATGTAGCGCTGCCTTTTGATATATTTACATTTTTGCTGGAACCCCCCCTCCCCCGGAAAACAATGTAAAAGCTGGTGCCATACCATTTTTTGCGAGGGAAGTGTGGATAACTGGCGCTAAACACAAAATATCATGAACATTAAAACCTTGTGGGTAATATTATGTGATCATGGGTTCAAAAGGAAGGGTAGGCAACACTCCACGAATACATTTTAGCAGCTTGAAATTTTGTTCATCAAATAGCCATGTACAAGAAAGGAGGTAGACGCGTTTCACTCGTACACCACAAGCTTAATCATTACAAAGACAGTACACAAATGTCAGCTATTTGAGGCTTCAGACTCAAAAAGTCACATCCCCCTCTAAAATAGCTGATGACAATTAGCATAAATTATGCACAGCACCTGAACATGTGAAAAACAACCCTGTTTAAAAACATATATAGATAACATTGTGCATAAAAGATACATAATGTCCTATATTCCAAGAACATATACAGAAAATAACAATATTTTTTCTCTTGTATTAACATCGTTGCCAAAAATTTGCTACATATGATTTCATAGGCAAACAATTTTAAGATGGTAATCCCATGCAACAATGTAAGTAAAAATATATAAACAACCACATACACTCCGACCACCACACAGGGCGGTTACAAGACACGCATATAACATTGAAACAAAAAAATCAAGATAAAATATAAAATAGAGAATCAAATCTTCTAATATAGGTGTGATCCGTATGTATGTTAATATATAGTATATAAATTGTGGTGGTACATAAACTGGATAAGATCCCAACTTCATCCCTGGACGGCAAGCAGCAACATAGAAAAAATATATCCTAAATTGATACCAATGCTTAACTGTTGCTGCATGCAGTCTCAGTTCACATACCTGGGATGCTGACACAAACCTGGATTTTGATAGTACTTTTTTTTTTTTTTCTTTATATAAGAATGTGTATATGTGAAAAATAAACTGCGCCGACCAATCCGATTGGCTACAAATTGTGGCATTCTGCTTCAAACTAGATGGTATTAGAGCCGCTTTTTCAGTCAGATCGTCCTGCAGTGGCGAGCCCAGGGCCAGATTAACATAGGGGCTATTGGAGCTGCAGCTCCAGGCCCCTTCCTTAAGATAGGCCCAGCCCAGTAGAGCGAGTGAGTCACTAATGCTGCCCATCCCTGCTCTGTGTGCAGTGTACACATGATATGTAACATTTTCTCTCACCCTCCTCTATTTCTCACCTCCTCTCTATTTAAATTAATTTGTTTCAATATTTAATTTGTTTTAACAAAAATTGTTTGCATTTTCATTGTATTTATTTCCATAAAAATGGACAACAAAATCCACAGCACCAGGTCCACAATGCTCCTAATCCGGCCCTGGGCGAGCCGAGGCGTGCACCTATGTGGGTCTGGCTGTCGGCTTGAGCGGTGTGTTCCTACCTTTAAATGTAATCATAGGTAATATAAAAAACGTAATGAATTGCCAAATAACAGACAGTCCAAGAGTCCAATCAATAGCTAGTGGTGGCAGCCATCCTCAGAGGCAAGCCAACTCTGTGAATACAAGCAAAAAAGGACAAAAGATGGAAGCGCCATCTGATTGCAGTATTAGGACGCACAATTTACTCATAAGGTTAAAAACACTCAGAGGAACAGAATAAAACAAAAGGTCATCTGGTGCATGGGGGGGGAGGCACTCCGATCCGTCCCACAGACATTGCGCTTTACATCAAGGACACAGTGACTGCTGGTGCTGGTAACAAGGCTGGATGGCATCCAGAGAAGCTGGGAAAGCCACCCTGGACCACAGTGGGGATGTGACGTCACCGAGGGTGGGAAGTAGGGCCAGGATAGACAAGGCCTATCACAGCGGATTTCTCCTGTGTGTATCCTGGCCCTACTCCCTGCCCTCGGTGACGTCACATCCGCCCTATGGTCCACGGTGGCTTTCCCGGCTTCTCTGGATGACATTCAACCTTGTTACCAGCAGTCACTGTGTCCTGGATGTACAGCACAATGTCCGTGGGACACAATGGAGTGTCCCCCCCTCCCCCCATGCACCAGATTAGCTTTTGTTTTATTCTGTTCCTGTGAGTGTTTTTAACCTTATGAGTAAATTGTTCGTGCTAAGTCTACACTCAGGTGGTGCTTTCTTATTTTGCCCTTTTATACCATTTTTTGCAACTCCCTGCTCTTTGGTTGTTAGGGTGCTTGAACAGCTGTGCACCAATGGTTGCTAGGATGCTGGGAGCTGGGTCTCACAAAGTCAGGGGCTACTAGGTCACTGGTGGCGTTGGTTGTTATGGTGCAGGCAGTCGCTTCCATCATAACAACCAGTGTCCTAGCTAAATAATGCTTCCTTGTGTATACAGGGCAACATTACAGAGCTACAGCGAGGACAGAGGGTCCATTATGAACACTTTGGCCTAGTGCCTCCCCCACAAGAGTCCTCCTTACCTCAGGAGCCCCATAAGAGTCTCTGTTACCTCAGGGTGCCCATCAGAGTCCCCCTTACCCCAGGGTCCCAATAAGAATCCCCCCTTACATAAGGGTCCCCATCAAAGACCCCTCTTACATCAGTACCCCATCAGAGACCCCCTTACCTTACATCAGGGTCCCCATCAAAGACCCTTCTTGCATCAGTATCCCCATCAGAGACCCCCTTATCTTACATCAGGGTCCCTATCAAAGACTCTTCTTACATCAGTATCCCCATCAGAGACCCCCTTACCTTACATCATGGCCCCCATCAGAGTAAGAGGGTACTCTTACATCAGGGTCTCCATCAGAATTTCCCCTTACATAAAGGTCCTTGTCAAAGTCCGCCCTTACCTTACATTTACAGCATTGATGTAGCAGCAGTGTGGGAACCAGGAGGCTGAGCAGGTCCATCCTACTGTGTATGCTGGGTCAAGCGATGGGATGGTAGGATGCTGACTGTCCTAACAATCAAGAACAGGGACAGTGACAGCACAGCAGTTGTACGTTGGAGTAAACCTGACCTAAAGTGAGACCTATGTGAGATCACAGTGGACCTACATTGAGTATATGTCACTTACCTTAGTTGCAGGCCAGATAAAATCTTGCACACGGTCGGATTTGGCCCATGGGCTGTAATTTGGAGACCTCTGTTCTAACTCAACAGATACAGATTAAATCAATTCAAATAGGTCTAACACCTCCATCTCCCTGACTTGGTATTGGGCTGTTATTCAGATATCCCTGCATACACCTTGCACTTTATATTGTCCCATTCCTGAGCTAGGCGGGGCATAGGGAAGCAACATCTCCCATTATGTTAAAAAGGTTCAAATTTAGGTTACTTAATTTTATTATTCTGTTTTTGCATTTATATATCTATGTTCTGGGTTTTCCCTATAGTTGTTTATCAGGCTCCCCAGTTTTACGCACTGACCATTATCTTTACAACCGTAATAGTTTTTCATAACCACCCATACTGTGCAGCGCTTGCGTGTTGTTCTATAACTCTGATTATTAGAGTTGAGCAAACCCAGACTGTAAAGTTCGGGTCCGTACCGGACTTTGGGGTGTCCGTGCCCCGAACCCGAACACGGATATTTCAAAAACAAGTCTGGGTTCGGTATTCGGGTATTTTGCGCGCCTTTTCTATAGCTGCAGGGCTGCCAATCAACAAGCGTTTTCTCGTTTGCCCTTAGAAGCCATCACAGCCATGCCTACTAATGGCATGGCTGTGATTGGCCAGTGCATCATGTGACCCAGATTATTTTTGGCGCCTGTTGAATAGCTGCAGGGCAGCAAATCAACAAGCCTTTCACTTGTTTGCCCTTAGAAGCCATCACAGCCATGCCTACTAATGGCATGGCTGTGATAGGCTAGTGCATCATGTGATCCAGCCTCTATATGAGCTGGAGTCACGTATGCCGCGTGTCACATCATCTCAGGCTAGTGTAGGGAGAGCATGCTGCCGGCGCTGTGAGGGACAGTTTACCCATCTAATATGATCTCATCCTGCATTACAGACAGATTCCTGGCGGTGCTGTGAGGGGAAAGCTTAGCGTTCTAAAACGATCTGATACTGGACTAGGTACAGTTTACTAGTGCTGTGAGGGACAGATTACCGATCTAATATCATCTCATCCAGTATTACAGAAAGGTTCCTGGCGGTGCTGTGAGGGGAAAGCTTAGCATTCTAAAACCATCTGATACTGCACTAGGAACAGTTTAAAATCATCTCCTAGTGCTATAGGGAGAGGTTCCTGCTGGTGTTGTGAGGGACAGATTATTGTTCTAAAATCTTCTCCTACTGCTATAGGGAGAAGTTCCTGCTGGTGCTGTGTGGGACAGATTATTGTTCTAAAATCATCACATACTGCTAGAGAGAGAGGTTCCTGCTGGTGCTGTGAGGGACAGATTATTGTTCTAAAATCATCTCCTAGTGCTATAGGGAGAGGTTCCTGCTGGTGCTGTGAGGGACAGATTATTGTTCTAAAATCATCTCCTACTGCTATAGGGAGAGGTTCCTGCTGGCGCTGTGAGGGACAGATTATTATTCTAAAACCATCTCCTACTGCTATAGGGAGAGGTTCCTGTTGGTGCTGTGAGGGACAGATTATTGTTCTAAAATCATCTCCTACTGCTATAGGGAGAGGTTCCTGCTGGTGCTGTGAGGGACAGAATATTGTTCTAAAATCATCTCCTACTGCTATAGGGAGAGGTTCCTGCTGCTCCTGTGAGGGACAGATTATTGTTCTAAAATCATCTCATTATAGTGTTAGAGGGAGAGGTTCCTGCTGCTCCTGTGAAGGACAGATTATTGTTCTAAAATCATCTCATCATAGTGTTAGAGGGAGAGGTTCCTGCTGTTCCTGTGAGGGACAGATTATTGTTCTAAAATCATCACATACTGCTAGAGGGAGAGGTTCCTGCTGGTGCTG
>BLSH010455365.1:820341-834474 GCA_018402905.1 Glandirana rugosa
GTGACACCGTCGCCTCCCCTTAAGGCGAGGGTGTTGCAGAGATTCGGCATGCGAGAGCGCGCTGGGTCTGCAGAGTTCGGCATGCGAGAGCGGCTGTCCCCCCCTCGTCGTCCCCGGGCGGTCATGGTCTCTGTGGGAGCGGAATTCCCCTCCGCTGCCACAGTGACCCGCCCCCGGCCCCTCATCCAATCACCCTGAGCGGAGGCTCAGGGCAGCCAATCAGCCTATGCATGGCCGCAGGAAGAAGCGCACATGCATAGGCTTGAATGGCCGGCCAATAGGCTCACTTACTTGGCTGTCATGTGACAGCCAAGGAGCCGAAAAAAAAAAAAAAAAAGAGAAAGTCAATGTACCGGCGCCACCTGTAGGTGGGCGGGGTTGACTTTTTTTTTTTTTTTTTTTTCTTCGTCTTTTGCCGGCGGGGAGGCGGCGCCCCAGCGCCCCTCCCACACCAGCCGCCGCTGGTTAGGGGTATCAGAGAAAAGGGGGCTGAATACAAATCCACGTCACACTTTTCAGATATTTATTTGTAAAAAAATTTTTAAAACCATTTATCATTTTCCTTCATCTTCACAATTATGTACCACTTTGTGTTGGTCTATCACGGTGATATCACGGTGATGGCAAACCTTGGCACCCCAGATGTTTTGGAACATTTCCTATGATGCTCAACTACACTGCAGAGTGCATGAGCAAGGTTTGCCATCCCTGGTCTATCATATAAAATCCCAATAAAATACATTTACTTTTTGGTTGTAACATGACAAAATGTGAAAAATTTCAAGGGGTATGAATACAGATTTAATCTGAAAAGTTAACTGGGCTTTAAGTTTCAAATGTAGGCAGATATGAACGACACCCATTTAATCCTGCTATGTATTTATAAAAATAATATTAAATAATACCTCAAGCTGTCTTTGTAGTAGACTTTTGGTAACCCTTGTATGTCACCTCCTTCACTATCCAATCACAGATTTGATCAAGCTGTATTGCGTTGCAGTGGAGAAAGGTAAATGTTCAGGACCAGTATGTAGTTCTAGCAGGGGTGTTCAGATTACAATAATGAATGAACAGAATTACAATTTTATTGGCAGGTAAGGCAAAAACATTTCATCCAACTTCTAAACTATTGCACTAGTTATTTTCAAAATCCAGGATAAAGTAAAATGAGTTGTAAATAGCACGGGTAGGTGGATCAGGTACTGGCCATTGTATTCTGGGATGGGGCCCAGAATCTCCACTGCTGAGGGCTTTTCTAGACTGCACATCCAAATTAGTGGGCTGACGTTCTCTACTATATACTGTCTGGTAGCCTTCCTGTCCTCCCCAATCATACATGGTATAGTTATCTTTTAATTACTGAATGTGTACACTATGGTGGACTTACACTATAATCAAGCATTGCCAATGCCACCTAAAACTGAGCAAATGTTTTTGGTAGGAATCTTTCTTTTAAAGCGGTTGTATACCCCCAAAAGTGATTTTTACCTAGAGGTAAGCCTATAATAAGGCTTACTTGTAGGTAAAATGAATATCTCCTAAACCTATACGGTTTAGGAGATATTCCACTTGTAATGCAGCCGCTGACGTCACGGCGCATGCGCATAGCGCCGGACCCTGCCAGAAGGTCCGCCAGAAAGACTGGCTCCCATGCACGTGCGGAATTGACGTCTCGCGGCTCCAGGCACTCATAGCGCCGGAGCCGCGAAACCCGGAAGAATCCACACAGCGAAGATGTCCGCTCCTTCTGCAGGGACCGGGCAGCCTTGTGGGAGCTTCGTTCTGAGGTATTTCATAATGAGCTAGTATGCATACTAGCTCATTATGCCTTTGCCTTACAGGTTTTTCTTTTTTTTTTTGATCCGGTATACAACCGCTTTAACTGAAATATTGGCACTACTGTATTTAGTGAAGCCTCTTATTTTGTTACTTTGTCCTGGACAATGATGGCACTATACACAGACAAGGGGTCATTATGGATGATTTGTCATGCAGCACACACAAGGATAATTGCATTCTAAGGGTACATATTATGTATAATTGCATGTTATTGTAATTAATTACCACTAAAAGCTCCCTCAAGTGCTAACAAAGAACGCAAATTATTACCATGGCCAGCGTTACGCCTACTGATAAGTTCTGGCTGGAAATGAAAGGCCAGCTAACAGGACTGCTCTGAACCTCAGAAGGCAGGTATTACCCATTATTACTGCTTCAGAGAATGTGCTTTCCAGCTGAATGAGAGCCAAAAACTTTACATGTGCTGTTTGTTAAAATGGTTGTATGGATTTTAAAGCATTTTCTGTACATCTGGCTGTGCATCCACCCACCTCAAACACTTACCTGACACTACATTTTCCAGCACTGTCCCCATAGGCAGCCCTTCTCTCCTCCATTGGCTCCCACAGCTGTCAATCACAGCCTGTGATGAGGGAGCAGGGGGCAGGGCCAAGCTGCTCTGTGTGTGTCAATAGACGCAGAATGCATGGCCCGGGAGTGAGATCACAGGAGGGCCCCCGTAAAAACAGTTTCCCACCAAGAACAGGTGGAGCAAGGAGCACTGGCGGGGAACCTGATTAGAGGAGGATCAGGGCCGCTCTGTGAAACACCATTACAGAGCAGGTAACTGTAACATGTTTAATATATTAATAATTGTGTAAGAAGGATGATAAAAACTTAGAACCCCGATAAATGGACTTCAGACGTTGTATACATCTTTTGCTTCATACCAAATGTGTACCCCTCTAGTACTAGCCTGGAATACCCCTTCATCACAAGGTATTTTTTTTCGTTTTGAGTGCTGTGATGTTTGACTGACAATTACTTAGTCATGCAACACTGTACTCTGAATTTTAATTTTTTTTAGACAGATAGATATTTCTTTCGGTGACATTTAATAACCGCTGTTTTTTATTATTAATATATAAAGGAAAAGACAAAAAAAAATGTAAAAAATGCCCTTAGTTTTTTTTTAAGCAGATCAAATAAACTTTCTTTGTTCACGTGTGCCAGCATGCTCAGAGGGGTCCTTGCCTTATCTCAACCATTTATGCATCTTTGAATGGACACCCACCAGCAGCATCCCTCTCCTATATGTCTCAAAGGGAGTGGGACCTCCAGCCCCCCAATAGATCTAGAGGACTGGAGTTAGGCCCCTTTCAAACAGACTTTCCAATCAGGTCTGCCTGTCAGTTTTTCAGGGGACCTGATCGGAGCCGGACTATTGATCGGCAGATGTAAGTGGTGACATGTCCGCTGACACCCACTGCTATCCGATCCGATCGTGTCCGTGAAATCCAGATGGATGATGGATGATGACCCTATTTTTAATTCGTCTGGTGGATGGGATCGGATGAAAACGGACAGGCAGTCCATTTTCATCCCATCTCCCCATAGAGCAGAGCAGGACTCTGACAGGCCCGTCTGCACAGTGAGTGGAGACAGACCTGTCATCCGCCTGCTCAGCGAGAATCAGCGTTTCGATCCCCCACTAAGCAAAGCGGAGTCCGCTGGACGGATCGCACATGTGAAAGGACCCTAAAGCTTGAAAAACAGTTGCAAAATGCTCCTTTAATACAATTACTCTGGAAGCCACATATAAAGTTATTTTTAGGTGGTACTGGATCCCTGCCCAAGTCGCTCATGCTAACCTCGGGAGTAGTGACAGATGCTTTCGTAACTGTGGACAAAGGGGAGATGCCCTGCATACCTGGTAGTCCTCCCCTAGACTGGTAGGGTTTTGGTCCAGGGTATTCTGCCTGCTCCAGACCCTGTTCCATTTAACAGTCCACAGGGATACAAAGATGGCCCTATTGCATTGCCTGATTCTCGGTTTGCATCACAGCAGACACTGTCTAACTACTTTTTTATTTCTGCTAAATGGACCATAGCCCAGGCCTGGAAGACCCTGCACGTTGCCTTCCAAGGGGTAAAGTCATGCATGACCCCTTTGATGCTCCATGGGCAAATGTCTAGTATTGTGAGTGACTCACAATCAAAATTTCTCAAGGTCTGGGAACCATGGATTTCCTATGAGTTCCCCTCACTCCAGCCGGCTTGGTCGGGCCTTATCTGATTGCTTCCAAGGAAGCTTCTGAGTTATCTTCTTTCCCTTTCTCTTCCCTACTCTAGACTAACTTTCCCTTACTCCCTTCTACTCTCTTTCTGGCTCTTCTTTCTCCTTGTTCATACAGATGCCATTTCTCTAGGGTTGGTCGCAGGAGTTGGGCCACCCCTGGGATGACTGCGAGTAGGCCCTTTTTTTTTTTTTTTGCATTTATTACCCTTCAATATTATTCCAATAGCACAAAGTTGTTCAACAACGGTTGTTATGTTCGAAACTCTTTTGGATTTCGCTGTAATACCTGATCATACTTTAGCCCCTGTGCGGGCGATTTATGTGCTTGCTTTTAATTTCTTATGTTGTATCATAAAACCAACAAATCCATTGGAACAGTAAACATATCAAATAAAATTAGCAGGACAGTATGAACACCCTAAAAATGATCACTTTTTGGAAAGCAGACACCTCAAGGTGATCTTATTTTTTTGCAACAGTTATTTGGAGATGGAGGAACATGCTGGCATTGGGATGATTAAAACATGAAGCTTGCACTAGATACAGCTCATCATTAATGGAAATCTATTATCACAGCACACACTTTCATATTATAATATCGGCATTGTAATAACAATACAAACAATAGTTATTACTGACAATCCAATATACAGTATCTCACAAAAGTGAGTACACCCCTCACATTTTTGTAAATATTTTATTCTATCTTTTCATGTGACAACACTGAAGGAATGACACTTTGCTACAATGTAAAGTAGTGAGTGTACAGCTTGTATAACAGTGTAAATTTGCTGCCCCATCAAAATTACTCCACACACAGCCATTAATGTCTAAACTGCTGGCAACAAAAGGGAGTACTCCCCTAAGTGAAAATGTCCAAATTTGGCCCAATTAGCCATTTTCCCTCCCCGGTGCCATGTGACTCATTAGTGTTACAAGGTCTCAGGTCTCAGACATTTAGGATGTGCCACTCCCATGGTGAAGAATGATGATGCACAATGCTATTTTGCTTCCATAGAGTATGGTTTTGAGACCAAAGTTGAGGGTGTTTTGCTGGAAGTAAGACAAGTATGTTGAGAGAGAAGGGTCGCTAGTTAAAGGTGCAATTTGGGTTAATGAGAACTAACAATTTTGTAGCGGAAAGGTTCAAAATGTGACTTTTTAAAATTATTGTACAAGCTCCACCCTTTGAGTCAAAGTGAAAATTTGATTTTTTATACATACTTACCTGTAAAATCCATTTCTTTCGAAGGACATCAGGGGACACAGAGCAGGCTATATATTCTATACATACTGGGTTATACGCCACCTATAGGTGAATGGAAACTGGTAATCAATAAAAATCAAACAGGAAGTTCCCCATCCTATATAACCCCTCCCACACTGGGAGCACTTCAGTTTTGTAGCAAGCAATGAACTCCACAAAGACAGAGCGGGGAGCGACCTCTGTGTCCCGTGATGTCCTTAGAAAGAAATGGATTTTACAGGTAAGTATGTATAAAAAATCCAATTTTCTTTCTCGGACATCACGGAACACAGAGCAGGCTATATATTCTATACATACTGGGACGTCCCAGAGTAATGCCTGAGGGAAGGAAGACACAATTCCAATTAAACCACAGCCCTTAATATGCTGTGGCCAAAAAATGGAATCCTCCGCTGTTCTAACATCCACCTGATAGAATCTTGTGAATGTATGTACTGAGGACCATATAGCGGCCTCATAATCTGTGCCACCAACGTCTGATGGCAGAAGCCCAGGAGGTCCCTATCTCCTGGTGGAAAGAGCTTTTGCCCTGAATGGGTGAGCTCTCACCCTATAACCATAAATTTGAGTAATCAGCTGGCTAATCCACAGTGAAAACAGCTGCCTTGGATGACACCAGACCCTTCCTAGGGCCTTCAGGCAACAAAAAAAGGCATCAGTCCTACTGATGTCTGCAGATCTCTTCAGATAGATCTTAACAGCATGCACCACATGTAGAGAGTGCAATGGTCTCTCCTCCGGTGAGGAGGGCTGAGAATAAAAAGAAGGTAACATAATATCTTCATTGAGATGAAAGGCCGACACTACCTTCAGTAGGAAGGATGGAAGAGACCACCTTATCCTGGTGCAATCTCAAGTCTGGCTCTTTACAAGAAAGAGCTGCCAATTCCGAAACCCCTCTGGCTGGGGTGATTGCAAAGAGAGAGACTAGTTTCCTAGTCAAAAAGACCAAGGGAATCTCCCTTATAGGTTCAAAAGGTTGCTTCTGCAGCACTGACAAAACCAAATTCAAATCCCCTGGACAGGGAGGCAATCTAAACTGGAGGTTAACAGCTGAGTTACCCCTTGTAGACAAGTCCTGAGAAGCCAAGGCCTCTGGAGATATATGGAAAAGGCAGAAACGTGTCCTTTGACAAAACCAGATTCAATCCCATGGACAGGGAGGAAATCTAACAGGTGGTAACAGATGAGTTACCCCTTGAAGAAAGTTCCTGATCAGGGAGCCAGAAGTCAAAGGTTTCTGAAAACATATGGACAAGGCAGAAACCTGTCCTTTGTAGTCAAAACCAGCTTCAAGTCTACTCCTGCTTGAAGAAAGGCTAGAATTTTACCAATCACATACTTGCGGGGTTGCCATTTCCTGGCCTCTCACCATGCAATGTGAGCCTTCCAGAGCCTGTAATAAATCTTCCTGGTGACTAGCTTTTTAGCGTTTACCATTGTAGATAACACAGGGCCCAAATACCCCAGGATCTCTCAATACCGTGGCTTCAATCGCCATGCCGTCGGCTTAGCGCACATAAATTCGGGTGGAATATAGGGCCCTGAGAGAGTAGATCGGATCGGACCGGAGACTGCCAAGGCCCGTCCATCATTAACCTCATTATCTCTGGGTAGCAAGGCCTCTTGGCCCAATCTGGCGCCACCAGAATGACTGTCGCTGCATCCTCCCGAATTTTTGCGCAAGGGATGCTGTAGCAGAGAGATTGGGGGAAAGGCATAAATCAAGGAGAGCTGGGCTCATGGAATCACCAGAGCCCCTACTCCTATAGCAAAAGAATCCCCTGCTCGGGACACAAATAGCTGGACTTTGTTGTTGAATCGGGATGCCAGTAGATCAACCTCTGGTGTCCCCCAACGCAGGCAAATTTCCCGAAACACTTCGGGCTGCAGTGACCACTCTCCCTGGTGTATCTGTTGGCGGCTGAGAAGTCCGCCTTCCAATTTTCCCACGCCTGGGATGTGAACTGCATAGTCTTGAAAACTTGCCACTGCCATAGTCTTGTCTGCCTGTACCCTTATCAGGTAGCCCTGCAACCTGGATGTCCAATCCCTCAGAGCTAGCCGAATAGCTCATAGCTCTAGGAGGTTTATGGGCAATCTCTGCTCCACCAAGGACCATCTCCCCTGGACTGTGGAGTCCCCCATGACCACGCCCCAGCCTACAAGACTTGCATCTGTGGTCACAATCTTCCAAGATACTGCAAGAAAAGATCTTCCCTGAAACAGAATTCTGGTTTACAACCACCAGGCGAGATTCCATCGAGCCCTGGGAGATAAGGATATGCAGGAATCCTGAAGTCTGCAATTGTCAGAGACACTGTGCATAGGGAACTGCCTCGAAAGAGGCTACCATCTTCACTAGCAGCCTCACACAGAGGAGAACTGAAGAGTGTGTCATCGCCCTCAACTGGCTTACCAGAGCCTTGAGGTCGCTGATCCTCTCAGCGGTGAGAGTATCCTTGCTTGGACTGTATCTAGCTATAGACCTAGATATTCCAGAGACTGAACTGGGTCTAGTAAGGAATACCCAACATACATGACCCAACCCCTTTCCAAGATTGTTAGGGTCACATTCTGCCCGAGTCTGCATCGAGACTGATCTCTGAGCAAGAGGTTGTCCAGGCATCCCATTATTAGGACCCCCCGTGACCCTGGAAGGCCCATGACTGGAGCCAGAATCTTTATGAAGATTCAGGGAGCTATTCCGATCCTGACTGGCAGAGCCAGAACTGGTAGCGTTGTTCTTCTATCGAAAAACACAAAAAGACCTCTGATGAGGTAGCAAAATTGGCGCAGGCAAATATGCATCCTTGATGTCTATTGATGCCAAAAAATCTCCTTCCTGGAGCGAGGCAATCATTGAGCGGATTGACTCAATGGAACAGCCATACCACAAGAAATTGGTTTAGGACCTTGAGATCTAGAATAGGCCTTACCTCCCCGTTTTGCCTTTGGACTGCATCAGATGTTTTTGAATCATGTGCGCTATGCATCATGCGACCTATGCAGACACCTATGCAGAGAGGCGCCCATGCTGCCCAAGTCTCAATGCGACACAGGCCCATGCGTCACAAGCCCATGCGACATGAGCCTCCGCGCGATACAAGCCTCCGTGCGACATGAGTCTCTATGCAACAAAAGTTTATGCAACACGAGCCTGTAAGTGACCCAAGTCTTATGCGACGTGTCACTTTGCAACCCTGTGTTTTAGCACACATGTGTTTTAACAACCATGTTTAACAAACGTGTTTTAAGCAAACAAGCGTTTAAGCAAACACTTGCTCCTGCAAACATTCATTTAGGCAGACATGCTTTTTTAGCAACCATGCGTTTCAGCCAGTTAGCAAGCATGCCCCTGTTCAACTGCAACTGGGCTCAAGCAGGATGAGCAAAGCACATATGCATCCAATGCAGCCTCTATGCTGCTGCAGAACAGTAAAAAAAAAAAGCTCTGATGCCCATCCAAGGAAAAAGAAGCCTTTAATAGGGACTCCATCTTTTTATCGGAGGGGTCCTTAACACCTGGGCATTAGGAACAGGGCAAGTCAGGGGTTTACTTAGGGATGTGACTGCTGCATGGACAGCTGGTACCCCCCCCCCCCTTCCAAAAAGCTTTCCTGCATAGGATATATTAGAAGGAACAACATTCTGTCTGGGTGCACCCAGTCAGCATATATCACCCTGCAAAGCGAATCCCTGCACACCTTGTGGTATTTTAATGATGTCAGGGAGGAATGCACATCCACAGGACTCTCCGCTGGAGGTAACCTGAATGCTGTACGTACCTTATGTGTAAAAGTTTTTGGATCAGCAGGCTCCGAAATTGAGAGGCAGGTGTCTTTGGGGTTTCATCTGGCTCAGGACTCTCTGAAGTAGAAGTGTCTGCAAAAGAATCGGCCAGATCCCTTGTAGCCTCCTCCTCTCCCTCATCAACCCATTCTCATTCCAGAATTGGAGGGTTAGGTGAAGGAGACCTGTCATACCAGAAATCCTGGTTTCCAAGCTCAGTAAGGCTGCCGATAGGTCATCTTTAGTAACATACTGTGAGGAAACAGATGAGGGGTCAGCTACCATACCAGACAGCCACAGCAGCTCAGATAGCCCGGTTGCTTCTGGTCTCTCAGGGGAAGCAATGGCAACAGTGATTCGACTAGCCTCAGTAAGGGCTGTGGTAACACACCTGTGCCTCTAGCCTTATTACAGGCAGCTTCGCTTCCCCTTTGCTTCTTGGAAACCATGGCTGCTAGTGCATGCACTGCTTTGCCCACATTCCCCAAACACAGCTTCCTCAGCTCCCACCCCTAGACTCACGTGTCACCAGGAGGATCTTTAGCCTACTTCCTAGCCCTGTCCTGACTTCCTGTGATCGTCCATTCACTTCCTAGTGAAAAGACAGATTAGTACTGACGCAGGCTCCCTCTGGTGGCAGCTTCATAGGAACTACCAATCGTGACTGTGTCCTTCTAGCCGAGCCCTCTGGTGTTGAGAAAAAAGAAGTGCAGGCAAAAGGAGGGAAAATTTAAACAAACTTTTTCCTATGTTTGCAGGAAGCCAGCTGGGTTCAGTAACATTATCCCCATTGGGTATTACTCACCATTCCCGCCACAGGGCCTGGAGGAGACTGCAGGTCCAACCTTCACCCATTACGGCGGGCTTTGTCTCAAGGACCTTCAAGGACCAGGTACCCATTCTGAGGGTCCACTCCCTTGGACCTGTACAGCACCCTGCAGGCGTACCTTGGTTCAGTGTTCCAGGTTTACCTACACGCAGGATCCGGCACCATAGATGGTCGTTTACAGGGAAAACCTCGCAGTTTCTTCTGTCTTCTTAGCTAGGCCTGGTGCCGTTTGAAATGGATCCAGTATGAAGGCTGTCCCTGGTTCTAAAAAGAACATGTGTGGGAACCAGCATAGAAGCCCCAGAGCTGTAGAAATGACCATCCACCTTCAAGACACTGGCGGAAAAACTGAAGTGCTCCCAGTGTGGGAGGGGTTATATAGGAGGGGGAACTTCCTGTTTGTTTTTTATTGATCACCAGTGTCCATTCACTTATAGGTGGTGTATAACCCAGTATGTATAGAATATATAGCCTGCACTATATGTCCTGTGATGTCCGAGAAAGAAAACCCATGCTAGAATAAGCTTTGGTAAGTATGAAGTCTGCTTTTAATGCAGAACACCAGATTGCCAAAGGAAATGGAAAAGTTTTCAGGTTTCCCAAACTATGAAGAGCTTTCTGGCTCCTTTCACCATCCTCTCCACCCCCTTCCTCTAAAGTTTTCTAGCTGAATTTACCCAACAAATGTTCAGAGGTGGTCAGAAGAGAGAAACAAAATGAGGAAAACTATCACAGCTTATAAACATTGAGACTTAGTGTTGCCCCCACACCTTGCTGCCATAATCCTATGGTCCATGAGTGCCATTATGGTAGATACAGCCCTGGTCATTGAGAATCGGTTACCAGTCATGAAGGGGTTAACATTGACCTAGCTCTCTACCTAGCTGTAGGCACACAGTTCCCTAGAAAGTGAAATATGCGGTCTGACATTCAGATGTAATAAACATAATACTGTAGATTGTGCAGTTTTTTTCCCCCATCTCAGTCCATTATCTTCCCACTGCTGGATCGTAGGATGTCCTGGGCACTGGAGAAAACTTTATTATGTAATCGTGTCAATTACTTTTCTTTCTGCTAGCTCATATTTATAGTGTTTGATCCTACGGGATTCTTTCCAGACTAAAACAAGCTTGTTCCGCAGTAAAACGTCTTCCTATAATAGTTCTATTGTGTTCCGGTCACAATGGAAATGTCACAGCTTAAAACAATGCATTCAGATTGCCACTTAATGGGTTCGGCCAAAAGCCAAGCCACTTCTGAACGGGTTAACACCATGACGGCTCGTTCCGGACGGACTCTTGTCTTTCTTCAAGTGTTTGGAATATAGAATTTCCAACATCCTGTTTTGGCCTTGGACAAATTGGCATCTTGGATCATTCATTGGCAAAGCCTAAATATAAATTCTTGCCGGATTATTGGATCTGTTTTGCAGAATGCCCTCTAGGACCGGCCCCATACTGGAATCATGAAGTTTTAGAAGACAAAGTAATAATTTAGAATACTGTCAGATAACACAATTAGTACAAGCAGACTCTTAGGGGTGTATTTATCAATGTTTTCACCCAAGATTCACCCATTTCCACATAATATTTATGGAAAAAATCAGATTCATAGTAAGATTTGTGAATCTTAGATCAAAGTTGTGTGAATCTTGAGTAAAGGGTAATTATGCAATTAAAGCTAAACTCTGGGCAAATAGCTAAATGCACAAATGAAATACATTTTACCTGTCAATGGATTTGTACTTCTCTCCATCAAGTCCTGAGATTTACACGGCTCTGTCACATACCACAGTCAGCAGGGCACCTAACTTTGCTCTAGAACAGATAGAGTGGAACTAAACTTTCCCAATCAACATTTACTATTTTAATCCTTATGATGCTAGCATTAGTAAATAGGTAGTAAGGTATATCATATTTACTGGTTTTGAACTTTTTTTTTAGTTTCTTTAGGTACTTCCTGGTCTAAGCCAAAATTATGTCATACACCCCAAAGATCTTCATGGGCATTTTTTTTCCTTCATCCGGAGGGAGAGAGGAGGAGCCAAACACAACCTCCTGCATGCATGCCTGAGCTAAGGACAGATGGATTCCAGGAAGTAAATGCTACATGAATCCTCTGCCCTTTTCTTGTATCATGCTTGCAGTCTCCGAGTGTCTCTTGTATTATGCCCATAGTCTCAGACTATCTCTTGTATCATGTCTGCAGTTTCTGACCATTTCTTGTATCAGGTCCATAGTCTCAGACCATCTCTTATCATGTCAGTAGTCTCAGACCATCTCCTATATGTTGTATCATGTCCAGAGTCTCATAAAATCTCTTAGCAAAAGTGAAGATGCGCCACCTCTACACCCATATATGTGTACATTCGGATATGGTCACTGCTCCTAACAGTAGAAAACTACAGATTGAATTAATTAAAAAAATATTAGGGCGCTGACCTATTTAGATGATATAATATATCCACACGGTTCCTGCTTATTCAAAAATTGTGTATAAATTCAATCAGTGTACCACAAATTACCTGGACCATATGTGAAAAAGTGCAACAATCTATATCATAAAAATCATATAAATGAACAGTCCATATATCTAGTATCATACATAGTGACCTTATGGAAAATTAATATATCAAAAAAATTGTGTTTCAAACAATATGATTCTAACCACCAGTGAAATGTGTGTCAACAAATAGAAATTGTTAAAAATAATATAAAAATAAAGTCCAAAGTCTCAAATTCGATAGGTGTAAAATTCCAACCACCAGTGCTTGAGGGATTTGATAAATTGTATCATGCCTACATTCTCGGATTGCCTCTTGTATCATGTCTGCAGTTTCTGACCATCTCTTGTATCAGGTCCATAGTCTCAGACCATCTCTTGTACGTTGTATCATGTCCAGAGTCTCAGACAATCACTTGTATCATGCCTACATTCTCTGACTGTCTCTTGTATCATATCCATAGCCTCAGACCATCTCTTGTATCATGTCTGCAGTTTTTGACCATCTCTTGTGTCAGGTCTATAGTCTATGACCATCTCTTGTACGTTGTATCATGTTCAGAGTCTCAGACAATCTCTTGTATCATGCCTACATTCTCTGATTGTCTCTTGTATTATGCCCATAGTCTCAGACCATCTCTAGTATCATGTCTGCAGTTTCTGACCATCTCTTGTATCATGTCAGTAGTCTCAGACCATCTTTTGTATCAAGTTTGTAGTCTCTGACCGTCTCTTGTACTTTGTATCATGTCCAGAGTCTCAGACAATCTCTTGAATCATGCCTACATTCTCTGATTGTCACTTGTATCATGTCCATAGCCTTAGACCATCTCTTGTATCATGTCTGCAGTTTCTGACCATCTCTTGTGTCAGGTCTATAGTCTCAGACCATCTCTTATATCCTGTTCGCAGTCTCTGACTATCTCTTGTATGTTGCATCATGTACAGAGTCTCAGACAATCTCTTGTATCATTGTCTGCAGTCTCTGACCATCGCTTGTATCATGTCCACGGTCACTGACCATCTTTAGCATTATGTTCACAGTCTCTGACCATCTCATGTATCATGCCCATAAGCTTTGGCTATATCCTGTAGTGTGTCTGCTTTCTCTGGGAATGAATATTTACAGGATTTTATGTGCAGCCCTTTGGTGATGTTGGGGGGGGGGGGGTGCCTTTTAAGGTACCCAATATCAAGAAAGTTGACCACCACTGCTGTATATGGAGCAAGAGGGTGAGGTGTTTGAGTAGCTTAAAAGGTGGAAGAACACAGGAAGGGCCGCAGCAGAGGGAATTTCCTCCTTCATAGTACAATGATCAGGCCGCAGGCAAGCAGGAGACATAAAAACAATGTTATCACTGGATGTCTTTACATTGTAATACGAGCAAGTGAATTTTGTCAAGAAAAGTACTCTAGATATGTATTGTGCCTGTGAATCTAGACATATGGCTGACGTTGTGCTGTAATTCCACAATAGACCGCAGAACAAATATAGAAGTCATTATAAGCTTGTTTTATGTCAATACAGATTGAAGTTGTGTCCCATGTTTACGCAATCTCTGAAATTTTAAAGAAGGTGGAAAATTCGATGAGTTTGTGGAGTGGGAGAACGAGGTATATGTCGTCACCACCAGTTGAAAGAACTATAACCCATGGAATTTTCCG